>CAWUFW010002690.1:600000-1050000 GCA_963921515.1 Calotriton arnoldi | reverse complement strand
GGGGGCAATATTTTTTGGCTGTGTCTGCCCCCCTAGGGGGCAGATCTCGCCATTTTTTTTTTAAAGTAGCCCACCAGGGATTCATTTGTGGGGAGTGGCCCCTTGGGCAAGGGTCGCTCCCCTTTGGGGCAATGTTTTGGCTATCTGCCCCCTGGGGGGCAGATCTCGCCATTTTTTTTATTTAAGTGTCCCACTAGAACACCAGGGATTTATTTGTGGGGAGTGGCCCCTTAGGCAAGTGTTGCTCCGCTTTGGGGGCAATGCTTGTGGCTGTGTCTGCCCCCCAGGGGGGCAGATCTTGCCATTTATTTTAAAATCCGCCCACTAGACCACCAGGGATTTATTTGTGGGGAGTGGCCCCTTGGGCAAGGGTCGCTCCCCTTTGGGGGCAATGTTTTTGGCTGTGTCTGCCCCCCAGGGGGGCAGATCTCACCATTTCTTTTTTAAATCGGGCCCACTAGACCACCAGAGATTTATTTGTGGGGAGTGGCCCCTTGGGCAAGGGTCGCTCCCCTTTGGGGAGCATTAATTTGGCCGTTTCTGCCCCCCTGGGGGGCATATCGGCTGATTTTTTTTTTTTTGTATGGCCACTAGGCCACCAGTGATTTTTTTTTTTGATGTTGGGGAGCGGGCCCTTGGACAAGGGTCGCTCCCCTTTATGGGAGGATGATTGTGGCCATTTCTGCCCTCTTTGGGTGGCAGATCAGCAGTATGTTTTTAGGCCCATCTGACACCAGGGTTTTTAAAATTTTGGTGTTGGGGAGTGGCCTCTTGGGCAAGGGTTGCTCCCCTTTTACGGAGGTGAATATTTTATTTATACTCTGAGGCCCACCTACCCCTTAGCTTGGCTGGTGGATTGTGTGTGGACTGGTGCATTATTTGCATATGTGATTGTAATGTTTTTTTCTCCTTTTTATTCTAGTGTAAAGCTTTTGATTCTTGTTTGCGGTTTCGGCAGTGGTGGTTCTGCAGTTTTGAGTAGTTGCATTTATTTGGTAAGAAAAACATTTTTGTTGTGTTTACTCCAAATGAGTATTATTGTCATGCAAGAATGAATTTTTTTGTAAGTGGGGTCATAATGGCAGCATATTTAGTTAGTGTTTTGAGCATGAAATTCTTTGCGATGTGTTTTGCATTGTCTTATTGGTAATTTTCTTTTTTCTTTTTCTTTTTTAGTGGGATATTGTTGCTCCTTACTGTGTCTGTGCAGAGTAGGTGGTGGTGAGTCTAGCTGCTTCTGGCAAGTGAGTGGTATAGTTTTGGAGTATATAGGTCTTTGTGATAAAGACACATTTTGTTTATTACTTATTTTATAAAGTGTTTGTTGTTGTTGACTTGTTTGACAAGTTACCTTTATTAGTAAGGATTATGGCTAGCCGTAGAATTACTGCTCAGCAGGTGGTTGGTATGCTTTTTGAATCGTCCTCTGAGCAGGATTATGAGACTGACAGTGCGTCTGAGGGAGAGGAGGGAGTGCAAGATTCTGGCAGTGAGTTTTCTGTCCACGAGGAATCATCTGATGATGAAGCTACTCTCAGTGCAGATGAAGCTACTCTCAGTGCGGATGAAGTGCCTGTTTTAGAGGAGGACACTGATGTGTCGATGGTGCAGCAAGAGACATCGGGATTGCAGCCTGAGGCTGCAAGGCTTCCGACTGGAAGTGCTGGACTCTGGGTTGATCCAAACATGGTGCAGCCGGTGTTGCCTGCCTTTAGTTGTGATGCAGGGTATAGAGTGGATTGTGAAAATGTTTTGCCTATACAGTTTTTTCAGTTGTTTATGGATGATGTATTTTTGGCTGAGATTGTTGAGCAGACTAATTTGTATGCTGAACAGTTTTTGAGGGACAACAGTGCCAGACTTAGGCCCCGCTCTAGAGCTACCTGGTGGACTCCCACAAATCTGGATGAGATGAAGTTTTTGGGTTTGACTTTTTTGATGGGCTTGATAAGGAAGCCATCCCTGGCTTCATATTGGTCTACCAGTCCCTTGATGGCAACTGCCATATTTCCTGCAATTATGAGTCGTGATCGGTATTTACTTTTGCTTCGGATGCTGCATTTTGTTGATAATGCTTTGGCGTTGCCACGAGATCACCCTGACTGTGACCGTCTTTTTAAGATTCGGCCTGTTCTTGATCACTTTGTAGATCGATTTTCAGAGATCTATACTCCAGGGAAAGAAATAGCTGTTGATGAGTCTTTGGTCCTGTTCAAGGGCCGTTTGGTTTTTAGGCAGTACATTCCTAGCAAGAGGGCACGTTATGGAATTAAGATGTATATGTTGTCTGAGAGTAGGACAGGATATGTCTATAATTTCCGGGTGTACACTGGTAGGGATTCCACTATTGACCCCCCTGGCTGTCCGTCTACTTTTGGAGTTTCAGAGAAAATTGTGTGGGATCTTGCTAGAGGACTGTTTAACAGAGGTCACACCATTTGTACCTTGATAACTTCTACATTGCTGTACAATTGTTTAAGGAATTGTTCAAAGTGGACACTTTTGCTTGTGGCACAATCCGCTATAACCGTAAAGGTTACCCAAAAGAGCTTGTTTTCAAAAAGCTTCAGAGGGGACAGTGCAGTGCCTTGCGTAGTGAGGAACTGCTAGCTGTGAAATTTGTAGACAGGAGGGATGTGTACATGCTGACTACCATCCATGATGAGACTACTTCACCTGTGACTGTTTGGGGTCAGGTTGCTGAAGTACGCAAACCTGTGTGCATTGTAGACTACAATAAGCACATGGGTGGTGTCGATAGAGTAGATCAGAGGTTGAAACCCTACACTGCTGTTCGTAAGGCTTACATTTGGTATAAGAAGTTGGCCATCCATCTCTTCAATTTAGCAACTTTTAATGCTTTTGTTGTGTTCAAGGAGTGTTCTCCTGCGTCAAAGATGACTTTTGTTCAGTTTCAGGAGTCTGTGATAGGCAGCCTTGTTGTAGTGGAACAGGCAAGTGTTCCTAGAGTTGGAGTGGTGGAGGATGTGGCTAGATTGAAAGATCTCCACTTTCCTGATTTAATTCCTCCCACGCCCAAAAAAACCAATCCCTGGAAGAGATGTAGAGTCTGCTTGCGAAGAGGTATGTGGAAGGAGAGTCGTATGCACTGTGCCGATTGTCCTTCTAATCCTGGGCTGTGTGTGCCCACATGTTTCATATTGTATCACACTCAAAAGAGTTTTTGGGAGCAACCGTGAGTCTCGTAGTGTACTGCCTGGTCTGTATGGTTTTATATAGTTGTTGTTCAGTTTCACGGTTGGCATTAGAATGATGTCTTTAGTTACTGCTGTTGTTTTTGTAGTTATAGTTTTGTATCTAGTTGCAATTGGTTTTCGTTCTTGTTAAAAAAAAATTAATGACGGTGTGCGTGGACTGGCGCTTGGCTGGCGGTGTGCGTGGACTGGCGCTTCGCTGGCGGTGTGCATGGACTGGCGCTTCGCTGGCGGTGTGCGTGGACTGGCGCTTAGCTGGCGGTGTGCGTGGGCTGGCGCTTGGATGGCTGTGTGCGTGGACTGGTGCCTGGCTGGCGGTGTGCGTGGACTGGTGCTTCGCTGGCGGTGTGCGTGGACTGGCGCTTGGCTGGCGGTGTGCGTGGACTGGCGCTTGGCTGGCAGTGTGTGTGGGATGGCGCTTGGCTGGCGGTATGCGTGGGCTGGCGGTGTGGGTGGGCTGGTGCTTGGCTGGCGGTGTGCGTGGGCTGGCACTTGGCTGGCAGTGTGTGAGTAGTGACTTGCTGCTGGTCATTACACACTCTGCTAGTCAAACGCCACTGCAGACACTATGTCAACCACCAGCCGGTGTGATTGCTGTGTCAGTCATGTGGGCGTATGAAAGTGATGGGCCGTTGAATGGCACTGTCTGTTGATGTGAATGTTGTAATGTGCTGGGCCCGCGGCTGGCGGTGTGAATGGTCTTGTGTTTCACGTATGAAAGGTGTGTGAATGGCCTGTAAAGAGGTTGGCTCCTTGCCGTGGCTTTACAGCTCACGAGCTGTAAGTCATTGGTTCAGGTTTTTAACCTTTTAAATATTAACAGTGCATTTCCTTTTTGTGAAATCTCTTGTTAATAGAATTTTACGCCCCGAACCTTCACTCACCCTCGTGCCAAATCCAACCAGTATGTGTGAGTACTTAAGGAATTGTTCATTTTGAACTAATATTTGTCTTTTCTGTCTCTCTCTGCCAGGGTGTACATTGTCTGTGGATGTGAGTGTTGTAATGTGCTGGGGCCGCAGCTGGTGGTGTGAAAGTGTGTGTCAAGTATGAAAGGTGTGTGAATGGCCTGTAACGAGGTTGGTGCCTTGTCGTGGCTTTACAGCTCACGAGCTGTGAGTCATTGGTTCAGGTTTTTAACCTTTTAATTATTAACAGTGCATTTCCTTTTTGTGAAATCTCTTGTTAATAAAATATACATTTTGAACCTTTCACTCACCCTCGTGCCAAATCCAACCAGTATGTGTGTGTACTTGAGGAACAGATGGATAGTATATTTGTCTCATCAGTGAGGTATCATTTTACTCGGGAGAACAAGGGGAACGCTGGGTGGTAGGACATTTCTGCCGGCACGGTGATCCCGCGCAAAAATGTAAGGAAAAAGTGATTTTTTTCAGCTAAATTTGAGGTTTGCGGGGGATTCTGGGTAGGGAAACGTTGGGGGATCCACGCAAGCCATACCTCATTGGACTCCCCAGGGTGTCTAGTTTTCAGAAATGTGTGGGTTTGGTAGGTTTCCGTAGATGGTGGCGAGCCCGGGGCCAAAAAACCAGGTGCCCCCCCCAAAACCAGGTAGTTTTGTTATAGGTAATTTTGAAGTCTCCACAGTACGATTTGGGGCATTTCCTGTTGCAGCCACTATGCCTACCCACACAAGTGAGGTACCATTTTTATCGGGAGACCTGGGGGAACGCTCGGTGGTAGGAAATTTGTGGATCCACGCTGATTCCAGAACTTTCCCACACAGAACTTTGAGAAAAAAGTGATTTTTCAGCTAAATTTGAGGTTTGCAGGGGATTCTGGGTAGGAAAACGTTGGGGGGTCCACTCAAGCCATACCTTGCTGGACTCCCCTGGGTGTCTAGTTTTCATAAATGTGTGGGTTTGGTAGTTTCCCAAGATGGCCACCGAGCCCGGGGCCAAAAACCCAGGAGACCCCCTTTGCAAAACCAGGTTGTTTTGTGATAGGTAATTTTGATGTCGCCTTAATAGGTTTTGGGCCCTTGCCTGTCGCGGGTACTTGGCCCACCCACGCGAGTGAGGTACCATTTTTATCGGGAGACCTGGGGGAATGCTGGGTGGTAGGAAATTTGTGAATCCACGCAGATTTCAGAACTTTCCCACACAGAAATTTGAGAAAAAAGTGATTTTTTTCAGCTAAATTTGAGGTTTGCAGGGGATTCTAGGTAGGGAAACTTTGGGGGATCCACGCAAGCCATACCTTCCTGGACTCTCCCGGGTGTCTAGTTTTCAGAAATGTGTAGGTTTGGTAGGTTTCCCTAGATTGCCGCCGAGCCCAGGGCCAAAAACTCATGGGACCCCCCTTGCAAAACCAGGTTGTTTTGTGATAGGTAATTTTGATGTCGCCTCAATAGGTTTTGGGCCCTTGCCTGTCGCAGGTACTTGACCCACCCACGCAAGTGAGGTACCATTTTTATCGGGAGACCTGGGGGAACTCTGGGTAGTAGGAAATTTGTGGATCCACGCTGATTCCAGAACTTTCCCACACAGAAATTTGAGAACAAAAGTGATTTTTTTCAGCTAAATTTGAGGTTTGCAGGGGATTCTGGGTAGGGAAACGTTGGGGGGTCCACGCAAGCCATACCCCGCTGGACTCCCTTGGGTGTCTAGTTTTCAGAAATGTGTGGGTTTGGTAGTTTCCCAAGATGGCCGCCGAGCCCGGGGCCAAAAACTCAGGGGTCCCCCCTTGCAAGACCAGGTTGTTTTGTGATAGGTAATTTTGATGTCGCCTCAATAGGTTTTGGGCCCTTGCCTGTCGCGGGTACTTGACCCACCCATGCGAGTGAGGTACCATTTTTATCGGGAGACCTGGGGGGACGCTGGGTGGTAGGAAATTTGTAGATCCACGCAAATTCCAGAACTTTCCCACACAGAAATTTGAGGAAAAAGTGATTATTTTCAGCTAAATTTGAGGTTTGCAGGGGATTCTGGGCAGGAAAACATTAGGGGGTCTACGCAAGCCATACTTCGCTGGACTCCCCCAGGTGTCTAGTTTTCATAAATGTGTGGGTTTGGTAGTTTCCCAAGATCGCCGCTGAGCCCGGGGCCAAAAACTCAGGGGTCCCCCCTTGCAAGACCAGGTTGTTTTGTGATAGGTAATTTTGATGTCGCCTCAATAGGTTTTGGGCCCTTGCCTGTCGCGGGTACTTGACCCACCCACACAAGTGAGATACTATTTTTCTCAGAAGACTTTGGGGAATGTGGGGTGGGTGGAATGTTGTGGATCCATGCAGATTCCAGAACTTTCCACCACAGAAATTTGAGGAAAATGTGGTTTTTTTACACAGTTTGAGGTTTGCAAGGGATTCTGGGTAACAGAACCTGGTGAGAGTCAGTCAAGTCACCCCATCCTGGATTCCCCTAGGTGTCTAGTTTTCAAAAATGTATAGGTTTGCTAGGTTTCCCTAGGTGCCGGCAGAGCAAGGGTTCAAAATCTACAGCTAGGCACTTTGCAAAAAAAGGGTCAGTTTTCACTGTGAAAATGTGGTGTGTCCACGTTGCGTTTTTGGCCGTTTCCTGTCGCGGCCACTAGGCCTACCCACACAAGTGAGGTACCATTTTTCTCGGAAGACTTTGGGGAATGCGGGGTGGGTGGAATTTTGTGAATTCACGCAGATTCCAGAACTTTCCACCACAGGAATGTGGGAAAAATGTGTTTATTTTTACAAAGTTTGAGGTTTGCAAGGGATTCTGGGTAACAGAACCTGGTGAGAGCCAGACAAGTCACCCCATCCTGGATTTCCCTGGGTGTCTAGTTTTCAAAAATGTATAGGTTTGCTAGGTTTCCCTAGGTGCCAGCAGAGCTAGGGTTCAAAATCGACAGCTAGGCACTTTGCAAAAAAAGGGGCAGTTTTCACTGTGAAAATGTGGTGTGTCCACGTTGCGTTTTGGGCCGTTTCCTGTGGCGGCCACTAGGCCTACCCACACAAGTGAGGTACCATTTTTCTCAGAAGACTTTGGGGAATGCAGGGTGGGTGGAATGTTGTGGATCCATGCAGATTCCAGAACTTTCCAAGACAGAAATGTGAGGAAAATGTGGGTTTTTTGACAAAGTTTGAGGTTTGCAAGGGATTCTGGGTAACAGAACCTGGTGAGAGCCAGTCAAGTCACCACATCCTGGATTCCCCTAGGTGTCTAGTTTTAAAAAACGTTTAGATTTGCTAGGTTTTCCTAGGTGCCGGCAGAGCTAGGGTTCAAAATCTACAGCTAGGCACTTTGCAAAAAAAGGGTCGGTTTTCACTGTGAAAATGTGGTGTGTCCACGTTGCGTTTTGGGCCGTTTCCTGTCGCAGGCACTAGGCCTACTCACTCAAGTGAGGTACCATTATTATCGGGAGACTTAGGGTAACACAGAATTGTAGAGAAACTGTTATTACCTATTGACTTTTGATGCATTTCTGCCTTACAAATGAAAGACAATGTGTAAAAAAGAAATCACTTTGAAAAATGTCCTATAATTCTCATGCTAGTATGGGTACTCACAATTTCGGAAATGTGCAAATACCTACTGTTTCTAAACTCTATATTTTGTTCCAATTTCAGAAATACATAGGTGCATTTCATCCCGATTTTTCTCTGTATATATTTTCCCAAATGAATTGCTATATACCCAGTACATAATAAAAAACCATTGCAAGACGCTGTCAGTAATTGGCTCTGGGTTCGTCGGGTTCTTGGTGAACCTTCAAGACCTATATATCCCCACAACCAGAAATGTCCAGCGGATGTAACGGTATATTGCTTTCAAACATCTGTCATAATTAGAAGAAGTTACAGGTGAAAACGTTGGCACAAATTGCTGTTTTTTTCAACACATTTTCAATTTTTCCTATTTTCAACTATAAATTACTATAAAGAAACCTTGAAGGATCTACACAAATGACCCCTTGCTGAATTCAGAATTTTGTCTACTTTTCTAAAACGTATAGTTTTCCAGGATCCATTATTGCTTTCATACCCATTTCTACCATTAACTGGAAGAAGGTTGAAAGCACAAAAAATAGCAACAATAGGCTATGTCCCAGTAAAATGCCAAAACCGTGTAAAAAATGTTGGTTTGTCAGTCTCTGAAAGCTGGAAAAATGGTGATTTCAGCCCCACAAACCCTTTGTTGATACCATTTGCAGGGAAAAAACCAGATGCTTTCATTTGCAGCACTTTTTTCCCATTTTTCCCCCAAAAAACCAAATTTAGCTGTATTTTGGCTAATTTCTGGGTCTCCTCCAGGGGAATCCACAAACCCTGGGTACCTTTAGAATCCCCATGATGTTGTAAGAAAAGGACGCTAATTTGGCGTGGATACCTTATGTGGTCAAAAAGTTACAGGGGCCTAAGCGCGAACTACCCAAATAGCCAAAAAAGGCTTAGCACAGGGGGGGGAAAGGCCTAGCAGCGAAGGGGTTAAAGGAAAACTGGATGTGTTTAAAAATTTAAAAATTAAACGTTGAAGTTTCATTTTTTTAAGAGTTGGCAGTGATCCGTGGAACCACTACCTGCTCTTAAAAAATATTATTATTATCTACATTCTCAAAGGGGAAGGGGTTCCTTGGGGGCCCCTTCCCCTTTGTTGAATAAAGTATTATTGCTTTGCGACTGGAATTTGGTTGCAAAACAGTAATACAAATCATAATGATTCGGTATTTTGGAAGGGACGGCCTAAACACGCCCCTTCCAAATACCGAATTGCACATGCAAACTGCGATTCGGTAACTGTAGACAGCTGGCTCTGTATATACTATACCAAAGTAAGGAAGTGTGCACAGAGTCCAGTGGATCCCCAGAGGTATAGCAGAGGCTAAATTAGATAATCACTAACAGCTCTATTTGTGGTAGTGTGGTCGAGCAGCTAGGCTTATTAGGAGGGTGTGTTAAGCATTTATTGTATTCACTCTATCAAGAACTGATGGCACACACTCAGAGACAGAATCCAGATCAATTAGGTAAGTATAACAAGGTATACGTAGGTTTTATTTCTAGAACCTAGCAGAACTTAGCACAGGTAGGTAAAATACACTTTCAAATGCAAGGCTGTACACTGAGATGTAATTGTGGATGGAACTGGAATCGTTACAGGCTTGTATTGTCTTTCTAAACAGTTCAAAATACATTGAAATTACTTTGGATTACTTTGGATTTTTGGAATATTTTGGATTACTTTTTAGTTATATCGACTACTCGGGTGATATGCCTAGATATCACACCGTGGGTCCTACAATGCAAAGTTAAGACAGTTTTGGTTTGAAAGCAAAGTTACTTTGGTTTCAATACAAAAGTCAGTTCAACACTTAGGATTTTTCTCCTAAAAATGTTCTAACATAGTTTCCTGTGGAATGAAAGAATGTTATCGGTTTGCAGGTAAGTAAACGACCTGCAAGAATAGATATTTTGGGTTACAACCAAGGTTCCCTAAGGTTCAAGGATGCACTCAAATCGCACCACCAGTGGCACTGGGGCGGCCATGTGCAGCGTGCAGAAGCCCAATGTTAGCCAATGGGGCTAGTGGCCCGTCGGTCAGGGGCTACTCATGAGCAGGCCACTGGGTTGTGGGAGCAAAGCTCCTGGGCTTAGGATCAGCACTGCAGGGGCCAACAATCAGCACAGTAGCTGCACCACCAGCGGCATTCCAACCGCCCGCTCACCAATCATTGATAATCAGAAGATTGGAGGCCCAGTAGTAGAGTTGGATGTCTACTGCCTCAATCACACCCTCATAAACCGAGTGACGGCACATGCCCTGAGCTTTAAAGGAAAGGAAGGAGAGGAGCATTGATGCAACGTCCGCAAACCACCCGTTTGGAATGCAAATTGGGTAATTCTGCAAAATGTAAAGAAAGCGAGGAAGAATTATCATTTTTATCAGCGCTGCTCTGCCGAAGAGATTCAACAGGCGGTCTCGCGATGCATTCAGATTGGCCTTAGTACTGATCAAGAGAGGTGCCAGATTAAGGGCACGAGTGAAGTCTGGCACAGTTGCCATATACACTCCCAGATATTTTAAACTGAGCACGAGGGCCTGAGAGTGTCAGGTTCACCAGATAAAGAAGAACATCATCATCATATAATGCGATCTTCTCTTCAAAGATGGATGGCCAACACCAACCCCTGAGCTGCGCATCGCACTGAACCAGTCTTGTCAAAGGCTCAATGGTGAGGGCGAAAAGCAGAGGGGAGAGAGGAAATCCCTACCTTGCTCCCCGCTTAATCGGGAATTCAGCAGAAAGTGCTCTTTTGACTCAGACACGGGCTGTTAGGCGTGCGCAAAGAACTGATATCATTGCGCAAAACCGGGGCCCGAAACCCATATGACGCATCACTGCCTCTAAGTAAGTCCAGTCGACGGTGTGAAAGGCTTTTTGGATGTCACCAAAAAATAACGCTAGGTCATCGGACAGTTCCTCCGAATGAGCTAGGCACAGTGTAAACATCAAATGCAATGCTGGGTACTATGATTTGGCATAAAGCCGCATTCATCAGGATGAATCAGGGAGGTGAGAACCGGGAGGAGTCTCGATGCTAGGATCTTGCTGTAGATTTTAATGTCTGTGTTGATAAGAGATATAGGGCGGTATGATCCCCTATCAAGAGAGGGCGGAGTTGATTTTGAAATTACGACAATAGTTACAAGATCTATATCACTAAGAAACAAGCCCTTGCCGATGGCCTCTAGGTAGAATTGTGGAAATTTGTAGCACTCCAGGGGAAAACCATCCCTGCTG
Source organism: Calotriton arnoldi (assembly GCA_963921515.1). NCBI lineage: Eukaryota > Metazoa > Chordata > Amphibia > Caudata > Salamandridae > Calotriton > Calotriton arnoldi. The sequence continues at coordinate 1,039,051 of CAWUFW010002690.1, read as the reverse complement.
GGGGACTTCCCAAACTTCGGGCCGGTGATGGCAGTTTGTATTTTCTCGATAGTGGTTGGATCCTCTAGAACTTTGTGTTGCGCCGGAGTCAGAGGAAAGGGGGATGTCATTAAGGAGCAGTTGAATCGTCTCCATAGGGGGCCTGGAGTTACGAGCATAAAGGCGCCTATAATAGGTTGCAAATTCCTCCGCGATCTCAGAGGCTGTATTAGCTACAGATCCCGAGTCAGCAAGAATCTCGGGAATAAATTGAGAAGCAACGTTACATGTCAACAGCCAATACAAGAGTGCCCTATTCTTGTCGTCATGTTCATAGACCTGCTGGGTGCTTGCTCTCCAGCAACAGCGGGCTTCACACAAGACTAGTGGCTGTAACGCGGTTCTGTCTATGTCGAGCTGTCGGGTAAGTGCCTCAGTGGAGTCACGGGTCAACCATGACTCATTATGCTCTCATCCACCAAAAGCCACACATTTAGATGCCACAGCGTATGGAGGAGGGGGAATAGCCCATTCACAGGAGTTGCGGAGAGTGGTCAGAAATGCCTCGAGGGAGCATTGACATTCTCTTCGTGGCAGAAAGGTCCAGCGTCGACAAAAAGACGTAATTGATTCAGGACAGCGATATGGTGGATGCCGACAAGTGGAAATAAGCCATTTTGCGGGGGTTCCACATCTGCCACCCGTCACAGAGGCCTAACGAGGTCAGTCATTCATTTAAAGAGAGGAAGTGGGTTTGTTGATCGCATGAGGCCGGACCGGTAATGACAAGGAGCGGGTCAACAATCTCATTGAATTCGACCCTCAGAAGCAGGGAACACCATGCAGATCCGACACACGCTGAGTCAGGTCGCGAAAGGTTTGTGCGTGAAATTGTGGAGGGATGTACATGCTTTAAATGTGGTATTGATTTCCCTCTAACTCATCTGATATCCCCACGCATCTGCCTAGAGGGTCGTGGAAGATGTGAGTGACAACTATGGGAAAGCACTTATGAAGGAGGATCGTTGTGCCCTGGATCACCTGGTAAAGCCTGCGTGGAAGTAACGATTGCAACCTAATCTACCAAGAAAGGGACAGTTTGTGCCCAGAAGGTGGGTCTCCTGTAGTAGGGCTATTGCGGGGTGGTGTCAGTGTATAAATCTAAGGACCATCATCCGTTTGATACAGTCTGAGAGACCATTCGTATTACAAGAAAGGAGACTGTGCTTCGGCATCTAATTGGCGGGAGTGAAGAGTGTGCGTGTGTCTGGAAAAGAGCGGGTAAGGAAGCTGCTAGGGGGGGGACAGCTATCAGAAGCAAAAAACATTCAAAGAAAAGCAAAAAATAACCTACAACCAAGGGTCGTCAAACTTAAACCCACATCACATACAACACAAGCGTGCGCACAGCTCAGGGTAGGTAGATGTTGATCCTTCTCAACCCGCTTGCCCCACATCCGGGGCAGCAGGAGCAGTTGGGGATGAAGGGCTGCAGGTGGCAGCAGAGTCAGTCCCAAGCAGCGAAGGGCCGGCTGTCACATATAAGGGAGGGCCCCAGATAGTTATTAGTTCGTCTGCAAGCCAGGGGGGGACAAATGGGCAGTGACTTATTTCCGTGGGAGGTCGAGTGCCCCACACCCAAGGGAGGGAGCAGTTGCAGAGTCCAGGGTCAAATATGTATGTGGAAATGTCAAGGGAGGGAGCAGTTGCAGAGTCCAGGGTCAAACATGTATGTGGAAATGTCAATCAGGGCGCTCCCAGGCCCATATGTCCATATAGAGTGACAGGAGGCCCCAGGTTAATGCGGAGCACAGCTCCCACCAGACAGGCCCCCACACGGTTCACAATCGGACCGCTCTCTGGCGCAACACCAGTCTCACCTGTGCCACAGCCGGCCACAGAAGATAATCCGCAAGCTCTCCAGGGTCTGCGGGGTGAACGCCAGGAAGGATCATCACGGAAAGCAAGGGGTAGGGTCCACAACCCCTCTGCGCGGGTCGCGGTTCCCCCAGCACTGTGCAGCTGTCATCAGGGAGGTCGGTGGGCTGGGGCCTTAGTCCAGAGAATTCAGTTCCCCACCGTGGTGCACCTCAGATCCGTGCCCACGCGGCGGCCCTCAGCACCTCCGCCGTACCGCGCAGCCCGGGCTCACGGGCCCTGCAGCGTGGCCCCAACTACTCTGGTGCTGGGGCGTTGTAGCACCCGGTAGGTAGAGGCTATGCAGGTCTTGGTTGACAGCCGACGGGCAACACACCTCCCCTCCCACACCGCAGGTGTGGCTGCATTGTGAGTCGGCCGTCAGGAGGGTGCCCAAGATCAGGAGTCAGGAACGCCACAGTGGGGAGGACAGCATCTCACCATATAATGGCTGCCACCGTTTTGCCTTTAACCTGCCACGGCCAGGTTGTACCGGTGCTACCATCTCTCTGTCTTTTCGGAGGCGAGTGAGGGGTCGATCAGATTCAATTTTCCCCCGCAGGTGGAAGGGGAGAGAGCTATTAGGGCTGTAGGTGACCCAAGGTAGCAGGATGAGGGAGGATTTTGGAGGAGGCCTCAGGAGCGTTGCTAAAATGCGTCCTCCATCTTAGCTGCCTTAGCCAGGCCCATAGAGCTGTTCTTAGTGGAATAGGTTTGCTATTCTATTCTAACATTTCTGACTATAAATAAATATCCTAAAAATACAGAATAAATTAATACTTGTAGTCCTGGCTCTGGATCTTATTGATTTTCATTAAAGTCAATAATGTCCCTCCCACCTACCTGATTTTTTCTCTACCAAATGGTGATTTCTTAAATGATGGGTTCTTGAACTTAGCTCTTCATATCAATCAAAAGAGGCAACTGCCAGTACAGTGAATGATATGATGGGGAACATATAGGCTTTTTTTTTTTTTTTTAAATATAAAAACTGCTTTATTTATTCAGCATACATAGCATCTGTTATATATTCACTGTTCCTGCACAGCAGTATTTATTAAGCATCGAGTTACACAATATTCGGTAGCCTGAGTTTCATATAGCTATTATGCCCCAAGAACCCTCCTCAGTCCGCTGTAAAAGCAATTAGTCATGGATATGTGGAAGCAATGTTGGGGGAGATGGGCCCAGCTGACATCAACAACCTGGGGGTAAGTCCACCTCTTTGCATTATTCTTGGCATTTATGTTAAGAAATTAGTCCATTTTCTTTCAAATCACATCTTGTGGACAGTTGCCGTTCTCTTCCAGGGGATCCTCATCAAAGTCATAAGCACTGAATATTCCCGCCCATGTGCGGGGACCCCAGAAATAATAAAAAATATATATGAAAAACATATATATACAGCTCTATATATATATATATATATATATATATATACATATATCATTTTTTCTCATACCAATGCAGCCACCATATAGGAGGCTAAACAATGCAATAATAAAATAACTGCTTTTGTAAACACATAATGAATACATAGACCACAGGAGGACAAGTATCACTTGAACTCTTTTTAATGAGTAAAACTCCTGAGAAGCTGCTAAAAAGCAGGCATTGTTAGCCTACAGGCTGCATTGTAAACCAATAGCATAGAAAATGAAAGCAATTGTACAAAAAACTGGCACTGTGCCTTTAAGGCAGCCATGACCCCTAGCTTCCCATCATGCCTCAGGGGTGACAGTTAGGTCAGTTGTTCTTTCCGGCTCCTTCAGTCAGGACCCTGTATTCACAGCTCAGTCTTTTTTGACTTTTTGTGTCAAATTATTCTAAATTTATTGTGGTTTTCTACCTTACACTCGACTTTAGAGTAAGGTGTAACCAGTTTTTTGGCAGAAGGTGATTTATTTTCTGTCAGAATGCCTTCACTTTTTGATCCTTGCCCTTCCTGTGGCAAGAAGAAGGCCTGGTCTGACACACATTCTGTGTGTATCCTCTGTCTCCCTGACTCACACACTCCAGAGACCTCTCAACATTGTAAAAAGCTTTCCAGGAGAACTCTCAAGGAAAGAGAGAGAATTCGTTTATATGGTCTCTCTGAAAGAGGTAGGTCTCCTGTGAGACAGAAGAAGAGGAGAATACGGTCGACGTCGAGAAGCAAGATACCGATCTGCTCACCGTCGGGATCGGCGTCGAACCTACCAGCGGCGAAGAAGCAGATGTCGTCGGCATCGAAGTCTTCGGCGGTGCACATGCATCATTCAACTCCAAGACCGAAGACGGCAGCTTCAACGTCGAGTCAGGTAAAAGACCCTCTGTTGACGTCAACCAGGCGACGGTCAATGTCGAGGAGCAGGTCTCCGTCAGCGTTGGCTAAACGTTCGACGTCGAGACAGGACGCTCCGTCGCCGCTCATCTTGGTGCGGTCGACGTCGAAGCACAAGTCTCCGTCAAGATCGTCGGCGAAGGCATAAGACGCCTTCGCCGACGTCGAAGCAGAGGACTCCTTCGGCTTCCTCCCAGGGAAAGTCGACGTCGAGACACCAGACTTCGGCGCAGAGACGTTCAACGTCAAAACAAAGGTCTCTGTCGACGTCAGCACAGAGAAGGTCGACGTCGAGGCAGAAAACGCCGCCGTCGGCATCACGAAGACGGTCGCCGTCAAGGCAGAGGTCTCCGTCGACGTCAAGGCTCCAACGTTCAACGTCGAGACAAGGGACTCCGTCGGCGTCAAACCTCAGACGTTCGACGTTGAAGCACAAATCTGCTCCCAGGGAAAGATCGACGTCGAGACGTCGGAATCGATCAGGCTCACGTTCAGTGAGTTTTTCTCCGTCGCCATCACCAACGTCGAGGGCAGAATCTAACCACACGTTATCAAGACGTTCTTCTTTGTCTTCCTCAAGGTCTCCGGTGGTCATTTCAACATCAAATAGTCTGGCGTCTTCACCTGTACGACCCAGTCTCGCCGAGGATCCTGCAAGAGCGGAGAAACGGAGATCTCCATCTGCACATCGCCCACGTTCACCTGAGGCTCCTGTGCGGGAAGAGAGGCAAAATTCCCCATCGGTACACCTCTCGCCCAGATGGTTGTTAACTGTACATCACTGGTGGAAAGCTGACGCTGTGCAATCAGGAGGTGTTCAGGACTATTCCAGCCCTCTGCACAGATCTCCCCTAACCCATCTGGTGAAAGCGGCAGATATGTCTCCTACTACTCCATCGAGAGGTAGAGATCGCACGCATACTCCTTCTCCCTCTTCAAGAAGGAGGTCCAGATCTCGAGGAAAAAGGAGAAGACACAGGTCTTCAACACGTTCGCCCTCTTCCACCCACTCCTCGAAGAGGGACTACTCCCCGACTCTGACAGACAGCCCACCGTCGAGGAGGTCTCCGGTGGATGACGTCGTTACTTTCCAGGATGTTCTATCTAGAAGGGCAAGCAAGTTAAACATCGCCATGCCCACTCAGCAGAGCTCATCATCAGTCATCCTCGAGACTTTACATCAGAGATCATCAGCCAAACCATTGCTACCTTTGGTGCCGGGTCTACTCCAACCTGTGATGGACATTTTTCTTACACCGGCGACTCAAGACCGCGCCAGCGAGAATCTTGAAAAAATACAGGGCCCCTGAAGAAGACCCTTTGTTTCTCAGATCTGATCCTCCACCAGATTCTGTTATTATCGCTGCGGCTAAGAAAACGCATGCAGTAGCCTCCTCATCCACAGTTCCACCGGATAAGGAGAGCAAAGCACAGGATGCGTGGGGGAGAAAGGTCTGTGGCACGTCAGCCTCCATGATGAAGGTTTCCAGCGCTTCCGCTCTGTTGGGGCGCTATGACAGTTCCTTGTGGGATTCCCTCCAAAGGTTCACAGAAAAGCTGCCAAGGGAAGACCGCAGAGATTTCGAGGAAATCTTACAGGAAGGCAGCTTAGTAGCAAACCAAGTGATCAGCGCCGCATCTGATGGAGCGACGCTATCTACACACTCATATGCACATGGAATCAGCGCCAGAAGATCATCCTGGCTCCATCTTACTGCACTTAAACCGGAAGCACAGTCTCTATTCCTCAATCTCCCATTTTCAGGCTCATCTTTGTTTGGCACCCACACTGATGAGGAGATGGCGAGGATGAAATCGGAACTTGATACTCTGAAGGAGGTGGGACTTGAGAAAAAGAAAGAGTTCCGAGGCCCTATGATCGGCAGCCCTTCCATCAGCGGATTCAAACCCCTCACTGGCAGAGGCAACAACAGCAGCAGGGTCAATCGAAATCCCATTACTAGGGCCGTCGTACCCCCAGAGGAAGAGGAACCCCTCCTCAGTCTACTACCTCGGCGAAAACACCATCTAAGCAATGAGTGTCCGCTTCCCCCATCGCAGTTTTCCACTCCAGTGGGGGGAAGTATTGCCAATCATCTAGAAGAGTGGCGTGGTATCACAAAAGACCAATGGGTGTTAGCTACGCTACAGAATGGGAACTCTCTACGTTTTCGACAGCGACCTCCCTCGATCCCACCAGTGAAAACAACATGCCACCAGATGAAAATACTGCAGCGGGAAGTTTCTATCCTTCTGCGAAAGTAAGCCATCGAGAAGTTTCCTATAGCGCAACGAGGTCAAGGAGTATATTCAAGATACTTCCTAGTGAAGAAGAAAGGTCGGAAATCAGAATACAGACCTATTCTAGACCTTCGGACACTCAACAGGTCCATCAAAAAAGAAAAGTTTCGCATGTTGGCTCTTCATCAAATATATCCACATCTGCAACAGGGAGATTGGATGTGTTCGCTGGATCTGCAAGATGCATGCTTTCATGTCCTGATCAGTCCTCATCACAGAAAATTCCTACGTTTTCTGATGGGAACGTCCCACTATCAGTTCAAAGTACTGCCCTTCGGGTTGAAATCAGCTCCCCGAGTGTTCACAAAGTGCATGGCAGTAGTGGCAGCCGCTCTACGACGCAAGGGCATCTTTGTGTACCCATATCTGGACGACTGGCTCCTGAAAGGTCCTTCTCCCCAGAGCGGGATGAATCATTTCCAACAGTGTCTAGGCCTCTGTCAACAGTTGGGCCTCCATGTCAACTTCGAAAAGTCGACTCTGCAGCCCACGCAAAGAATTCATTATCTGGGTGCCACAGTAGACTCCGCAACAGGAAAAGTGTTTCCTTCGGAGGAGAGACTGTTATCTATCACACTGAAAAGCAAGCAGATTTTAAGCACTAACCTCCCGTCGGTCCGTCAGATTGCATCTCTACTAGGATCGATGGCATCCTGCATTTTTCTTGTCCCCAATGCCAGACTGAGAATGCGTCCTTTACAGCAGGATCAGAAGGACAAATGGGATCAAAGAACGGCTCAGTGGAACGACAGGATACATCTGTCAGAAGCAGCCAGAGCATCAATCCCATGGTGGATGCGGCAGGAGAATCTACTGGTAGGGATTCCGTTTCATCAGGCACCTCCCTCCCAATCATTGATCACGGATGCCTCCCTTCAGGGTTGGGGAGCTCACATGGGGTCCCTCCAGACTCAAGGTCGATGGTCACCAAAAGAGCAGTTGTACCACATCAGTATGCTGGAGTTGAGGGCTGTTCATCTGGCCCTCAAGGCTTTCCTCTCTTCGATTCAGACCAATTCCATTTTAGTACAGACGGACAACACGACCACCATGTACTACCTCAACAAACAGGGAGGAACTCGTTTGAGGACTCTATCGCTGGAAGCTCAGGCCCTTTGGCATTGGCTCTTAGCGAGAAATCTATCGATAACTGCAGTACACCTACCGGGAGAACAGAATTCACAGGCAGACCCTCTCAGTCGGCACTTCGAGGACCAGCAGGACTGGGTTCTAAACGACGAAGTCGTTGAAGACATTTTCCAAGAATGGGGTCGCCCAAGCATCGATCTGTTCGCGGACGACACAAACAAAAAATGTCAAGACTTCGCCTCAAGGTACTACCGACCAGGGTCGAAAGGGAATGCCCTTTTGATCAGCTGGTCAGGGGCATTTGTGTACGCCTTTCCACCTCTTCCACTCATTCCGAAGGTGGTGACCAAAGTCTCGCACTCGGACACGAGGATGATCCTGATTGCTCCAGACTGGCCCAGACAATGGTGGTACCCAGAACTTCTGCACCTGTCAGAATGTCCACACAGGAGGCTGCCGTGCAGACCGGACCTGCCGTCCAAGATGAACGGGAGCATTCATCATCCCAACCTTCCCTCTCTGAACTTGGCAGCATGGCTCCTGAGGTCCTCCAGTATGGTCATTTAGGACTTCCTCAAGACTGCATGACCATCTTGAAAGAAGCTAGAAGACCCTCCACAAGGCACTCCTATGCTTGTAAATGGAAACGTTTTTACTTATGGTGTGTGCAAAATAATTGTAATCCTACCAAAGGGCAGGTGTGAGAAAGTGCCATCTTTCTTGCATGGTATGCCCCCACTTTTTGCTGAATTGCTGATGTGCTTTGACTGAGTGTGCCCTGGGTTCCTGCCAACCAGGTACCCAGGGCCTGTGTTCCTTCCCTAAAACTGCATTGATGCCTACACCCAATTGGCATCCCTGGCCACAGGTCAGCCCCTGGTAAATGGTACCATGGGTACCCAGGGCACTGTGACCAGGGAAGGCCCCTAAGGGCTGCAGCACTTATTGTGCCACCCTTAGGGACCCTGTACCTTTACACACACACACTGCCTTTGCAGGCTGCGTGTCTTGGTGCAGAACAAAAGTGAAGAGTCGACATGGCACACTTCCCTGTGTGTCATGCCTACAAGCCACTGCCCTGGCCTAGGTCAGCCACCCCTCCAGCTGGGTGCACTATGCCAGTGGTGAGGGCACAGAGGCAGGAGCCCTGTGCCCCTACAGTGCCCAAGTCCATTCTTGGGCATTGTAAGTGCAGTGCTGCCATTAAGAGTATATGGTGCTGGGAGTCTGTCATTACGAACTCCACAGCACCATAATTGCCCCACTGAAAACTGAGAAGTTTGGTATCAAACTTCTCAGCACATTAAACCCACACTGATGCCAGTGTGGGATTTAATGTAAAACGCACCCCAGAAGGCATCTTAGAGATGCCCCCTGAAACCAACCCGACCTCCAGTGTCCGGACTGAGTGGCTGCCCAGGCTGCCACCACCAGACATGTTTCTGGACCCCTGGGTCGAGAGCCTCTGCTCTCAGGGGCCTGAAACAATGCGCATCCTGGGGCGAGGTGCCAAAGCCTCCTCCCCCAGGATGGGCAGGGGAAGCTTCAAAGGCCTGCCGCCTTTTGAGCTTCCCCAGACCATTTGCTGCTCCCAGCAAACTGGTCCCCACTGGTTCCACCCCCACTTCTGGCGGGAGAACCGGCGGGAAAACCAGAGGCAGGAAATGGGTTGTGCCCACCTCTGCCAACTCCACCCCTAAGGTGGGGGAGGCGAGGTGAAGCACAAACTTGAGTCCCCGCCATCTTGAGGATGGGGGGTCCCAGCCAACCAGGGACAGGCTCCTGCCTCCCTCCCACTGGAGAGTGGCAGAATAGGGGGTGTACCCACCCCAGGGAAGGGACCCATTGGTCCCTGCCCTTACCTACCTGTAACCACCCCTAAATTCAGTATTTAGGGGCTCCCTGAACCTTCCTTCCGCAGTTCCAGATTCCAAAAACAAGAAAGAAGCACAAGAAACAAGAAGACCTGCTGTGCAGCTGCTCACAAGAGGAAGACACCAACTGATTTGGCCCCAGCCCTACCGGCCTGTCGACCCTCGAACCTGCTCCTGCTAAACCCCGGCGTCTCCAGTGGTCAGCACCCTCACAAACCCCGGAGGACCTGACGGCCTAGTGACTCCAACCCCCTGGGACTCCCAAGAGCAGTGGTACTGCTCAAAGCAAGCAACCAACCCCTGGTGCCAACCGGGAACCGCGAATCCTGCACCCTCTGCACCCACCGAGCCCGGCCTGTGCCTGAGTGGGCAAATACCAAGAGGACGTCCCCCCGGCGACTGTGACCCAGAATCCAGCACCCAAGGGCCCTCCTCGACGCTCCTGACGACGCCTGCAGCCTCAGAGCCAGGGACCCCTCCAATGGCGACCAGCCGAGGGTAAGATTTCCGACGCCTAAAGACACCCCTGCACCCGACGCCCCACGGCCTCCTGTGCCCAACTCCGGGGTGCCTACCCTTACCACAGCTTCCCAACTTACCTCTCGAAGTGGTGGTCGCACCTGAAGAATCACCGTCCCCGAGCTTGCAGTCTTTGTTCGTCACTCAGCTTTACCATTGAAAACCATTGGGCGCCCGACGGCCCAAAAGCCCACTGCACCCGGCCGCCCCAGTGCCGGTGAGGGGTCACCAACTACCCTGTTCGACTTCCCCACTTGCCCTGAGCAAGTGACCAGGAGCTTTGCTCCCACAGCCGAGTGGCCTGCTAGCCAGCAGCCACCAACCAAAGGCCCCCTGCCGTCCATAGGATAACATTGGTCCTACTCACTCTGCACCCGGCCGCCCCTGTGCCGCTGAGGGTGTAACAACTGTACTTACCTGACCCTGGGGGACCCCTGAGTCTATACCCAGAACCTTAACTCTGCCAGTCGAGTACTTACCCAAAAGCCGATAACTCACTTTTCTTCCATAGGGTAACATTGACTGGTTTCACTCGGAAATTCTTCTAAGTGTGGAGTTTCCCAACTTTAAATATTCACCTAAAATCAACCGAGTAACAAAAACGGAAATACTCGCCTGCTATTAGGAGAGATCCCAGTGCTGGATCTTGGTGCCCAGCACTGACCCTGAAAAGTAATCACAACGTTACTTACCGCTAACTCAATTTTCTTCCATAGGGATCCATTGACTGGTTTTCTGTGAAATCTCTTCTAAGTGTCCACTTTTGAAATACCAAAATATTGCTTCAAAATCACAACAGTAACGAATTCCGATTTACGCACCTGCTATCAGGAGAGACCTCAGCACTGCATCTTTTAGACCAGTACTGACCCTGAAAAGTAATTTTAACCATACTTACCCGTAATTTGAAATTCCTTCCATAGGATATCATTGCCTGCTTTTTGTTGAAAAAGTTTCTAAGTGTCGATTTCTGAATCTTACAAATATTCGTTAAAAATTGTGCCAACGATACAAACGTAATTACTTGCCTGTTTTAGATAGATATCCCAGTGCTGAACCTGAGAACCCAGCACTGGATTACAAAAGTAACGTAAACCTACTTTGCTTGCAAACTGCATTTCCTTCCATAGGATAACAGTGGTAATTTTACCCAGAAAAGTTTCTAAGTGTCAACTTTTGAAATACAATAATATTCCTCAAAAATCACTACTATAACCAAAACGCTTTTACTTAACTGTTTACAGGAAGTGTCCCGGGACTGAATCCAAGATACAGTCCTGTGGTTAGAAAAGTAATCCACAAAGTAATTAATTGCATTTAACTAAAACTTTCCATTGAGCTCAATGTTGCATTGTGTTTAAAATTGTGTTGCCTCTTGCAACAACTGTGACTACTGTCATCCAAAAGTCTATTGCCTACTTGAAAAGTATTTAAACAAAGCATTTCATTCTGAGAAAGTATATTTTGATTCCTATTGTTGGTTCTAAAATAAGCATATATTTTTTGATATACCAACCATTGGCCTAGAGTTCAGTTCTTGAGTGTGTGGCTTCATTTGCTGACTGAGTGTGTACAACAAATGCTTTACACTGTCCTCTGATACTGCCTTACTGCTCGACCAAGCTACCACTTTAGAGAGTAAGGTTATATCTAACTTTAGCCTCTGCCTTACCAGTGGGGAACTGTGGGCCCTATACACACGGTACCTTACTTTGGTGCAGTATGTATAGAGCCACTTTCCTACATGGCAGGAGGAAGTGATTTTACCATACCTACTTCACTTAGCTAAGGCAGGCCTAAAATTCTCTTCCATTAAGGTGCACCTAGCTGCCATTACGGCATATAGGCGCTCTCCTTCTCAACCGTCCTTTTTTCAACTGCAGGTAGTAAAGGACTTCTTACAAGGTCTGAAGAAGGTCTACCCTCCTGTTCGGCCTCCTTCACCCCCCTGGGAGTTGAACTTGGTTCTTGCAAAGCTGATGGGTCCCCCATTTGAACCTATCCACAAAGCAACCCTACAACACCTTACGTGGAAGGTAGCTTTCTTAGTGGCGATTACCTCAGCTCGCAGGGTGAGCGAAATTCAAGCTCTCTGCTCAAAAGAGCCATACACGGTGTTCCATCTCAATAGAGTTGTGTTAAGAACCCACTCTGTTAAGAACCCACCCCTCCTTCCTTCCGAAGGTGTGTCAGATTTCCACGTCAACCAAACCATTTCACTGCCGACCTTTTTTCCTAATCCCTCTACCCCAGCTGAGAGGTCTCTTCACTCACTAGACCTGAAAAGGGTTTTATGTTTAAATGTATTTATTAGCATTTTCGATATCAAGAAACAGTACAAAGGCATAAGCAATAAATTGCAAAATAGTATACAATTCACATATGTTCTTATATCAAGGAAAGCATATCGCCCACATTGAAGATTGTGCGAATTAAACATTGTCGAAGCAATGAATGCATTGCATTGTGAAAGATTCAACTTTTGCTAAAAACCAATAACTGGAACACCCCCCCCCCCGTCCGATATTCCGAAATCTTGACTGTCGAGTCCCTGTCCCATAACGTTGGCATCGCCCATTAAGCAGTTGAGGATGGTTGACGTTCTGTCCCCAGGTCCGAAAGCTGCAACACTCTCAAATATTTGGGCTGGGTAATTTCATTGAATTCTGCTGAGAGCAGTTTTAGGAATGGGCTCCATATTTTCGGGAAAGTGGCAGCGGAGCCGCTCAGTGTGGCCGAAATGCGTTCCATCCCTACGATATGCCATAACCTATTGGGCCATCCCACATATGTAGGAGGAGTGGATGTCCCCCAGTGTGTCAAGATGTTCTGCAAAGCTGCCCCCAGTGCTAGCCCCATCTGTCGCCCTCTCATGCTTTTAAGGGGATATGTGATTGGATTGGGGAGACCCAAAATTACGTATACCGGGAGCCTCTGGATCTCAGTATCAAAGAGCTCATCTACCTCATCCAGGATTTTAGTCCAATAGTTAGATAGCAATGGGCAATCCCACAGTATATGTAGCAGTGTTCCCTCGTTGTCGCAGCCTCTCCAGCAAGTGGGGCTCCTATGTGGGTTGCCTCTGTGGAGGCGCACCGGTGTAAGGTACCAGTAGGTAGCTATTTTCATAGCTGTTTCAATACTGGCCACGTTCCGGGCCGTGTGTTTTGCTCTATAGTAAATTCCTTCCCAGTCTTTCTGTGTAAGGTCACCTCCCAATTCTCTCCCCCACCTCTTCTGACTCGGAGTAGCTTGTGAGTGTGGGCCAATTCTGATCATGTCGTACATTTGGGAGATCAACCCTTTGTCGGTGAGCTTAGTAATTAACCATTTTTCGTATTTGGTCAGTCTACGGCCCCCTTGCGCTCTCATCCCCTTTTGAAGGACCCAGTGTCTCAGTTGCAAGTATCGCAATCTCTCGGACTCGGGGATCCCATACTCTAGTTTCAGTTGGGGGAACGTGAGCACTCCTGAGAGATCAAATAGATGACCCACCGATCGGCATGAAGTTTCCCGCCACTCCCCAAATGATTTGTCAGACATTCCCGGGGTGAACTCGCTATTTCCGAACAGGGGGGTTAGAGGAGACGGAAATGTCGTGAGTTTCTTGGTTGTCGCCACCCCGTCCCAGACTTCCATCACTGACTTGGTGATCGGCAAGCCCATCAGGCCCGCGGCCGCTGCGACTTCTTTAAGAAGGGGACTTTCCACAGTGGGATACCTGCCAGCGCCCTATCCTGAAAGAGCCACCGTTTTTCGGAGTCCGGCCTTGCCCATTCCACCAGGTACCTCAGCTGGGCCGATTTATAATAGCGGAGGAGGTCCGGTATTCCCAGGCCTCCATTTTCGGGCCGCATGTACCCCAAGGCCTTACTCATCCGTGGTCGTGCCCCTGCCCACACAAACTGATTGATGCTGCGTTGTAGTGAGGCAATTGCTCCCTCGGGGGGCAGTACCGGTAGGGTTTGGAACAAGTATAGTGCCTTCGGTAGCAGGGACATTTTGACCGCGGCTACTCGCCCCAATAGGGAGAGATGATGCTTACTCCAAGCGCCCAAATCCTTCCCCGCCTGTCGTGCCAGCTTAGCATAGTTCAGCCGAGCCGTTCGGTGGACCGTGGCCGCTAATTCTAACCCTAGGTAGGGGATAGTGTCTACAACCTTTATGCCGGGCAGCCGATCGTCCGTGGGGTCCGGTGTGGGCAACACAGCGTTTAAGTTTAACATCAATGATTTACCCACATTAACCCCGAAACCCGGCCAAATGTGTCTAACTCCTCTAGAAAGGTGGGAAGGGAGATCTTTGGTTCTGTCAGTGCCGCTAGCACGTCATCTGCGTAGAGGCTAATGGGGTGTGTTTCACCCCCAAATGGAATCCCCTTGATTCTAGGGTTGTCTCTAACCCTCTGCACCAGAGGCTCTATGTATAGAGCAAACAGTAACGGGGACAACGGGCATCCCTGCCTGGTTCCTCTTTGAATGTTAAAGGGTCGCGAAGAGATGCCGTTAACTCTGATGCATGTTACAGCAAACGAATGCTGACAATGCAAACATTCTCCCCCAGTCAAAAGATCTGGGTTAAATCCATCGTTCTTTTGCCCACTACGCCACCCCAGTATGGACCCAGCCATATGCAAATCAGTCTTGACCCTGTGCCCCATGGGAACAGTCCAGACCAAACTGCCAGGCCAGGTCCTCCCTGGACCGGAAACAAGCATCCTGGGACCAGTTTCAGGGTATGTCACCCTTCTTCAGCCAGGCTAGCTTGAATCCAGTGGCGCAGTGAGCAAGGGACCCACGTCTGGGCATACCTATCCCACTTAGGGCGAAAAGTGTTACAGCAAACAAATGATGGACGGAATGCTGACAAAGCAAATATTCTCCCCCAGTCAAAAGATCTGGGTTAAATCCATCATTCTTTTGCCCACTACGCCACCCCAGTTTGGACCCAGCCATATGCAAATCAGTCTTGACCCTGTGCCCCATGGGAACAGTCCAGACCGAACTGCCAGGCCAGGTCCTCCCTGGACCGGAAACAAGCATCCTGGGACCAGTTTCAGGGTATGTCACCCTTCTTCAGCCAGGCTAGCTTGAATCCAGTGGCGCAGTGAGCAAGAGACCCACGTCTGGGCATACCCATCCCACTTAGGGCGAAAAGTGTTACAGCAAACAAATGATGGACGGAATGCTGACAATGCAAACATTCTACCCCAGTCAAAAGATCTGAGTTAAATCCATTGTTCTTTTGCCCACTATGCCAGCCCAGTTTGGACCCAGCCATATGCAAATCAGTCTTGACCCTGTGCCCCATGGGAACAGTCCAGACCGAACTGCCAGGCCAGGTCCTCCCTGGACCGGAAACAAGCATACTGGGACCGGTTTCAGGGTATGTCACCCTTCTTCAGCCAGGCTAGCTTGAATCCAGTGGCGCAGTGAGCAAGGGACCCACGTCTGGGCATACCCATCCCACTTAGGGGGAAAAGTGTTACAGCAAACAAATGATGGACGGAATGCTGACAATGCAAACATTCTCCCCCAGTCAAAAGATCTGGGTTAAATCCATCGTTCTTTTGCCCACTACGCCACCCCAGTTTGGACCCAAGCTAGCCTGGCTGAAGAAGGGTGACATACCCTGAAACCGGTCCCAGGATGCTTGTTTCTGGTCCAGGGAGGACCTGGCCTGGCAGTTCGGTCTGGACTGTTCCCATGGGGCACAGGGTGAAGACTGATTTGCATATGGCTGGGTCCAAACTGGGGTGGCGTAGTGGGCAAAAGAACGATGGATTTAACCCAGATCTTTTGACTGGGGGAGAATGTTTGCATTGTCAGCATTCCGTCCATCATTTGTTTGCTGTACCACTTTTCGCCCTAAGTGGGATGGGTATGCCCAGATGTGGGTCCCTTGCTCACTGTGCCACTGGATTCAAGCTAGCCTGGCTGAAGAAGGGTGACATACCCTGAAACCGGTCCCAGGATGCTTGTTTCCTGTCCAGAGAGGACCTGGCCTGGCAGTTTGGTCTGGACTGCTCACATGGGGCACAGTGTCAAGACTGATTTGCATATGGCTCGGTCCAAACTGGGTTGGCGTAGTGGGCAAAAGAACGATGGATTTAACCCAGATCTTTTGACTGGGGGAGAATGTTTGCATTGTCAGCATTCCGTCCATCATTTGTTTGCGTTAACTCTGATGCAGGCTGTAGGTCTATCGTAACAGCAGCTTATCCACTCCTGGAATTTCTCCCCCAAGCCAAACTTCGCCATTGTGTGTCCCAGGAACCCCCAGTCCACCCGATCAAACGCTTTTTCGGCGTCTATCGTCAACAGAAGCGCATCCATTTGCGTTTGGTGGGCCTTATCTATGAGGTGGAGTATCCTCTTTGTATTGTCGCCGCATTGTCGGGATTGAATAAATCCTGTTTGATCGGGTTCTATCAAATTTGGCATATGGGGACTTAACCGAGACGCAAGGATTCCCGTGAAGATTTTAAAGTCTACATTAAGTAGAGATATCGGACGGTATGAACTGCATTGTTGCTTATCTTTCCCTGGTTTGGGCAGGACCACTATTGCTGCCGCCAGCATCGTGTCGGGGATCGGAGTGGTACTCCCTAAGGAATTATACAGCCTTGTTAAAATCGGAGCTAAGATGGGGCAGAATTTTTTATAGAAGAGGGCAGGGAACCCATCCGGGCCCGGGGACTTAAGCACTTTGAGGCTCGAGATCGCTGTGATGACTTCTTCTATGTGGATGGGGGCATCCAGTGTTGCTGCCTGATCAGGGGTCAGTGTGGACATAGTGACGGATTGTAGGTAAGCTGTGATGTCATGGTCTGATGGATTGTCCGCTGTGTAAAGCTTCTCATAAAAATCCCTAAACGTGTGGGCTATCTCTTGATCCCCTCTGACTTCCCCCCATCCGTCCCTCTGTAACGAGGAAACCATTGACCGTTGTCTTTGGGCTCGCAACCAGTTTGCCAGTAGCCGGCCCGTGCGGTCCCCCCAATATAATAAGAATGCTTTAAACGGACTGCCGCGTATTCCACTCTATCCAAGTCTAGTACGGCTAACTGTACCCTGGCTGCCTTCAGTTGCCTCCAGACCCTAGGAGCCCCAGTCCTGCTATGCACCCGTTCGAGTTCCTGCACCTGAGCTGATAGGTTTGATCTCACCTCCTTACGCTCCCTATTGTTGGCTGCCGAGATCGCTATTAGCTCCCCCCGTACTACGGCTTTCATTGCCTCCCATAATGTCGTGACGGCCGTGTCTGAGGTGTCGTTAAGGGTGAGATAGTCGTTAATGCATTTAATAAGTTGCTGTTCCACTTCTTTGTTGTGGAGCATATTTTCTTTAAGTCTCCAACTTCCGGGTTGGCGGGGTCGTGGTGTCACCAGTACCTGTACCGTCAGTGCGTCGTGGTCTGACAGTTCCGCGGGTTCAATGCTCACTGCCTTAACCACACTAACAACCTCCCCAGTTCCCAAGAAATAATCTAGGCGAGCATAAGACTTATGCGCATGGGAGTAAAATGTATATTGCTTCGAGGTGGGGTAGGCTGCCCTCCAGATATCAATCAATACCATCTCCCTCAGCCATTTCTTCCCGTCCCCCGACATCTCTCCCCCATGGAAGTAAGACGCTTGCGATCTGTCCATGTTCGAGTCCATGACTATGTTTAGGTCCCCCCCTACCAGTGTCAAACGGTTCCTTCTCATTTGCCCGCAGGCGGAGGATGGGCTTGCTATTCTATTCATTCCTTAGGACTATTGATGAGGATCCCCTGGAAGAGAAGGATAAGTTACTTACCTGTAATCCTAGTTCTCTTCCAGGGGTATCCTCATCAAATTCATAAGCAACCCACCCGCCTCCCCAGGCAAATGAGACTGTTATATTGCTAAGATATATCTTTGAGCCCTGACCTTCGGGTCTCCGCAAAGAACAACTGACCTAACTGTCACCCCTGAGGCATGATGGGAAGCTAGGGGTCATGGCTGCCTTAAAGGCACGGTGCCAGTTTTTTGTACAATTGCTTTCATTTTCTATGCTATTGGTTTACAATGCAGCCTGTAGGCTAACAATGTCTGCTTTTTTGCAGCTTCTCAGGAGTTTTACTCATTAAAAAGAGTTCAAGTGATACTTGTCCTCCTGTGGTCTATGTATTCATTATGTGTTTACAAAAGCAGTTATTTTATTATTGCATTGTTTAGCCTCCTATATGGGGGCTGCATTGGTATGAGAAAAAATGATATCTATATATATATATATATATATATATATATATATATATATATATATATATATATATATATATATATATATATATATGTTTTTCATATATATTTTTTATTATTTCCGGGGTCCCCGCACATGGGCGGGAATATTCAGTGCTTATGACTTTGATGAGGATACCCCTGGAAGAGAACTAGGATTACAGGTAAGTAACTTATCCTTAGTCTCCCTATAGCATAAATAATCCATCTTTTGTTTCACACGATGGATAAAGTAGGTGTTTAATGCCATTCCATTTTTAGGTCGAGCATTCGAGACCTCTTGTATATACTTTAGTATATACTTATATGTGTATGTACTTTATGGGCTCTGGAGATCAGCCTTAGGACTTGTCTGCTTCCGCTTAGGGACTTTTTTTCTGTTCAACTGCCTCTATTTAACTTTCTTGATAGCAAACGACCAGTAGAGGTCAGTAAAAATACCAGAATTGCTTTCTGCTGAGGGACTTTATTTTTTTAATTTTTCTGGCATTGCCTCTATTTAACTTTCTTGATAGAATACGACCAGCAGAGGTCAGTAAAATACCAGAATCACTTTGGCATTACGTTGTGCCATGCTGGGAAGTTTGATGTGCAATTTCTAAGGCCTGCCCTCGGAGGACTGCACCATCTGGAACTACAGCCCTGTGGACTACCTTGCCGTGAAAAAGAGTAAAGAGTGGACTCCCTGCAAGCTACAGGTTAACAGAGCTCACCTGGATCATCACCACCAAGAATCCGCAACCTGGAAAACTACCAGTGGATTTGTAAGGGTTTTGTCCAAGTGGATTGTGGGAACTGAAGTTCTCAACTTTCAAGGACCATCTTGGAGCTTCCAGACACTTGGAGTGAGTTTGAGACACTTTGGGACCCTTTGGGGAACTTCAGGAAGAAGTTCCAAGAGTTTGGAGAACTTTGGAGCAACTTTGGAAAAAAGCTCCATAGGGGGACCGACTCAACCTGGTCAGCCAAGCCGCCTGCCTTCAACCGTGAGCCGGCCAAGCCATCCAGGTTTGTCCCGCTGTAAGCTCCGTAGGTCCGACTTCCAGAGTTTGACCGGGAGTAGAAGAAATCCAAGGCCGGCGAACCCTCACCGAATCCGGCCTGGTGAAGAGCATCAAGGGACCCCACGAGAAAAGCTCCAGAAAAGTTTCTAAGTCAGAAGGTAAAAACTGTGACCGGGACCTACCGCGAGGGGTAGCCGCTCAGGGCTCCATCGCGGTCGGCCTGAAACTTTGACTTTGAGCCGGTCTATCGCGACCAGATGTCCCAATATGGTGCTATTGGTTTCTAAGTGCTATAAAGTGATAAATCTTTAAAAATTCATATCTCCGGTTCCCTACATTGGATTTTTGTCGTTTTGGTGTCATTTTATTTTAAAGATAATTTTTATTCGTCAAATTTGCACAGATTATGCGCTACCCTGCACACCAGAGCCAGCCGCCCAATCAAACAACAATAAGGAAGCGATTCCACTGGATTTGACATTTGCGAAATATATAGAAGCATGTATGTATAACTGAAAATTACATATCCCAACACCCCCCCACCCTCGCCCCCCCCCCTCCCCCACCCCACCCAGGATGACATCTGGTCCTCACAGTCCGGCTCAGGCCGGGTCTCTGAGCAAAGGCATCCCTGTATCCCGGTTCCACCCAGGAGGCTCCTCCCCCGCTCAGTATCCCAGCAAGAGACTACGCTGGGCGGGAATCCGCAGAGTCCGGCACTGGTTCCAGCCATAGCCCCCGAAAATCTGCCCATCTTTTCCATATCTTGTAGTGTTTGCCTGGACAGCCCCTGGCAACAAATATGGGTTTCTCCAGCCCCATGCAAAAATCTAGGCCATTCTTCCAAGCTGTAACCGAGGGGGGCCGCGTAGTCTTCCATGCCCTGGCGATATCCCTTTTGGCCAGGGTAAAGCCAAGGAGCATTAAATGCCTTTTGTAGATGTTTCCCCCTACCCCCTCCACAATGTGCAGTAGAGCCAAGCGCGGTGTGCGAGGGAGCTCCCATCCCAACACTTCAGCCAGGCAATCAAATACCCCCCTCCAGAACCGGTCTAGGGACAGGCAGTTCCATATTGTATGTAGCAGTGTGCCCTCCTCTTGATTACACCGCAGACACACCGGGGAGGCTATCAGCCCTGCCTTCCATAGTCGCGCTCGCATGTAGTAGACCCTATGTAGGAATTTGAATTGAACCAATCGGAAACGAACTGCTATGGCCGCCCCGCATGGGGACGGCAGGGCCTCGTTCCAATCCTCCTCATCCATGGGACCTACGTCTCTCACCCAATCCCCCCTAAGCTTCTGAAGGGTGGGGGAGCAGTGGGTAACCAGCGATTGATAGATCTGAGAAATCTTGCGCTCCTTGAGGTCTCCCATGAATACTTTTGCTTCGATAGGACTGAACTCAGGCAGGGACTCTAAGCCCTCCAGACTAGGGGTCAGAGCGTGTCTAAGTTGGAGGTAGCGGTAGAACTGAGCCCTTGGCATGTGGAAGTCCTTCTGCAAGTCCTGAAAGGATTTGAGCGTCAGCTCTTTCATAATGTCCCCTAGAGTCGAGATGCCAATATTATCCCATCCTCAGAAGCCCTGCAGTGCTGCCAACTGCGGCAGCCGCCCATTGTTCCACAGGGGGTCTCCCGGGTCAATGTGCCCCACCATCCCGCACGGCGGAGTGCCTGTCGCCAGATCTGAAATACCACCCCCGTGACCGGTGGCAGGGAGCCCTGCAACTGCGTTGAGTAGAGAATTGTGTGCACGGAGGAATGTCCCATAAGGTACCTTTCCAATGCGTATGCTGGGTCCGCCCTATCCCCATACCACCACTCATTAAGAACTAGCAGGTGCGACGCCTGGTAGTAAGAGAGGACATCTGCAGACGCCAACCCCCCGCAGTACGTGGATAGGAAGCACGTCCGAACCGCCACCCGCACCCTTCCCCCCTCCCATAGGAACTGTCCCAGCGCTGCAGTAACTTGTCGAAACCACTGGGGCGGGATTTGGTACGGGTGGTTCTGCAATTGGTATAGGAGCCGAGGAAGCGCCACCATCTTGAAGATGGCCGACCGACCGAATATTGACAGTGGCATTCGAGACCAGGACTTGAGATCCGCCCGAGTGCGTTCCCAGACCGGAGCTAGGTTGCGCTCCCAGGAAACTGTGGGGATGTCCGATATAAACACCCCAAGGTATTTCAGCCCTCCCACTGCCAGCTGAATCGATGACGCCCACTCCCCCACCCTCCCCAGAGCACCTATCAGCCATAGTGTGGACTTGCTCGGATTCATATATAGCCCTGTCATTTCCCCAAAGATCTGCATGATGCGCAGCAGCCGCGGACCCGTCCTATCGATAGCTGTAAGAAAGAATAGTACGTCGTCCGCATATAAGGCAATCCTATCTGACAGCCCCGAGGCCCACTCAAATCCCTGTACTTGGGCGTCTATGCGCACCCAGGCCGCCAGTGGCTCCATGGCTAGGGCAAAGAGGTATGGGGACAGAGGGCAGCCCTGTCGCGTGCCCCGTCGGATGGGGAATGGTGACGAGCACGCTCCCGCCACCCGCACGGAGGCTGTCAGGTCCGTATAGAGCAGGGTGAGATAAGAAAGGAAGCGCGGACCAAGGTTGAGGTGCCGTAGTAAAGCAAATAGATAGGTCCAACTGAGGGAGTCAAATGCTCTATCCATGTCTGCCAATAAAAGCGCGGCGGGTACCCCTAGTCGGCTCACCGCCGCCACCGCTACATGCGCCCGCCTGATGTTGTCTGGTCGCCCTCTGGGGCATGAAGCCAGCCTGCTCCATATGAACCAGTGTGGTAATATGTGGCAGGAGGCGATTCGCCAAGGCCTTCGCTAATATCTTGGCCTCCACGTTAAGGAGGGAGATAGGGCGATAGGACGCGTGGTGTTCCGGGGGCCTGCCCGGTTTATGGAACACCACTACCTCCGCGTGCCTCCAATCTGGGGGAAGGGAGCCCCGCTCCCTAGCCTCCTCCACCGCTCGCCGATAATGAGGGCCTAACTGCGAGGAGTAGTGTTTATAGAATTCACATGGGAAACCGCTGGGTCCGGGCGCCTTCCCAGAGTTAAGCTCCCCCAGGACCCCACCGAGCTCCTCATCCGTCAGGGGTGCGTCCAGTTGATCGCGTACTTCATCCGTAAGGGCTTTAGGCGGGAGATCGTTGATGAATTTCTCGATATCTGCTGCCATGACGCATTCACTAGGGGCATATAGCTCAGTGTAATACTGAGCAAAGCTGTCGGCCAGGGCCATGGGATCCACCAGAATTTTGCCCGTCGCCCCCCGGACACCTGGCGGAACCAGGGGGCAAGACATCCCCTGGCACAGCCGATGTAACATCCGACATGATTTGTCCCCCCCATTGATATATCCTGCTGCGTGTTGCCAACCAGGCCTGTCGGGCCTCGTCCAACAGCAAGGCGGCGTAGCTCTGCTGGTCCAAGAGTAGCTGACGCCGTATTTGGCTACCACCCACTTCCCGTCCCCGCCGCTCGAGAGCCTCTAGATTTGCTTCCTGCTGCATAAGCTCTGCCCTACGCGCCCTACGCGCTGCCGCACACCAGGAGATGTCCGCCCCCCGCATAGTGGGCTTCAGTGCTTCCCATAAAATCCCGGGGCTAACGACTGATCCCTCATTTTCCTCCAGATAATGGGTAAGGGCGTCCCGCATGTGTGTCCTCTAGGTCTCATCCTGCAGGTGCCATACCGAAAGGCGCCATCTAAAGAGCTGCCGCCCCCGCCCCGTCCGGATCGTGAGGGCCACTGGGGAGTGATCCGAGAGCCCCCGCGGGAGAATCGTCACCTCCACCACCCCGCCAACTGCCTCCCGAGGGACAAATATGTAGTCGAGTCTTGAGTAGGAGTCGTGTACCGCCGATAAATATGTATACTCCCGATCCGACCTGTGAAGATATCTCCATGTGTCCACCCATCCCAGTCCTGTCACTAAGGAGGAGAGCCTTGTAGAGCGATTCCCCCCCACATGTCCTCCCTCCAACGATCCCTGATTGGGTCCATAACATCGTTCCAATCCCCTCCCACCACTGAGGGGATATCTGGCATTTCCTTCCAGAGAGCCATAAGCTTCTCCACCAGCGCCCACTGTAGTGGGGGCGGGGCGTAAACACTACCCAGTACTATGGGGTCTTCTCCAATCTTACCCTGGATGAATATATATCGCCCTTGAGTGTCTGCCCACTGTCTGCCATGTGTGTAAGGGATTCTGCGATGAATCAGGATGGCCACTCCCCGCGAGCCTCTCGTAAAGCCCGAGTGGAAGACCTGTTGGTACCCATATCTCTGCAGACACAGGACCTTCGTACCCAAAAGATGCGTTTCCTGCAATAGAAGGATATCTGCCCCCGCCCGTTTGGCCCACTGCAGAATAGCCCAACGCTTGATCTTGTCTAGAGCCCCGCGCAGGTTCCAGCTGACAATACGCATGGAACTTAGCGATGCCGGGCTCTTGCTAGGGGTGCTGGTCATCCGGGCTCGCTTCAGTAATGGCCCACAGAAGGGAGCCCGTCCGTGTCGGCCCCCTATCCCTCGAACTATGAGTAAAAGTGTGATCCCATCCCATAAACAAATACCCCCCCAACAAACCCCCCACCCTATACCTCAAAAACATTGAAGCATCTGTCGCGGCGAGGCGTGCCGACACCCCCAACGGGAGGATGCCGACCCCTCGACCAATGGATCCCCAACCTACAGCCCATAACACTTAGGCCCTCTGCCCACCAGGGATATCCTAGTGGGGGTCTCGGCCCGTGTCACATATTCTCCCTTCTGTAGTCTACAAATAAGGTCTCTGTCCGCCCTCATGGGACCATCTTGCGGTCTCCCATCGCCGGCTGTGTCCCAGGTGCATCTGTCCGGGATATCGCCCCACAGGATTGTGAGCGGCGCCTGGATCGTGAGCCCCTGATTCCTTTTACGTTTCCAACGCGGTCCTTTCTTGCTGGCCTCGCTCAGGGAGATGTCCGACTCCCTCCCGGATTCCCTCCCCGGCGGTGGTGTCATTTTAAAGATAAAAATATTTCCTATTTTTGTAAATTGGTGTTGGATTTTTATTATGCATTGTGTCTTAATTATTTACTGAATTGGTGTTTTTAAATGCTTTACATACCTGTCTTTGAAGTTAAGCCTGCCTGCTCGCAGCCAAGCTACCAAGGGTTGAGCATGGGAATAATTTTCTAAGACGTATGCTGAGTCCTATCATGTGTTAGTGGCCTTATTGCCAGTGGCAGACCTATATTTGCCCCTACCAATAATCCACTTTCCAACAATTGTCTTCCAGAAATATCCATAGTTAAGACCGCCCTCCACTTCGAGATATAACGTACAGAATGTATTGCTGGAAACACTTCAAGAGCCTTACAAATATGTGCAATGGTTTCTCTGGTTCCGCTCTTGAAAAGACATCTTCAAAAGAGGTTGTTTCTCTAGAGCTGCCCTGCCCTATGTTGGACTAGGTAGTTTTCTGAGTCTTTGCTGGGCAGAAACTACATTTACCACAACACCAGGGCCCAGGGAGGCGGTCCCTGCATCGTGCTCACCTGACTGACAGCATCATCATGTTATAAACACGCTCAGCACACCCGCAGCGCAGGTTTGTTTTCCGAGTCCTTGCTGGGCAGAAACTACATTTACCACAACACCAGGGCCCCAGGAGGCAGTCCCTGCATCGTGCGCAACTGGTTGACAGCATCATCGCGCTATAAACGCGTTCAGCACACCTGCATCGTGGGTTTGCTTTCCAAGTCCTTGCTGGGCAGAAACCACATTTACCACAACACCAGGGCCCCAGGAGGCGGTCCCTGCATCGTGCTCACCTGGCTGACATCATCATCGCGATATAAACACGCTCAGCACACCCGCAGCGCGGGTTTGTTTTCCGAGTCCTTGCTGGGCAGAAACTACATTTATCAAAACACAAGGGCCCCAGGAGGCGTTCCCTGCATCGTGCTCACCTGGCTGACAGCATCATCGCGCTATAAACACTGGGGGGCATATCAGCAAGGGCTTTATCTCCGTTTTTCTGGCTTTAAAAGCCAGAAAAACGGAGATAAAACTATCGCCCTATCAACAAGAGGGTGCTAACATGCATAATCGCATGTTAGCACCCTTTTCCCCAAAGCCTCCCTTTGCATCTCCAATGAGATGCAAAGTGGGCGTTACTGGGCGTACCCCGGATGGACTACGTTGCAAATATCGCTGATGTTCACATCGCGATATTTACAAGGCAGCCCACATGATTTTAGCAGAGGTTAGATTTTGGCGAAAACGGCAGTTTTCGCCAAAATCTAACGTCTGCTAAAATCCTGACTTAGCCATCCCTAACATAGGGGGTGTATTCTGCTGATACGACCACAGGGTCGTATCAGCAAGGTTATCGCCGTTTTGCAGGGAACATCGCTGGAAAACCAGCGATGTTCCCTGCAAAACGGTGATAACCTCGCTATCTCTGGAATTTTTATCGCCCTGGAGAAACGCGTTGTTAATAACGCGCTACCAGGGCGATAAATTCTAGATATAGCCTGCGATAGGAATATTATCGCTAAGCACGGCCAGCGTTAATTATCGCTGGCCGTTGATAATATGCCCCTGGGTTTTTGGAACACTGGAATACTGGAACTTTGGGAAAATGTGTACAATCACCTGTGGAGGTTGGTGACTTTGTTTTCCCTGGCCCACTCAGAATTGTGTGTAGTCTTTGACACCGATTGACTCTGATTGACTTTGTTTGCAGAGAAGCGTGACTATTGTAAACACTAGGGGGAGTTTCATTTTTATGTTTTTACTGTGTTAAATTTTCATGATTTTGTAAGCGTGTAAGGGCGTAATTGATTTTGGTGAAGAGGAAACAACCAGGAGGGGTGGCAGGCAAATCCCCTAATGCAGCACGATCTTCGTCTTCCATCTTAAACTACATTACGGCGGCTATGGGGGCGATCGACAAACAGATCATGAATGTGGAGGAAATTATAACCGTGGAGAATTTAGGGCAGATTACAAATAAGCCAGACCCCAAAGCATCTGTTATACACGGGGGCCGGTCAGACCATATACAGCAAGGAGAGATAGAGTTAGAGGAGAGTGCGGCTGCTTCCTCTCCTCCCGCTTCTCCCCCGTGTCTTCGGGTTTCTCAACCCCCAAGGAAACGTACTAAAACACCGTTTAATGCTTTGACTCAGACCCCCCAGTTGGCCGAGGCAGGGGGAAGGGACCAAAGGCAACTGTTCCTCATAATCGAACGGCCACTAAAAAGCCTTGCAATAAGCCTGCAAAACTCTTAGCTAACCCTCCATCTGTCTCACAAGATAATTTTTCCTCCTTGGCAACTTCAATACAGGCCTTTTAGGACTTGATTAGTCTGTCTTTTGGTTCTCTTACTGAACGTTTGAGTGCCATTGAGGAAAATGTAAAAATTTGCCTGGACCAGTTAGGGAGGGGCACAGTGCCATCCGCTCAGGCTCTTTTAGTCAGTGAGAACGCAAGTGCCTTTAAGCCCATAAATGACTTAACATCCAACTTCCAGACCAATTTAAAACCTCCTTACCTCCCTCTGAAGTAGCTAGTACCTTAGTTGCATTTCCCCCAAGTATACTGCCATCTAGTACAACCCTGAACAGCCAAAGATATAATTTCTCCTCCTTCGCTCATCAAGCCTACACTGCTCCTAGGAACCTGCCTAATACAACATCTGACACTAACCCATCCCATTAATATCTAAGGATGCCAACAACGTGGCCATTCCTATTTCTAAATTTGTTCGCTTGGCACTTCCGCCGGCAGCTACCCCCTATGTGGTAATTTTAGCCAATGTTCCTCCCGCTCCCACCTCTGCATCTGAATCTTGGGACTCGTTAAGGAACAAGTCCCTAAACTGGCTAAACGCCAAGGTGGGTATAGGTGATGTACTATTTTCAGATCCTAAGGAGATCAGAAGGGTTAAATGGGTTGGGCCAGGGAATAAAACAATGGTCGGTGATTGCGTGGTGCTTTCTTTTACATCCCCATGGCTAGGTGAAATTATTCTGGAGAGAGTTAGCTCACCCGTTCTGTGCCACTAACCCAATTGCCATCTTACCTTTTGGCTTTTTCTATTGGCTGATGGCCTTTAATCAGACTTTCCAACAGCCAGCTCGGTTCAATCGGGCTTGGTCTACTGCCCCTTTACCATCTTTTACTACCCACTTCCCATAGCCAGCTCGATTTAATCAGCCCCAGTCTATTGCTCCCTTACCCTCTTTTACAACTCACAATAGGTTTGAGTATCTGACTACCCTTAACGGAATGGACTGACTGACTGATTCTCCGTCCATAAGCAAGGGCACTCAGCATGGGAGTTCTAATTTACCTGAGCACAAACTGGACGTTTGCCTGGGCATAAGTACTGATGGTGATTGTCCTTCCCCTCATACTAATGTTAAGAAGGCTTTAAATATCAATCAGTCATTACTTCCCCAGGTTGCTGGCACTGACTGTGCAATTTCTGAGCTGTTTTGGAACATGGTTGGGTTACGGTCTAAATGTACTATGTCCGAGTGGTTTGAGATCATGTCCAGGTTTCGTGACTTTTGTTTATGGTTTAAATTGAGGGTGGGTGTAGTTGGCAGACCACCACTACACGGAATTCTGCAGAATAGAACATAAACTCTGCTCCGCAACTCCGTTCCGTCTCATCCCAATTAATAAAACAAAAACCTCACATACCCTTGATAAAATAAGAAGTAACTCTATCTTTACATGCAAAAATGCATATATTCATCTCACAAAAGTGAAAGTGAAAATATAGCAAGCAGTGAGAGAGGTGATGATTTTGGTGTGCTCCCTAACCTAGGGAGAGAAGCAAGCAGATGCCTTGAACACAAAGAGCGCATCATGCTGAACGATTCGGTGGTGGTCCCATCCTCCTAGGACCACCCCAAGCACAGTTATGGGCAAAAATACAATCCCAACCAAAGGCCCTGCAAAGCATTATGGGACGAGATTCTAGAGGGCAGTGAATATTATAGTATCCAATATCAAAACATTCCTCAAGGGGCAGGCTCTCCGGGCTCAGCTGAGAGCTAATACTATAATATTCACTGCACTCTAGAATCTCGCCCCATAATGCTTTGCTGGGCCTTTGGTTGGCATTGTATTTTTGCCCATAACTGTGCTTGGGGTGGTCCTAGGAGGATGGGACCACCACAATCGTTGAGCATGATATGCTCTTTGTGTTCAAGGCAT
The DNA here is from genome assembly GCA_963921515.1 of Calotriton arnoldi. Lineage (NCBI taxonomy): Eukaryota > Metazoa > Chordata > Amphibia > Caudata > Salamandridae > Calotriton > Calotriton arnoldi. Next base: position 1,010,527 of record CAWUFW010002690.1, on the reverse strand, counting down.
CTGCTTGGTCCTCCCCTAGGTTAGGGGAACCCCAAAATCATCACCTCTCTCATTGCCTGATATTTTTCAAAGCTCACTTTTGTAAATTGATTATATGCTTTTTAGCATGTACAGGTAAAGTTGTTTTATCAAAGGGTTGTGGGTGCAATAGCTTACTCCAGAGTTTGTGCATGAATTCCATGATATGCATATTAATAAAACAGAAATATTGTGTTTTCAATGTAATGCATATTAATAAAACAGAAATCTCACATACCTTTAGTAAATCAGCAAATGATTATGTTTACATGCTAAAATACATATAGTCATCTCACAAAAGAGAAAATAAAAATATAACAAGCAGTACCTTTCGTTAAACAATCAAATAATTCTATCTTTACATACTAAAATGCATATAGTCGTCTCACAAAAGTGAAAATGAAAATAAAGCAAGCAGTGAGAGAGGTGATGATTTTGGGGTCCTCCCTAACCTAGCGAACCAAGCAGATGCCTTGAACACAAAGAGCACATCATGCTGAACGATTCGGTGGTGGTCCCATCCTCCTAGGACCACCCCAAGCACAGTTATGGGCAAAAATACAATCCCAACCAAAGGCCCTGCAAAGCATTATGGGACGATCTTCTAGAGTGCAGTGAATATTATAGTATCCAATATTTAAACATTCCTCAAGGGGCAGGCTCTCCGGCTTAGCTGAGATCTAATACTATAAAATTCACTGCACTCTAGAATCTCGCCCCATAATGCTTTGCTGGGCCTTTGGTTGGCATTGTATTTTTGCCTATATCTTTGCTTGGGGTGGTCCTAGGAGGATGGGACCACCACCGAATCGTTCAGCATGATATCAATATGCACTTTGTGTTCAAGGCATCTGCTTGCCCTCCCCCTAGGTTAGGGGTGACCCCAAAATCATCACCTCTCTCATTGCCTGATATTTTTCAAAGTTCACTTTTGTGAATTGGCTATATGCTTTTTAGCATGTAAAGGGAAAGTTGATTTATCACAGGTTTGTGGGTGTAATAGCTAACTCTGCTACGCGGTAGAGTTGGAATTATTGCATGAATTCTGTGTTTTCAATGTAATGCGTGGTTAACTAATCTCCGCAACCTCCGTTAGCGGAGCGGAGTTCATTGCCCAGGGTTAGTTTAAATGTTTTTATTGGCATGTATAAAATAGGGATACAAAACAATGCTCATTCCGTGCAATGACAGCTATGGAAATTCCCAGCAACTTGAAAATATGAAAATAAACAAAGACTGCAAGCCTCAACCCCCACCCCAACCCATATCTCTTATATGCCAAATGGCATTCTTCAACGTCTACTGTCCATGGCTTTGTTCGACTGGTGTCGTGTCGGTCGATACACTCGAGAGCCACAGGACCCGTAGGTATCGAGGGCATGTCAACTCCCGGAACTCCTGAGATAAAAGGTAAATGAACGGTTTCCAGAGATCCTGGAAGGATTTCTCCCCTGTGTTAGAGGCATGTGAGAGTTTCTCCATTCCAAGGACAAACCAGAGGCGGTGAAGCCAGCCCAGATGTGTTGGAGTGTGAGTAGTACCCCAGTGGGAGAGTATATTCTGCAAAGCCGCCCCCAATGCGATGATGCCCATTTGCCTGCCTCTCAGTGATTTCAAATTCAATGAGAGGCAGGCAAGTTTGGTAAACCTAGTAAAGTGTACGCAGGGAACCTTGGGAGCTGCGTTTCAAAGTGTTTGTCAATCTCGTCTCTATGATTTGTGTCCAATAATCGTTGATCTGCGGGCACTCCCACAATAGATGGACTAGCGTTCCAGTCTCCTGGCAACCCCTCCAGCAATACGGACTCTTAGATGGGTCTGTCTTGTATACTCGCTCAGGGGTAAAATACCAGTATGTCGCTACTTTCGTCAGCGTTTCAGTCAGGGCCATGTGTCGGGCTGTGTGACGGGATCTATAGTAAATACTCTCCCACTCTTTGTGAGTTAATGACCTCCCTAATTCTCCCTCCCATCTAGTTTGATTGGTTTTGTGTGTATGAGCTGAATGCTGCACCAGGAGGGAATAGAGTGTGGAGACCTGCCCTTTACTGGATGTGTTTGTGACCAGCCATTTCTCATACACTGTGAGATGCCGTTGCATATTAGCTCTATTGTCCGGGTGGGATAACCAGTGTCTAAGCTGCAGGTACTGCAGGCGTTCTGTCTCCCCTAAGCTAAAATCGGATTGCAATTGCAGGAACAGTATTATCCCGTCGCTGTCAATCATATGTCCCATTGTGCGACAATTAGATCGCCTCCACTTGGGGAAAGCTCCGGGAGGAACCCCAGGAGCGAAGTCAGGATTATCAAACAAGGGCGTGATAGGCAACAGGTAGGAAGTTAGACCGTGACGGACACTGCAGCAATCGTATGCCTGCATCGTATGCTTCGTGACCGTGGACAGGTAGAGGCTCTTTGGTCTATGTGTTTTCTTTAAGAAGGGGATTTTCCAAAGTGAGGTTCCGGCCACCCCTCTGTCCTGGAAGGGCCAACGGCACTCAGACTCTGCCTTATTCCATTCAACCAGGTATCTTAATTGTGAGGCCTGATAGTAGAAGTGGAGATTCAGTATGCCGAGCCCGCCATGGAAGTGGGAAGGTAGCTCTGCTCTTTTCTCATTCTCGGTTTCTTCCCAGCCCAAATGAAGCGGTGTAATTCGGATTGTAACTTGTCGATCATTCCCACTGGGGGAGCTAGAGGTAGTGTCTGAAAAACATATATCTGCAGCAGGATAGTCATCTTGAAGGCCGCGATTTTCCCCAGCCAAGAGATCAGGTAATGCAACCACTGCCCCAATTCTGCCTTGGCTCGCCTAAGTAAAGCGCGGTAGTTAATGAGAGAGGTATTTTGAAGAGAGGGTGCGATTTTCACTCCAAAATAGAGCAATGCGTCCCGCTCCCAGGAGATCGGGAATTGTTTCGCTAAAGAGGCAACTGTGTCCGGAGGGAGCGAAAGGCTCAGAGCCTGTGACTTGGAAAGGTTGATTTTAAAACCGGACACTGCGCCAAAGGCCTCCATCTTGGCTAGGAAAGCAGGGAGAGAGACCAGCGGGTTAACCAGGGATACCAAGATATCGTCCGCTTAGAGGATAATTTTTTGATCCCCCCACCCCAGAAAACTGTCCCCTGTATCTCGGCAGAGTCACCGACCCTCTGCGCAAATGGCTCCATGAATAAAGCAAATAATAGTGTGGACATCGGGCAGCCCTGACGGGTCCCTCTACAAATGGTGAATGGCGTGGACAGAAGTCCATTCACCCTCACTGAAGCTGAGGGGGAATGGTAACAATTCAGAACCCAGGTACGGAATCTTTCAGGGATCCCAAACTGGACCAGCAACCGCGCGAGAAAAGGCCAGTGCACTCGGTCGAATGCCTTTCCAGCGTCGACCCCCAAGAAGCATGTAATGATTAGGGACTCTCGAGGCTTTCTCGATTAGGTGCAACACCCTCTTTGTATTGTCGCTGGTTTGGCGTTGTGGAATGAAGCCGGTTTGATCCGGGTCTATAACATATGGGAGTTGGGGCCCCAACCGTGAGGCAAGGATGCTTGTAAATAACTTGAGATCGACGTTAAGGAGCGAGATGGGGCGATATGAACCGCAAAACTGTTTGTCCCTGCCAGGCTTGGGAATAACCGAAATAGTGGTGGTAAGCATATTGGGGGGGATCCCACCAGAGGACGAGAAGCTGTTAAATAACCAAGTTAAAATGGGGGCCAGATTCGTGCAAAATATCTTATTAAAAAGGGGGGAGAAGCCGTCAGGGCCCGGAGACATAGCTGCACTTAGTCTAGAGATGGCAAAGAGGACCTCCTCTATTCGAATGTCCTTCTCTAGCGCTTCAGCCTGGGCATCCGTGAGGGAGGACGTGTGTGCTTCTCTCAGGTACGCATCACAGGCCTCTAGATCTAACTGTTGGCCAGTATACAGCCCTGCATAAAATTGTCAAAATGTATCCGTGATGGCTGCGTTCTCAGTGGTGACCGAGCCGGTCGGGTCCTGGTCAAGTGGACCAAAGCGCACTACTGTTGTGCGCGAAGGCGGGCCGCCAGCAGTCGCCCACCCCTGTCGCCCCCTGTGTAATAGTTGTGTCGGAGACGCAAGGCGGCCTTATCTTGATCTATACTGGCCAACTGGGCACGCGCGGTGGTCAGCTGTCTCCAAACCCGTGGGGCCCGGTACGTTGATGTATACGCTCCAGTTCTCTAACCCACCCCTCTAGTTCCTCCCGATTCTCCGTGCGCAATTTATTATCCGCCGCGGATATTGCGATAAAATCTCGGCGGGTCACTGCTTTGAGTGCCTCCCATACTGTGGCGATTGCCACATCCGGGGTATCATTAAAGGACAGATACTCCATAATAAAATTTTCTATTCGTTGGATGTTTCTTTGCGAGAGAGTAATGTGTCCCGCAGCTGCCACGTTCGTCTAGGGCTATGTGGAGGGGGGATATCGAGGGCCAGCTGCACTGCTGAGTGCTCCGACAACACAGCCGGAAGGATCTCAACCGAGGATGTGAGGTGTAGGAGTTCCGCTGTGCCCAAAAAGAGGTCCAGCCTAGCATATGTCTTGTGGAAGTGCGAGAAGTAAGAATAAGCTCGAAGCTGGGGGTGTTGAGTTCTCCAAATATCGCTAAACCCAAGTCTCTAAGGGCCCTGTAACCCCCTGGAGAGAGGGACTTGAAGTGTCCGAATCTGGGTGCGGATCTGTTGAGATCATTGTTGATGACCAAGTTAAAGTCCCCCCCCCTATGAGGATATTCCCATCTTGTGCAGTCAGTGTCTCAGCTAGGGCCATGTGGATGAATGCCTCCTGTCCCTCGTTCGGCGCATATAGAGAGGCTATGACCCCAGACCATGTGCCCACCATCACTCGAAATGCTAGCTGTCACCCCTTTATTTCAGCGACTTTGTCTCCTATGGAGCCCTTAAAGGTGCGAGAGACCAGGAAGGCAACCTCAGCCGATTTAGTGCGAGTGGACGAGAAATGTTGTGTGGGGAAGGATCGTGATCGTAGTCTATGGTAGTCTTGTGGCACGAGATGAGTCTCTTGTAAGAGACATATATCCGCTCCGGTGCGCTCCAAATAGGATAGTACCTCTCTCCATTTCACCGGGTTGTTGAGGCCCTTAACATTTAGTCTGACAATATTCATAGGGTTACCCATCGTTATGTGTATTATGGGAGGTCGCCATTGGACCAGCAGGACATGCTATATGCAAAGCCAGAAAGCCCACCAACCCGCCGTTTAGGGTGAGTTTGTTGCCATGAAGACATGAGTGCAACGATAAGAGGTATGTGCCCCGTAAATCCCAACTCACAAACAGTGAACAAATTTTAAATAAAAGGAAAATTAAAATAAAAAAATTACATAACTCACAGTCCATGGTTGTATAGTTCAACTTGGGGTGTCTGCGTGGCCATACTCCCCGTGCCCCCGCCCCGCCGCCCGGTCACCACCCAGGAAGCAGTCAATGCGATGCACCCAATAGCCTCAGGAAGGATCCGCCTGCGTCAGAGCCTTAGGTAGTGCCTCTACCTCTTCTTGCTGACCCTCTGCTATGGTGTCTGGTACAGGCTTGGATTTTGGATCTGGGGCCTCTGGTGCACCAGCGCACTTGCTCTGAGGTGTTCCGTCCGAGAGGCCTACTCTGTTCTGTCATCCGCTGCACAGTCCAAACCCAGGACTCTGCACGTCTCTTCATAGGACGCCATCTGTAGTAGGCAACCATCCCATCGGAAGATGAGCCGGAAGGGGTGTCCCCAGGAGTAAGCTGTGCCTTTACTAGGCTAAAATTCAGTCGCCGGTCGAAAGGTGTGCCTCTTTTGCAATGTGGACACCCCAAGATCCTGATACAGCGTCACTGATTGATTCTGAAAGTTAATGGGGTGTTTCTCCCTTGCTTTACGTAAGATCTTCTCTTTCAGTTCGTAGTCTTGGAGGTAGGCCAAAATATCCACTGGGGGGGGGGCCACCATCGCAACAAAGGGCCTCTGAAGAGCTGCTCTGAACTGCGCTCCACTGCCACGCTCTCGCTCTGTGGTCAGTGCTATATAGTTTGGCAGGGGCCCCCAGTCACAGGCCCCGCTCTCACCTCAGAGCCTAGCCCAGTCTTGAGCGCATCATCCGATTCAGCCGGCAGAGCAGCGTTCCAGTGTGGGTCAGGCAGAGAAGCGAACACAGCCCTGTCCTCTGCCGGAGAGCCGCGCCTGGCTCCGATCGTCACCCCAGTCTCCTTCCGGCCGGTATCCCTATGTGCGGAGTCGCTGTGCAGGGCTCACTCAAGCTCCAGTCGCCGCCGATGCAGAAAAGGGCCCAGCCCAGGCCCGGATAATGTCTCAGCGTGAAGAGGAAGGCGCCCCGGCCGCTCACCACCGTCGTCAGGGCGGGCCCCTCCTCTCATGCAAACTGGCGCGCGAGGTTTGGCCGGGTTAGGCCTCATCTCCTCCCTCGGTCCAACGCGTCTCCGCCCTATCCTCTGGACCCAGCGGCTCGGTGGTTTGATGCCGCGGGTGCTCTTGACGTTCCGGCACCTCACAGGAGCACTTTGGGGGAGCCAACGAGCCCCAGCGGCGGCTAAACAGGCAGCGGCACAGGAGCGGCGAGGAGAAATGTCTCACTCGGTCGCCATGTTGGCCACGCCCCCTCGTGTCTTTTGTTTACAGGAAACATGGGTCGTAGACCCAATACACCTTAACGGTTTTAAAACATTTCATAACCCAGCAATTGCCTAGACCTCTGGGAGACCTAAAGGGGGCCTATGTATCTATGTATCCAATAAGATGCCCCTACAAAATATGGCTGTGGTTGTGTCCAGAGTGTATTATCATATTATTTCAATTCAAATTAATCAACATGCTACCCTGGTCATAGTAATTTTTAGGTCGAGCATTCGAGACCTGTTGTAATTTCTCATGTTGGCTTAAAGCCATCCCCCTGCTTTTGATTTGTTTGTTTCAGTGTCCTTTAAAAATCCTTGCTTGCTAGTGGTCAGTCCTGCCTCTTTGTCCCTCCTTTTTCTCTTCAGTTCCTCCCAGGCAGCAGGGACTAACTACTGTCTCATTCCGCTATTGGCCTTTATGTGTTCTGAGGGGGACTTGTAAGATCCCAAATTGCAGCTGAAAGGATCACGCAGAGGCAGGTTCAGTGAAATAACTTCAGGTTTATTTCAAGGTAGAAGAACCCATCCAGGCCCCAGCATCCAGTTCATCCAACAGCTTCAGCTCCTTTCAACAAACACAATCCTATCACCTGGGAGACCAGGACTCAGCTTAGAACCTCTCGTAACCAAGGCAGCATGACATCAGAAGTACACCGGCTTCAGATGCAGCTTAAGATTAACCCTGGGCGTAGTTTGCGTAGTAGCACTTCACGTAGCTACGTGAAGTACATTTTGAACTACACGTAGCTATGCAAATTGCGTAGTGCATAGCTGTGTGCTTGACTGCACTGTACAATAATTGCCAAAGGCATCTTGCACAGTGCAAGTTAAGATAAAATCAGTATCTCTGTCTTTATATGCTAAAATGCATATAGCATTTCACAAAAGTGAAATCAATAAATTAACAAGCAGTGAGAGAGGTGATGATTTTGGTATCCTCCCTAACCTAAGGAGAGAACCAAGCAGATGCCTTGAAAACAAAAAGCACATCTTTTGAACGATTCAGTGGTGGTCCCATCCTCTTAGGACCACCCCAAGCACAGTTATTGGCAAAAATACAATCCCAACCAAAGGTCCTGCAAAGCATTATGGGATGAGATTAGCAGTGGGCAGTGAATATTATAGTATCCAATATCAAAATAATTCTACAAAGAGCTGCAGTTCCACTAGTCGTTACTAGATGTCCCTCACGAGTCAAATGCAAAAGCTTCATGAAAGGGTTTCAATGCTTTTGCATTTGACTCGTGAGGGACATCTAGTAACGACTAGTGGAACTGCAGCTTGATGTATTAATAATTTCAATGCTTTTGCATTTGACTCGTGAGGGACATCTAGTAACGACTAGTTGAACTGCAGCTCTTTGTAGAATTATTTTGATATTGGACACTATAATATTCACTGCCCACTGCTAATCTCGTCCCATAATGCTTTGCAGGGCCTTTGGTTGGGATTGTATTTTTGCCCATAACTGTGCTTGGGGTGGTCCTAGGAGGAAGGGACCACCACTGAATCGTTCACATGATATGCTTTTTGTGTTAAAGGCATCTGCTTGGTCCTCCCCCTAGGTTAGGGGGGAACCCAAAATCATCACCTCTCTCATTGCTTGATATTTTCATTGTCATAGTTCACTTTTGTGAATTTGTTATATGCTTTTTAGCATAGAAAATTGCTTTAACAAAGCATTAGTATGTGTTTAATATACTGCTGCTACGCTACGTCGATTAGCAGAGTTTTTTATTCTGCTACGTGCAATTTGCGTAGTGCGTAGTAACACAAACTTTGCATGCTCCGTGAGTGTAGCAAAGTATTATGCCCAGGGTTACTTAAAATGCCACACACCTTCCCCCGTTAACAAAAGAAAATAAATAAAATAAAAGAAAGGAAACAAGAGAAATGAGAAAGAAATGTAAAGGAAAGACACAAGAGAATAATTAGTACTCAAAAATGAGAAGAAACCTTCAAGACACAAAATCCTTAAGATAACTTGGCCTCTTAACAATCCTAGAGGACAAGCGTGGAGATCCAACAAAAGTATTATTAGCATTCTCACTAACCCCAGAACCTTCACCACATAGAGCCCCTTTATAAACTGAGACCCTATTTAGATTCCAAATTCTGTGATCCTGAGTTTTAACAGCATTTTTGGAAACCTTTATAACCCGTATGGGTTTGGAAAATCTAACCTTGGTACCAGGTTGCCTAATGACAACCAAGTCACCTAGCTTGACCTCAGTCTCTTTGGACGAATTCTTAGAGTCAAAATGTATTTTCCTAGAAAAGCACTTGGCTTCCTCTCTCTTACGCCAGTCAGGAGAAACCTTTTCAGACAAAGAGTTAGAAGCAGCCTCTTCTAGATGTCTGACCCAAGGTGGCTCTACTAAAGTACAAGGAGACCTACCCCTAAAGAGGACAAAAGGTGACTTCCCAGTCGTGCTTTGGGTTGTAAGCCTATAATTCTCAACCTTTCTGAGAACCTCCTCTTTCCAGTTAAGACCAGAGCTTTTCACCCATGAGATGGTCTCCTTCAACACCCTATTAAACCTTTCTACCATTCCATTGGTTTCTGGGTGGTAAAGGGAATACCTCTTGTGTTTTATGCCATGATTTTTAAGAAAAGCCTCCATTTCTCGTGAAACCAACTGCACCCCATTGTCAGTGAGAATAACTTCAGGGTAACCCTCTTTGGCCATTAGGGATTCTAAAAATTTGATGACAGACACAGTCTCAATGCTAGACGTAAAACAAACTTCAGGCCACCTTGAAAACAAATCCAAAAGCACCAAAATAAAAATCTGCTGGCCATTAGTATGCACTGGACCCAAAATGTCTAACGCCACTTCTTTCCAGGGACCACGAGGAAGTTCCCAAATCACCATTGGTTGGACCCTTGTGAGCTTAGACTTATCACTTAAGGCACAGACCGTGCAGTCCCTCACAACTCTCTCCACATGCAGATCCATACCTGGCCACCAATAAGAGGATCTCAGCCTCTCCTTAGTCTTTGACATCCCTGAATGTGACTTGTGAGCCAACTCAATCAAAAGTTGACAAAGTTTAAGGGGTGGAACGAGTCTCATTCCACGTAATAGCACACCATCACAAGCAGCTAACTCATCCTTAAGACCCCAAAATTTGGCAGCTTCTTCAGATGCCTGTTTTTTGAATGCCATCCCTTGTGAATGAGAGACAATACCTCTGAGAGAACAGGATCAGTAGATAGCTCAAGGCGCCATTGTTGCTCATCAATGATCCCTTCACCAACCACACACACACGAAGATCAATGTCCTCATAATCCTCATCAACACCATCACCCTCACTTTCTCCTACCAATCTAGAAAGAGTATCAGCAATACCGTTGTCTACTCCTGGAATGTACTTGATATCAAAGTCATAATCTTGGAGTGCTATGACCCATTTTGTTATCCTCCCAGAAATGAGGTCAATCCCTTTTTTAGAGAAAGTTTCACAGAGAGGCTTGTGATCAGTTTTTACCAAGAACTTAGTTCCCCACAAAAATTTCTTCAACTTCTTAATGGCCCAATACACAGCCAATGCTTCTCGTTCGATAACTGAGTAACGAGACTCTGCGTCTTTGAGCCCCCGAGAAAGAAACATAATAGTTTCCAAACCCCCTTCACCTTCCTGTTGGAGAACGGCTCCCAAACCTTTAAGACTTGCATTCGTTGTGACAATGGACGTTCTGGAGGGGTCAAAACTTTTAAGCTTGGGGGCATCACTGAGTCTTCTCTTGAGGAAGTCAAACTCCAGATCACATTCTTTAGACCAAATGAAATCCGCACCTTTCCTCAAGAGAGCCCTCATGTGATTACTACTCTCGGCAAAGTTTTCAATAAATTTGTTATAATACTCAATCATCCCTAAGAATTTAAGGAGTTACTCTCTACAGGAAGGGGCAGACATGTGAGTAATGGTGTCAACCAAATTGGAATTTGGGGCTATCCCCTCACCTGAGATCGTGTGTCCCAAGTAATGAATGGAGGACGTGCCAAACTGACACTTCTCAGATTTGATGGTGAGATTAGCATCACTCAATCTTCCCAAAACAACATTAAGGCAGTCATTGTGCTCTTTGTGATCCTTCCCAAATACCAAAATGTCATCTTGGTAGACACAAACCCCTTTACAACCTTTGAGTACCTTCTCCATTATAGGCTGAAAAACGGATGCCGCAGACACAAGGCCAAACGGCATCCTTACAAATCTAATAGTTCCAAAGGGCGTTATGAAAGCTGTATAGTCTCTTGAAGCTTCATCCAGCTCTATCTGGTGATAGGCTGAAGCTAAGTCAATGGTGCTGAAGACTTTAGCTCCCCCAAGCAAAACTAACAGCTCTGAAATATTTGGGAGAGGATAATGATCCACTACAACGCACTTGTTCAATTGCCTCAAGTCCACACAAAGACGGAGAGACCCATTGGCCTTGCGAGCAGCTACAACAGGGGCCAACCAATCAGTCCCTTCGACTTCTTCGATGATTCCTCCTTGCTTGAGCTTGTCCAATTCCTTGCTCATTTCATCCCTCACAGCCAAGGGAACACTCCTAACTTTGCAGCAAGAGGGCTGAGAGTCAGGGCGGAGATGTATTTCAAGCTTGAAGTCCTTAAGGCACCCAAGTTCATCTCTAAACACATTCGGAAAACTTTGTTTAGCTGCAGTTGCTACATCAAGATCAGCTCCAACACTTTGTTTGACAGTAGTTGCCACATTAAGACCCGCTCCAACAACCACTGCATTCACCTCATCCTTAACCTTAATGGGACATTTGCTACTCGGGTCGAGCATAACCCCCAGATCCCCTTGGTGGAACCAGCTGATGATGCTGTCTCCTTTCTCCGAGACGTAGATTTTGCCAGAAGCGTAACGATTTTTATATTCAATGAGTCCCACAAAGTAGCCACGCAGTGGAATGGGCTCACCACCATAGGCCAAAGGACGAATGTCCGGTTTCAGCAGAACTGTCTTGTTAGCCAACTTGTTTTGATAAAAGACTCTAGAAACTATGGTGATTTTAGCACCTGAGTCGAACAGAACCTTAGTGGATTCACCTTCAACCAAGATGTCATCTATTGGGCAAACCCTAGATTCCTTTCCAGACTGTACTTGTACAACAATCTGACCACAGACAAAGTCTTCCTCCGGGCTCTCAGCCTCCACAAATTTGATGTTAGAAGAGGGCCTCTTAGATTTACAGACAGTGGAGAGATGACCCTTCTTCTTACATTTGGAACATGTGACATTCAATGCTGGACATTTCTTGTCGTTAGCTAAGTGGCCTACTTTGTCACACCTGTAGCATTTGCCTACAAAAGATTTACTTTTGGTCTTGGAAATATTGCTCGAATTAGAAGTACTTTTAGATTCTTCATGAACAACTTGAACAGAAGCTTGCTTATCTTTTTTAAAGTGTCGACACACTTGAGAGAGTGCTCCACCCTCTTCGCTACCTGAATTACTTCGTCAAGAGATGGTTCATCCCTCAACCAAAGTTCTTCACGAATCTTCTCAATATTGCACCCAAACATAAACTGGTCTCTGATCCTTTCATCAAGCAAAGCAGCGAATTTGCAAGATGAAGCAAGTTTCCTAAGTTGAGTGATGTAGCTTTCAACACTCTCGTCATCATTTTGCATCCTTTTAGCGAATTGATACCTTTCTAGTATGGTGCTGACTCTAGGAAGATAGTGTTTATCAAGTTTTTTTATGCAGATCTCAAACTCATTTAAATCTGTACTCTCCACATCAGTTAGTTCTGGAAGGTGATCGAAAACGTCTTGTCCTTCCGACCCTAAACAATTAAGCAAAAGGGAAGATCTACGCTCAGCACTCAGGTTAACTCCACATACCTTTGCATAGCGCTCAAATACTTTTTTCCATTTTTGCCACTTTATGGGTGGCTCACCAGGAGACATCAAAAAGAAAGGAGGCGCTGTTACATTTTGCATGGTTAAATATAAAAAGAAGTGGACCGTAAGTAAGAAAGCAATGTAAGAACTATCCTAAAATATACAATTGTCAAGCAAAACACCAGTTTCAATGTGACACATTAACATTAACATGGATGAACACATAAAAGAAGACCAAATGTTATTGGATACGAGTGTATAACAATAGTTGATAGTTGTAGATTGCAATAATTTTTCAAATTAATGTGAGTGTGTCACAGCAGATGTGGCACACTGAGGTGGATTCAACGTCAGATGTAGCACAAATAATATAATGTGCCTCAAGCAGTGCTTCCTTGAACTGTGTGTGTGTCACAGAAGAGGCACACACCTTTATATTAAATAAATGATCAGTGTGTGTGTGTATCACAGATGTGGCACACCACGTAGAAACGAGGAAAGAAGCAATTACTTGTGTGCGTGTCACAGAAGTGGCACGCAAAGTAAACCAGAGGCACTTATGAAATGTGTGCGTGTCACAGAAGTGGCACGCAAGGCAAAACAAAAAGGCATCAGAGGAAAAGCAAGATGGCGGCACGTTGCGTGACCTACGTGCCACCACAGGTCAAAGGTCTTGAGTGAAGCGCAGCGCACAAAGCCAAGAACGTGTGGAAAGGAAGCCGAACGAAGGAGATGCTCTGAGAGAGTTGATGAGCCGAACGTGATGGTAAAGCTCCAAACCACGGCTGAGCTCGCGATGGAAGGCAAGGTAGGAGACGATAGGTTACAAGATTGTTTTCTTTTAAAAGCAAGAGCACAGTTCGTCCATAGAAGAGTCCCGCTGGCCCACAACAACACAAAAATAGACCAAAACGGTTCAAAGCATAAGCATATAGTTAAAAGCAAATGGAAAAAATTCACAGCTGGGAAGCCAGAGCCGGAACAACTTGTAGCGTGAATTAGTCCAAGCAGACCCCAACTAAACAAGCAAAGTTTCCATCACATAAGAAAGAGGAAACATATGCGAAGGGACGAGCCCGCGTCGATAAACTATCCCTCATTAACACAGAAGTGATGAAAAGCGAGGCGAAAGCTCCCAGTCCCTGGGGTGTAAATTTAAACAGTTGAAAGTCATAGAAGGGTGTATGAGTGGCAGAGACCAACAACCCTTGCATAAAAGAATAATCCCGGTAAACAAGTTGAAATAAACACAGTACCTGAGGTAGGAGTGTCCGATCACTGCCTATAAACAGGGAAAGTAAAGAAAGCAGTTGAGGGGTGTTGAGTTCTTCATCTTGCCTTTCAGCTGCCGACTACGCCAGTGTAAGATCCCAAATTGCAGCTGAAAGGATCACGCAGAGGCAGGTTCAGTGAAATAACTTCAGGTTTATTTCAAGGTAGAAGAACCCATCCATGCCCCAGCATCCAGTTCATCCAACAGCTTCAGCTCCTTTCAACAAACACAATCCTATCACCAGGGAGACCAGGACTCAGCTTAGAACCTCTCGTAACCACGGCAGCATGACATCAGAAGTACACAGGCTTCAGATGCAGCTTAAGATGCCACAGGACTCTTTTATCTCTTGGTTTTCTGGTCTGTTACTGTCTGCCTGTGTTCAGCTTTGGCGCCATGGCTGCTTACATGTCCTTTTACTGCCCCAGTTGTGTTGGTGCTGCCTCATGCACTGTGCCTCCCCCTCTGTTTATTGTATTTATTTAGCTTTTTTAAACTTTTCGATGTCCACGGCAATTGGGCGTCTTTTGGTAGGATTTGTTTTATTTTGGGCGTTCTTTTTAAGGTGATTGGGCTTGTTTGCAAATACACTGAGCTGCAATCATGGTTGCAGCCCAACCAGTCTATGAGCATTGCTGAATTGGAGCAGCTAGGTGTCTAGTGTCTACTACTGTAAGGGCCCCGGTAGGCAGCGCTCTCCCAACACTGCTTTCTTTTTTGTGCGATTTTATATAGTGCAAACTTGACCCACCGGTACATTGCTTTTTTTTGGGGCAATTTTATATAGTGCAAACTTGCGTCATCCCCCCGCCGCTAGGCTACAAAAAATACAGAGGCTACGGGGAGGCAATAATTGCTATTATCCAGGAAAGTGCAAAGAGGAGGGGGCATAGCAATCATTCACAAGAATAGCATTTCCATCACGGAAACTGCCTCCTGCCTGTATAGCTCCTTTGAATGTCTCTCAGTCAACATCAAGACAAGCGATAACAGGCCATCTCTCTGCCACCTCATGTATCACCCTCCAGGCAACTCCTCCGAATTCGGGGAACACCTCTCTGACTTGATTGCCCATTGCTCACTCGGAAACTCAAATAACATAATTCTTGGCGACCTTAATCTAAGATGGAATGAAACAAAAAACCCGTTTATTCAAACCCTAAACAACCTCCTACTAGAAAACAACCTGACCCAACACTGCTCAGAAGAAACACACCACAGAGGAGCAACCCTTGACGCAATTATTGCCGAAAGCAATGCAATCACCATCGACCACATCCTTCCCATAGACTGGTCCGACCATCACATCATCCTTTTTCACATCAACCAAGCGGTCCTAACTCAACACCCCTTGCAGGACCCCCCCAAATGGATTAGGAACACAGCTCATATCCCTCGAGCGGATCTAGAAGAAAGAATAAGCGCGCTCCTCCCCAACATCACTGATCACCTCCCAACTATCGAACTCACCTCTCTCTACAACTCGAACATGACGCTCACCCTGGACCAACTTGCCCCTCTGAAACTAAAAAAACCCAGGAGCATTCCATCCAGATCATGGTTCACCACTGACACCAACGAAGAAAGAAGACATCTAAGAGCCTCAGAAAGAATCTGGAGGAACAATCCCACCGCCCTCCATCGTGATCAACTCCAAGCAGCCCGCAGGAACTACAAAAAGCACATTAAGAACAAAAAGACTTCTTTCTTCTGCTCTGCGCTAGACAACGCAAAAAACAGACCCAAAGAGCTCTTCAATATCATCAGGAAACAAACCTCTATGCCAGTGACCTCCTCAACTCAGGCATCTAAAGAACGATGCAACAACTTCGCCATCTTTTTCAACGACAAAATCGCCAAGATCGATCTCTCACTTGGCTCCAATCTCATCCCCTCCACCGAGATCCAGGCGTCTGAAACCAACGATAGCGATTCCTTGAACCCCCCAAATCACTGGTCCTCCTTCATTCCCATTCAGGAAGCAGAAATAGTCAAACTAATCTCCAACGCTAAACCCTCATCCCACGCCCTTGATCAGCTACCCCCTCAACTGACCAAGGACTTGAAGCTCGTCCTAGCCCCGCTATGGTGCAAGATCATTAACAGCTCACTGAGATCAGGAGTCGTACCAGACTGCCTCAAAGTTGGTCAAGTCACACCACTGCTGAAAAAGCCAGGACTAGACACTGAGGATCTGAACAACTTTAGACCTGTCTCGAACTTACCGCTTCTGTCCAAAATCCTGGAAAGATGTGTACTTCCTCAACTGACCCAACACTTGGACAACATCAACTTTCTAGATCCCCATCAATCGGGCTTCAGAAAAGGCTGCAGCACTGAAACCGCAATCCTCAATGTCATAGACGACCTACACAAGTCACTCGACTCGGACCAATGCTGCCTTCTCATCCTCCTGGACCTATCGGCTGCATTCGATACAGTCGATCACAAGCTTCTCATCAAGGTTCTACAAGAAAGGGCTGGTCTTGAAGAGACGGTCCTCCAATGGTTCTCTTCCTTTCTCCACAACCGCTCACAAAGAATAAACATTTTTTTTTTGAGTCCGACATCCACCCCGTTAACAGAGGTGTTCCACAAGGGTCAGTGCTCTCCCCTCAGGTTTTCAACATTTACATAGAACCCCTTACCGCTCTACTCAGGAAATCCAACATCCCTTTCCACTTATATGCTGATGACACGCAGCTATATCTGGAAACCTCCTCCATTGACGACATCCAGAGACTCAACGCCACGCTTAGAGAGGTTCAACATTGGCTCTCAAGTAACCACCTGAAACTCAATCAAGAGAAAACGGAAATACTCCTCATTTCCAACAAAGACGAAAACCCCCAAATTGCAGAATGGCTCAAAGCTATTGACGCCCTCAAGGGTAACCTCATCCTGGCGGATTCGGTAAAATCTCTAGGCATCACCCTAGACCCGAAACTGGACATGAAAAAACACATTACAAGATCCGCTAGAAGTTCCTTTCTCAACTTGAAATTACTGTACAAAATAAAACCCTTCCTCCCGCCCAAGGACCTGCAACAAGCCACCCAAGCACTGGTGCTCTCCAGAATCGATTATGGGATTGCAGCCTTGACCGGTACAGCAAAATCCCACCTCGCCCCCCTGAAAACAACCTTTAATGCAGCAGCCAGAATGGTCACCGGTACTAAGAAATTCGAACACATCTCCCCTGCACTCAGAGAACTTAAATGGCTCCCAATTGAGCTGCGAGCCAGCTTCAGAACAGCCTGCCTCACGCACAAAGCCCTGCACACAGGCAAACCGGAATACCTAGCCGCCAAACTCAAAAGGGCCGGCCAGTCCAGGAACCTCAGGAGCTCCAACACTCTGCTGCTCATCCCGCTGAAAACTCGCAAACAAAAAACTGCGGCCAAATCGTTTGCTGGAAACGCCCCCAAAATCTGGAATTCCATCCCCCCACATCAGAACGATCCCCTCGTTTCCAAAATTCAAAAACCTGCTCAAAGTCCTCCTCCTTGACCGCTCTCGAGCAAACCGATAGGAGCCAAGGAAGTACCTTAGCCGGCATTCCACCTAACTTCAACTATGTGACCGGTGACACTGACTCTGATCAAGAAAACCTTTTGGATACTCGCATTGCTGGATCAAGAAAACCTTTTGGATACTCGACTTAAGGAATGTGGATTATTATTTTCATAACCAAGTCCCTTTCCAGGACACTCTGCATATATTTTCCTGTGTAATGTGACAGAACTGTAATATGCTCTGACGTTATAGGAGCATTTTTACTGATATATCTATTGTATTTGTTGCTTATATATTCATGTAACATTTGTGGTTTATATGTGCATGCAATGCTAGTTTGACCTGCACCCTCCATGCTCCTTCTGCTCGATCACTCCTTTGTTTGATCCTTATCCGGCATGAACCCCTATGTTCTTCTATATTCTCTATATTGCCTATTTGCACATAAGCTACTTGCTGTGAAGCGCTCTGATACCCTCGGGTCCAGCTAGCGCTATATAAAACTCCTTAAATAAATAAATAAACAAATATCCTGCCATTTAAGGACATTAACTGGAAGCCGTGCCCTTCCAACATGGTGCCGACTGCAGCTACAGTGTCTCGCCACTCTTCTACGACAGGCGGGAGGAGGTGGCTGTTAACTTGTGCATTTTAAACTTTAGTCCTGCCTCCAGTCTGCCTGTGTTATTGAGAGCACGTGGGTGCGGAGCGCCCGTTCTCTGCCACTCTTTGCGTCTCGTGCCAGGAGCAGGGAGTCAGCGGCGCGCGCTGCAGGTGGTGCACTGAACACCCCAAGTCCTCTTTGGCTGCAGCATGGCTTGGCTCCCTGCCACTGCGGGCAGCGCTGGTGCTGGCAGCCCTGACGGTGTTCATTCAGGTGCTGCGAACGCGGCTCTGCTTAAAGACCAGAAGGAAATCACATAGCTGGCCCAGCAGCATGCAGGTGAGACCCCGGGACACTGCATGAAAAAAAAGAAATGCTATCCGCTTGCTCTCTGTTCATTCACTTTTCAGGTACGGGAGATTAAGGGATTTGCCCTGGAATAAGCGTCTCTCCATTCATATTCCTCCCTCTTTCCTCCTCAACACGCCTTGTTCAGTATTTCTCCCCTCCCACGCACGCCCTCCCCTCTGGTTTCTCTCTCTTCGCTCCTCTGAACCTCACCTCACATTTGGCAAACTTTAACCCTTTCTCTCGGAGTGTCGTGCTGAAGACCCTTGATGATAATATCTGGGTCGCTCAAGATGTTTACTTAAAAGCGAAAATGTGGCTCCATCACTAAAGCTAAAAACACACAAAAAACTCAGGTCAAGATGAGCAGCAGACATTGCCCGTTCCCGAGCAGGGTGGAGAGCATTGTGCCCCTCCCCCGAATTCCATGGTACAAGATTTTATTTTTTAGGTGTGTTACCCCCTAACTCCATGATGTCAGGGCACCATGTTTCCAGGCCAGCCCATTCTCTTCAAATCATCGTCATTAGGCGAGTCAGCCCAATTGGTTTAGTCGAAGCAACTCGTGACTACAATTCCCATAATGCACCTTCACCAGCACGTGAAATGAATGCCTAATTCTAGTATCCTGACGACAACGATGTAGGCAGGCACCCTAGTGCCCACCCAGTCACTCTACAGGTGATTCATTTGTACAAAAGAGTCCTTGTTACCAGTAATGGGGATATTACTGTAAAAGAAAAATTGGAATGCCCGGGGTGGAACCAAGGGAGTGGCTTCCTGAAGACACAATCCTTGGTTTAGGCACAAATGCATTGCAAGAACAGGAAGTATGAAAGATCAGCATCTCTTCACTATGGACAGTCCACACCTGCAGCGAACATTTTTATGTAGAAAATGCAGATGTGTTAGTTCCCTACAGATTTCGGAAATTTTGCAAATTTTCCAAATATTTTTTGAAATTACCAGAAAGTGTAGAGAAATACCAGAAAATAAGGGGGAAGGAAGGACCTTTGTCTCGCTGCCGAAGAGTCCACGTGTCACCACTGGAAGAGCTGTCATCATCAAACCTTAAAGAGCGTGGATAATAATGCCTGTTATGGAAAGCAAATGTGTCCCTTATGTTCGCTAGTCGCTCTGATTGTAATGCATTTTATTTTTGGCTCGCCTTTCCTAGAAGAATGCTTAGAGAAATGAATTTGAAGAACACTCGTGACTTTGACGACTGTGTGTTGCCAGTTGTATCGATTTTTAAGCGAGCACATGATACCCAAATGATTGCTAAGCGAGAAAATAAGGTGATAAAAATTATATTGATTATAATGAAGCTGGCATGTGATAATGACTGTAAAGATAATGGTGTTTTATGATGTACAGGGCCGAGGCGCAGTGAGCTGTTGCAGGAAACTAGTAAACAGGAGCTTATGCGCAAACACAAAGACCTAGTCAGAGATTACTTCCGGTGTCCCAAGGATACATGTGTCAGGATAAGGAGGAAGATTGTAATGCCACTATATTTGATGCCTAATAAGACCATGGTGTTTGGGACAGTTAATACCCAACCTAACATAGCAGGTGTAGTGTACACCCGGAGGGGCTCTCTTGGCGCTATTGACAAATAACAAATCTTTATTGTTACCCAACTCAGTCATGCTCAATTAATTGACCTCCGAAGGATGAATGACTGAGTGGGCCCACCACCATTTGAACTTGTGACTTTTTTTTTTGGACCAATCTTCATTAGTTTTCCAGTACAACGCACATGTTACATCATAGGGGTGTTTGAAGTACAGTCATGTATTAGACGTTACCTGGTACTGACAGTATTTGGTAAGGAGCAGTCGGTTCAGTATAATATGTTTAGAACATTAACAACCATCATATCACATCAGGGAGTTCCATACGTTGTCTGCACCAGTCAGCTGGTCACTTATTCACATAATAATATCAGTAGTCATACCTCCACATTATTTTCCCATTGTATAGCAGCAGGCAGTGTGCAGACCCACACCTCTCCCCTTGCAGCACAACTCACAGTTACATTCCGAGAGTAATGTAGACCGACCCCCCTCCATCCCCTTGAGCAGAGAGTCTCAGGAGCACTATGTGAAGGACACCAGACACACCTTGCGTACCAGACACCAGTAGTATCAGTGATCAGTAACGGGAGGCTTCCCAACTAGGCCGCTAGGGAGTCTTTGAACAACTGGAGTTCATGCAATACTCCCTCCCACAGTGCCGCAATGGGAGTACACCTCAATCCTCGCACTTCCTCACGCCGCAAAGTCGTTGCCTTGGCCCTGCCCAACTTGATGGTTGCCGCGCACCAATGTTTCACGTTTGGGAGAGTGTGCATCTTCCAATGCATTGCTATGGACCTCCGCTTATGAGAAGGGCCAAATCTATGAATCTGTTGGTTACCATATGTACCTTTTTAGGTCAAGCCTGGGCAGCGCATGCGCTGCTCTGCGAGGCATGCTGTATTGAGGTAGGGACTTGACGCTCCGCCCACTCTCCGCACACATTTTTCATTGACTTGTGTCATTGTCCACTGTAAACTGTGGCTGTTCATTGGTCAAAAGGCTTAGTAGTCCCTCCTTAGTACCGCCTTGTCTCATTTTGTAACCTCGGTAGGCTTTAATTACAGCCTCCGAGCACTATTATCTCAAATAGCGTTGTCATGCCTGCTGTTGCAGGCAGAACACACGCTATCCTAACAGCTTTTTAAAAATTTTAGAGCACGCATTTGCAATGCAATAGGTCTTGTATTTGCGGAAGTTTAAGCAATTGGCATTGTAAATGACAATGCCATTTATTTATCTGTTTTAAAAACAACACATAAATAAAAGGCATTGTCATTTACAATGCCAATAGCTCAAACTCTCATAAATGCGAGACCTATTGCATTGCAAATGCTTGTTTATAAAAATGCCCCCTTGGGGGAAATTCTTATTGCCCTTCGCCAACTAGACACTGACTTGGAATCAGCTTTTCCTACTGGGTGTAGAGATCCTAGTCTGTGGGGTGGCAATTTTAATTTACGTACTTGTCCCCTGCCAAGTAATAAGGTTTGTGGGTTCCCTGCGATTGATAATGGTGATGTTACTCATTTTTTACATACTGAATACGGGGACCTGTTAAATGATCTACTTTTTAAGTATAACTTGTCCTTCTGTAATGAGTTGACTAACCCACCAATTGAAGTAAAGTGCACCTTTAACGGTAGGGGCTTGTACAGCGTTATTGATTTTCTGTTGTTTCCCTTACGTTATTCCGAGCTGATTCTAGATTTTTCCGTCAGTGATTCTGCAATCAGTGACCACTTTCCACAGAGTGTTGTTTTGAACATCAATCTGCTTTCCCAACGGAGGTATACTCCATGCCTGCCTACTATGGCGAACATTGAGATCTCACGGCATAATGGGTATGCCTTAAAATGGTCTTTGGTTAACCCTAGCCCCTTTCTAGAACAATTACTTTCCAAACAGAAGACGGCTTTCGATACCTGTTTAGACGAGAACACAGATGCTGACAAAATTATTATAGCCTTCGAGCAAATAAAAAAGTGTTTTTTATTGAAGGTCTTACTGCGAATAGGAATAAAACCGGACCTGGGAAACATGGCTGGTTCGATACTACCTGCTCGAAGGCTTTGAGATATCCAAAGCTAGCACTTCGTAAACAACCTAGGTCTACCCAGGAAGTGCAGGAGCGCAGGCTCGCCTATAGACTTGCGATTAAACATCGTAAAAAGACCTTGAAGAAGGAGACTTGGAAGCAGCTACTCAAGGCCAGTTTGTCAAATGACAATACATCTTTCTGTCGTATTATTAATTCTACTTTTTTTTAACTCAGTGGATAGTCCCCGAATGGAGATTGCCATTACAGAATCTGAATGGCTTAATCATTTCACTACTTTGTATTCTAAACAGGAGGTTACTTCAACCCCCCCAGCAGTTCCATCTCTATGTGTATTGTTTCTCATTCTTCTTCCCCTGTACCTGAGCAGACTTACCCTGATTTTTCCTTTGATGAGGTAGTCATGGCTTTAAAAGAGAGCAGAGGTGGTAAAGCGCCGGGCCCGGATGGGATCCCTATTGATTTATTCAAATTAAACATCGACCTTTGGGTCCCCCTATTAACCGTACTTTTTAGGGCCTGTCGCAGCAAAGGTTTTTTACAGACCTGGTCCGAGTCTCTGATAGTCCCCATATTTAAGAATGGCAATCGCAATAGCCCAGCACAGTATAGACCGATTTCTCTGCGGGACTCACTAATTAAAGTGGCAGGACGTATTCTATTAGGCAGATTTCAGGACTGGGCAGAGTCCAACAATGTTATCTAAGACTTGCAGAATGGATTCCGCACTGGCCTGGGGACTACTTAACAGGCTTTTAATTTAAATTTACTCATTGGAAAATATGTGCTTATTAAAGAAGGGAGTTTGTTTTTAGCATTTGTTGATTTAACCTCGCATTTGATTTCGTGGTTCATGAGAAACTATGGTTGGGATGGTTAGCATGGGAGTAGATCACTCTATTGTTATTTCCTTAGAGATTTGTATGCACGGGTCGGGGCAGAGTGCGTTATGGTCTGCAAGGCGAATATAGTCAAACATTTCCCATAGAACGAGGTGTACGGCAAGGCTGTGTGTTAGCCCCATTCTTGTTTAATCTTTATCTTAATAGCCTTGATGACACCCTTGCAACTAAGTGTACGGATCTAGCCCAAATAGGACAACGCCCAATCCCGGCATTGCTATATGCCGAAGATGCGGTACTAATGGCCCGTACTCCATTAGGTTTAGAGAGACTATTAGATGAATTTGTCCAGCTCATGCAGGGTCTGGGTTTAAAAATAAACATTAGTAAAACTTTTATTATGAAGCTTGGGAACAGGTCCTCACACTGTAGAGACATTTTTATAGAGGGCGCAAGGATACTTTTAACACCCACATTTTCCTATTTAGGTATTTTTTTTAGTAAAGACGGGAGCTGGTCTAATGCAGTTAAATCAAGGAGACTCCAATTTGTTAAGAGTACCACAGCTCTGTTAGACTTTGCCAGGAAACTGAGCATAAAGCATCCGAGGGAAATGCTGCACGTATATGATGCCAAATGTAGACCAACCGCCACATACAGGTCTGAGCTTTGGGGTTATGCGAATGTCAAACTATCACAGCATGTAGGAAATGCTTTTCTAAGGCATCTTCTTGCCCTCCCAAAAAGTAGTTCTACATATGTGTGTCACTCTGAACTGGGAGTTGCACACCTGACCAATTTGATTAAGGTCCAGGTAGTTTTGCTCTGGCACAAGATCTGGTCCTCGGAACATACTATGCTTAATCGCTCTATAATAGAGGACTGTCTAAGATCTTCGTCGGCATTGAAAATCCCTTGGCTCAGAGACGTGCGTGATGTTTTGGCCGACATAGGTCACCCCAAATTTTTTGACCACCCAGAGCTCAATATCAGTATCCAAAGAAAAGCACTAAAACTAAAGTGCTTCTCCTTACTAGAGGATTTGAGACTCTCTTCTGAGATCATGAAACCCTCTGTGCGGAAAAAACAGCTAATTTTGACAAGTTATGATATGCAACATTACCTAGCTAACGTAATTAATCATCGGGACAGATTCGTCCTGACTAGGTTGGATATTTTTTATCTTCTAACGACTTTTCCAAGCACTAATAATTGGGCTTCTGATCTTCCGCAATGCCCATGTGACAATGTTTCTAAGCAAAGTACCATACATATTCTGTTTTTTGGTTTGTTTTATTCAGAGCCGCGAAAATGTCTTATTAAGCCGTTGCTAAAACAACTTGGATTTGTACAATGTCGCCCAGCTTTTACCTATCTGCAAATGCTACTGAGTCTGTACATATGTGCTGTGTTGTCACGATACCTATCGGCTGTGTTAAGACATAGTAAGCAGCTGTAGGTATTCTACTGTCTGCTGGGGAGGACTATGTTTGTTTTTATTCTTTGTGTGTTTTACTTCTTCATTTTAGCGACTTTTTCTTCTATTTTAACAAGATATTTTTTAATTAGAGATGTTGTTTTATGCCGCTTTTATGATACACAATGTGTTTTCGAATAAAGCTTACTTTTGACTTGACTTGGTGTCTCCACTCCAGTGCAATAGCAGGGTTATTCTAAAAAGATCTGTCCTACCATATTGAAAATCAGTTGCACATTGATCCCCAGTTTTAACCAAGCCGAGATTGTTGAGGTCTTTAAGTGTCAGGTCGGAGCTATGTTTCCACTGAAAGACTCGTCTATCAGGCATGCCTGCTATAAAACCCGGGATACCGATGTCACAGGTGGAGCAATCTGGACTGCTATAATATACCTGTTGACATCGGGAGCTTTTAACTGACCTCGAATTGTAATCTGTTTTATACTGATCTCGAGACCCTAGGTGTTTTGTTATTCCAAATAAATTCCTATATCCTATTCTGTATAGTTTAAATAATATCACAGGGAAATCTAATCGGTAACACCCTCATAACATAAAGCAGACATAGCATGAAATTCGTCTTTCACAAATAATTCGACCAATCCATGAGATCTCCAGGCGCCCCCAGTGATATAGGTCCTTATATAATAAGTACATGATGTATTGCTCATTTATTGATGGAAGGGATCCCAACAGGACTTTTTGCAGCTTCCCAAGGTATGTTTGTATCCAAATGAATCGGAAGGAATACTTCTTGGTTTGATACTTCAATTGTACCAGAGGCAGTACACATATGCGAAATTATCTTGAATTGAAGAGCAAATGATTTAAAGATATTGAGAAACACTGTCCCAGGCACACCTAATTTGGGATAACTTTCTGGTTTTGAAAAAGTCTCGTATTTAGACAGAATCTGCGGTCCACACCAGTATGATGATTTTAAATGTATTTAATGAATGTGACATCGAAAAGCAACCAGCCGACACATGTTTCGTCACATTAGGGAGTGATCCTGTGACTTCTTCAGGGCTGAACAGAGCTGCGGGGTGGATGGAAAGAAACGGCAAGCCTGTGATATTTCCAACCCGGCTGGGTAGTCTAGGGAGGTCTGGAGCCCTGAAGAAGTCACGGGATCACTCCCTAATGTGACGAAACACGTGTCGGCTGGTTGCTTTTCGATGTCACATTCATTAACTACATTTAAAATCATCATACTGGTGTGGACCGCAAATTCTGTCTAAATACGAGACTTTTTCAAAACCAGAAAGTTATCCCAAATTACGTGTGCCCGGGACAGTGTTTCTCATTTATTTTGTGGGTTTCTGGACTCACATATTTACGGGGGTTTCAAGGTGTTTTTCCCCGACCTTGTAGCACCGTGCATACACGAAGCATAAAAAATACACGCATACTAAGCTTGAGCGCCAATCTTCCTGTCAATACTAAAAACCTTACACCGATACAGATTTAAAGATATTATTCGATTAAGGGTTTAGTGCTGCTCCTACCAAACTAGCAAAAGCCCAAAAGATAAGACTGTTAGTTCTCTGAATGGATAAATCAAATTAAAATTAGTGCCTCTCTGTTTTCATTATTTTTTATTTCTCATTTTCTCATCAGGAGGTCGAAAATACAGAACAGGAAATGGCTGCTCCAGTGTCAGTTTACCATCCACTAAGGTAAGAGCTAACATTTGTTTGCTGTGAATAGCTAAATTATTGACCAAGAAGTCAGAGAAACCAAAACGTTCATAGAATGAATAATTAACTGAAGAATTTACTGTGCATGGGATCATTGGCATGCCTGTCACTATCCTGCCGCCCTTTCGTTACTATGTGACGGTGAAAGGACATTTCAAATTGAAAGCAGAGTGGTGAACGGAAAAGGGCACTGTGATAGGACCAAGAGTTAGGTCGTCTGCAACTCCCTTTTCCCTCTGGGCATAACACAGGCTCCTGCTGCCCCTCCTGTGTACAAGGACTCACAGAGCGCCCCATTTATTTAAGGCCTATGAAAGTCTGTAATCCAGTGGTTCTTTACCTTCTTACTTCTGAGAACCTCTACTGAGTCAAGACTGGAATCTGGGGACCAGGCCAAGCATTTTCCACGATCAGAAGCTCAAAACAATACACAAAAATACAGAAAGAAGTATACATCAAACAAATAAACAAATTATTAAATATTTAATTTACAAATGAGCGCTGCTCTGGGGATGATCTGTTGAAGTTCAGTACGGGACAGAAGCCCCGCCCACTCCCCGCCCATATTTTTCATTGGCTTGTGTCTTTGTCCTTTGTAAATGCTGTCTTCTGATTCCTAAATTAGTCCCACCTTAGTACGGCCATGTCTTCGTTTGTACCCTTTCCATGGCTACTGGCCCCTTTACTTGGTTGTTACATGGTACGTGTACTATTTTATTTATTTTGTTTTTCCCACGTTAGGCACAATGACGTGCTTTGCTTGCATTCAGCGGGCCATGCCCGCTTTCACTTTCGAAGCAGCCGGCACAATGGCGGCCGTTTGTTTGCAATGCCATAGGTCTCGCATTTAAATGCGAGACCTAGAGCATTGCAAATACTGTCTCATCGCATTCTTTCTATCTTTCCTGTGGGTCTGGGCAGCCCAGCAGGGACGAATAAATAGATGTGCACTGAGGGGGACGGCCCATTACAAACACAGAAACCCGGCTGCTCCCGATGCTATAAACAAAGGCACTTACACAGGCCCTGTGTCTCTAAACAACCGCAAGTGTGTATGTAGACCCACTGCAGACTCTTGCTGGCAGTTTCCCAACTTCCTCCTGCGTGATCGCGACCTGAACCAAAATACAGCTCTCCAGGAAGTGACGGGCTCCTAGAAAATGCATTGTGCCCCCACAGACAGGTCAATCAGGAAAGTAAGGGAAAAGGAAAAGAGGCGTGGGCTGTGGAAAGCCAGGAATCTCTTTAAATCGGCTCTTGTTTTTCATCGGATATGTTCTGCTTTTTTAATTATCTACTTATACACAGACTGCCGTCTTGCAGGTGCTCGGCGCGGCGCTCATGAAAATAACCACTTAACCTGCAACCGAAGACTGGTTTCTACTGTGTGCTTCTCCTGCCAAGGAGCAGGCGAGGTGCATGGTGATGAGATGTCACCCAAGCCAGGGCAAACGCAGGATGTGAGAGGTAAGGAATGCGGTGAGGACTCGAGTGTAACGCGGGATATTTCTTCAACTGGACTAACTGCTGCTCTACCTACACTAGTGGAGCACTCTTCATCCAGGAAAATGCACAACTCCAGTACTGCAATCGCTCTACTGCTAGAAGGGCAATGTTCAAGGCACCCTTCGTTGTCCATAGAGCCACCCAAGAACAAGCATTTGCAATGCAATAGGTTTTGCATTTACGCAAGTTTGAGTTATTGGCATTGTAAATGACAATGCCTTTTATTTATGTTTTGGTTTTTAAAACATAAATAAAAGGGTTTGTCATTTACAATGCCAATAGCTTAACCTCACGTAAATGCAAGACCTATTGCATTGCAAATGCTTTTTTTTCACGGTGACGAGCTAAACCGCTGTCCCGTGGACCAGTTCAGAAGAGTGGTCGTTGAATTTCTCAAATATATTACACAAAGTCTGCTATTGGGGTTAAGAATTACGTCACTTTTACCTCTGAGCATGTAAGCGTGGAGGATTAAAGCCGGATATTTACATTAATTATTTATATGTGAAATTTGTTTGCGGCTGAAGAATGCAGTTTTATTTCATGTTTTGACTGCAGTGTTACTGTCGACAATGCAGCACCTCAGGCTTAGCTCTGCAGCAATAGCGCTTTGAAGCCTGGTGTATGATCCACATTCACTTGCCCCCTGCCTCGCAGTCAGAGGCTTGAAACCAACTCCGCCGGCACATTGATATGTATAACTGGTCCCACCAGCAGACTGAGTTCAACCCGACCCTGCTGACATCCTTCGAGATTTTAACCAAACTCTCTACCGCACTGTTTTTTTAATTAACTAATTCTGTTATTCCTCTGTGAGATTGTAAGACAATGTTGGTCCACGGGTGCCCAAGCCATGACAGATGTTCCAGAGCTCCATGTGTGATCTTTGCGGATACAGTTCATTAAATGGGAACAGTTTATAAACTCCTGTTTTATCCTGCATTGTGGGCCCAACTTTGGGCACCTCTGATTTAAACCAAACCTTCTTTCACGTCATGAAACTTTAAACCAAACCCACTGATGCCCATTGAGGTCTTAAAAAAACACGACCACACTGTGATGAGTTCTATTTTAAGCCTTCCTGTCACAGTGACATTAAAATCGGTACAACTTTCTGATTCCGATTATCACACCTTCCTTTCACAATGACATGAAACCACGGCCCTGTATTTCCGTGAGTTGTCATCTCATGAGGGCTTGAAGTAACCACAATGGCACACTGTGAGATTCTAAAACAACCCCACCGTAATGTCGGTGAGATTTTAAAATAATCCTGCTGCCAACCAGAAAGATTTTAACTGAGTTCTACTTTCAAATAATTTTTTTTACTATCCTCTTTTCAGGCCCCCTCTCTTTAGAAACTGTCCAGAAGAGTGGTTCCTCACAACAAGCCAGCAACTTCAACTGTAAAGGACACATCTTTTAAACATATGGCCGAGGGAACACCTCCCCCCTGCCTTGCCCATAAAATACCCGTTCACATTTTTGAAGACAAGTGGCTCACAGAAAGACCCCAACATGTTGCTCAATGATGGCTATTTTTTTTGTCCCCATTTATAATAAAAACATACCTACAAAAGTGTTACTGGAAAATGTGCTTAGTTTAACTCCTTTCACCTTTCATTTTTTTTTTTTTTAGGTCTCACCTAGGCAGCGCTTGCGCTGTCTCTTCGAGACATGCTGTATTCAGGATATGGGAATAAAGCCCTGCCCATTTTCTACCCTTCCTTTTAATTTGCTCCGGTCACTGTCTTTTATAAATGGTGGATTTTCATTGGTCAATAGGCTTAGGGGTCCCTCCTTAGTATCGCCCTGTCTCTTCTTGTACCCTCCCAGGAGAACACCCCCTGTTACTTGTGTTGTTACTCAGGCTGTTTTAATAACGGCCTTGGGAGCAATATTTTCTGAAACAGCTTTGTCATGCTTGCTGGTGCAGGCAGGACATGCTCTCCCGCAATGCTTATTATTATTTTTTTATTTATCCAGAGCGACAAAACTTCGGTGGAAAAATGGCAGTGACGCCTTTCGTTTATTAGTTCCATGCCTTTTTTCTCTTTATTTACTTTGGTTATAAAGGTGGGACCCGCGCTTTAACTTTAAACATCTTAAGCTAAAGCGCGGGTGCCGTGATTACTTCAAAAGTAAAGAAACAGAGATTTTTTTTCTATTTCTTTACTTTTGAACCAATTGCGGCACCCGTGCTTTGGCTTAAGATGTTTAAAGCTAAAGCGCGGGTGCCGCCATTGTAACAAAAGTAAATAAATAGAAAAATAGCGTCTGACCGCCATTTTTTAGGTCGAGCCTGAGCCATCGCGGAAGTGCTGCTCTGGCGATCTGTTGTAGGTAGAGTACGGAGGAGAAGCCCCGCCCATATTTTTCATTGGCTTGTGTCTTTGTCCTTCGTAAATGCTGGTGTTTGATTCCTTAATAGGCTTGTTAGTCCCTCCTTAGTACGGCCATGTCGTCATTTGTATCCTCCCATGGCTACTGGGCCCTTTACTTGGTTGTTACACGGTACGTGTACTTTTTCTTTATTGAGCCGGGACAATGGCGGCCGCTTGTTTGCAATGCCATAGGTCTCGCATTTAAATGCGAGACCTATTGCATTGCAAATATTTTTTTCATGCGGCACGCTCTCGATCTGGGGGTGCCATCGGGCAACTGTGCCTGCTGTTGCCTGAGAGGCTCATTATTGCGAACATTGCTTTAATGTGCCCCACAGCGGTACATACTAAAATTTGTTTCTTTAAATAATAGATAGAATGACGCTGCACAGTGCACACACATACTTTTCATGGTCCTCGGTTTATTCGTGAATCACTGTGTTTTTTTATCCGCCCTTAAATTTGCTTTATAAATTTGCATTGTAATGTCTTCTATGAGACTGCATTGTAAATTGTAGATTTTTCATGGAACTCACTTGACGCATTATCCTGTCCTCACAACAATGGTACAACATGTTGGGTAAAGTGTTGCTTCACGCTATTTGCCATCCCACAAAAGCCGGGAAGAAAGGAATATCAGTAGATTGCCATGGGCTAAAAATCTTTCATCTTTCAGAGGCCAATAACGCGCCCCCCAAAGCGCTTCAAGATCCCGTCAGGCGTAGTATGCGCTATCAGGCGTGCAACGCCCATAGGGCTCAAACGGCTTCAGCCCCCCCCCAATCCCCATCCCATCGTGTGTCAACCCGGGCTGAGACAGCTTCCCGGGCACACACACAGACAGTTTTTGAGACTTGTTAACGAGGCTTTGTTGTTTTTTCACCCCTTCTTAGAACCCCTGCATCTCCACTCTGCCTATTGCTGGAAGAATTAGCTCCCCCCCCCCGAAATTTCTATTAGCCCCCCCAAAATTTGGCTTTAGTTGCGCCTCTGCGCGCTATATAGATGTAATTGCAATGTAATAGCCTTAAGTCAACTAACGGGAGGACACGATGCTGGATAATGCCCCTCCCCCTTCCAGAATATATCGAGCCCCTGAAATTTTCATCCGTCATGCATAATTGTGTGGCCATTACTGCGTCATGCCCAAACCATCTATGTTTAATGACAACGTAGTTTGGGCTTTTTACATTTCAAGTTTGGGCTCTAAAACCGTTAGTATTAAGACTAGATGCGGGCAGATGTACATAGACTAGAAAGGGCCGTGCATGAACTCTATTAAAATAAAAGCGCATTAAACATTCCTGGAAGGCTCTGGGTGTTGGCTCGGCGCATCTGAAGAGCCCTTCTGTCCCTGGAGGCCTCTCCTTGCCTGCTAGTCCATTGATGTTGGCGGCCGGCATTTCCTTAAGAATGGGCCACGAACCCAAGAGAGACGCGAGCTTTAGTGGGGCTAGAGAGGGAGTCTGTCTGCTCACTCTTACCTCAGCCTGCTCGGCTGTTTCTGAATAATATGTGGAAGAGCGTCTATACAGTAACCCTGAGTTTGCGGATTTTTGGCGGTTCCGCGTAGAACGCGGAGTTACTGAAAACTCCCGCAATCCGTGGCGGAGCAGAGTTTTTTTCTTGTTTGTGCTTTCAAAATGCGTTTTCGCGCGCGCCGTAGCTACTTACCGGGATCCCTGCGTTCGTCGACGAGATTTCCTATCCGTTCGCGTGCGCCACGAGATTTGGTAGCTGGCCGTACGGTCCCGCGAGAGTGTGCGATCGCGAACACGTCATTCGGACGCGCCATCTGACTTCCGGCGGAAGTTCAGTGAAGCTCGCGATGCCGAACACGCAAAATTTGGAATCTGGAGAAGAACATCTCTCGAGCAGCATAAAACCTTCTCGAAAATGATGATTTGGATGAAAAAAAACTCCTCAGATTGACATTTTAAGTTTTCTCGCTCGCCATTAAGCGGGCACTCTTCAAGTGTTGGCCGCCCGTTACATGGAATTGTCTGCCTCTGCCGCTTAGGCAGGTCCAGGATTTGCTCTCCTTTCGGAAACAGTTGAAGACCTGGTTGTTTCAGCAATAACAGCTGATGGTGCTCTTCTGTAACGTGCTTGGCTTTTTAGCAGTTTTTTTCTGTCCTGTGGGTCTTAGCGCCGGGACACTCTGTGGAGTAGCTGTGCACTTTATAAATATCTATTTACATTTACATTTGGCTGTACTTTTTTGTGCAAGGAGTCCTTTTTCTTTTTTTACTTTTTTTTTAAGAGGAAGGAAGTGCCCCAGAGTCTCTAACTTCCTGTTCCTCTCCAGCAGGCTCCTCCCAGTGCTTTGTCCATGTCCTGTTAACTTTTCATTTGGATTTGACGCTGGAAGGATCACTCTTTGTGTCTGCTGAATCATATATCATTGGATTTGAGGACTTTTAGATTTGAGATTTTACAAGTAAGTTGGAGAATTGGTGTTGTTTGTTTGATTGGGGCATTGCAAGTTGCAACTACATTTTTTTGTACTTTTCATCATTTTTTAAAAATTTATTGTGGGAAGCCAGTAGGCCAGAGCTACTCATGGGTGCATGAAACAACAGTTTCTGTGGTGTCTGTTGAATTTAAACATCATTTAGGGCACGGATGGCATTGGATTGAATTGCAAAATGTGTTTTTTGGGGGTATTTCACTTTTTTGGTGTGAGTTAAATAAATGCCTTTGTTGGATGTGTCTGGTGTGGTGTGGTTGTTGTGTAACTTGCAAACCTTGTTTAGCCCTGTGGATTTTCATTTTTGCATTAAAGGTGTGTTGTTTAGCATGCCTCCTTTGCCTGGCCATTATAGGCCTGCTTGAGTTCATTGTTTTCCAGGCCTCCTGCTTGTTGTGACTGTGAGTGACCATGTGGCTGGTGGCCATTTTGTGATGGTAGTTTAGTAGTGTGCTGCTTTTGCCATATAGGCCTGCATGTCTTTCCTTTGTTCCTCTTGGCCTAGGCGTCTTGTTGTGGGTGGCCTGGCCATGTGGCTAGCGGCCATTTTGTGGAGCCAGCCAGTGTGCTTTTGCCATAGGCCTGCATTGTCTGTCTTCCCTTTCTTGTTGTTGTGGGTGGCCTGGCCATGTAGCTGGCGGCCATTTTGTGGAGCCAGCCAGTGTGCTTTTGCCATAGGCCTGCAAGCTTGTGGCCTAGTCTGCCAATAGACCTTTCAGCCAGTAGGCCCAGAGCTACTCATGGGTGCATGAAACAACTGTTTCTGTGGTGTCTGTTGAATTTAAACATCATTTAGGGCATGGATGGCATTGGATTGAATTGCAAAATGTGTTTTTTTGGGGGTATTTCACTTTTTTGGTGTGTGTTAAATAAATGCCTTTGTTGGATGTGTGTGTGTGGTGTGGTTGTTGCGTAACTTGCAAACCTTGTTTAGCCCTGTGGTTTTGCATTTTTGCTTAAAAGCTGTGTTGTTTAGCATGCCTCCTTTGCCTGGCCACTATAGGCCTGCTTGAGTTCATTGTTTTCCAGGCCTCCTGCTTGTTGTGACTGTGAGTGACCATGTGGCTGGTGGCAATTTTGTGGTGGTAGTTTAGTAGTGTGTTGCTTTTGACATATAGGCCTGCATGTCTTTCCTTTGTTCCTCTTGGCCTAGGCTTCTTGTTGTGGGTGGCCTGGCCATGTGGCTGGAGGCCATTTTGTGGAGCCAGCCAGTGTGCTTTTGCCATAGGCCTGCATTGTCTGTCTTCCCTTTCTTGTTGTGGGTGGCCTGGCCATGTGGTTGGCGGCCATTTTGTGGAGCCGGCCAGTGTGCTTTTGCCATAGGCCTGCAAGCTTGTGGCCTAGTCTGCCAATATGCCTTTCAGCCAGTAGGCCCAGAGCTACTCATGGGTGCATGAAACAACTGTTTCTGTGGTGTCTGTTGAATTTAAACATCATTTAGGGCATGGATGGCATTGGATTGAATTGCAAAATGTGTTTTTTTGGGGGTATTTCACTTTTTTGGTGTGTTAAATAAATGCCTTTGTTGGATGTGTGTGTGTGGTGTGGTTGTTGTGTAACTTGCAAACCTTGTTTAGCCCTGTGGATTTTCGTTTTTGCATTTTTGCATTAAAGCTGTGTTGTTTAGCATGCCTCCTTTGCCTGGCCACTATAGGCCTGCTTGAGTTCATTGTTTTCCAGGCCTCCTGCTTGTTGTAACTGTGAGTGACCATGTGGCTGGTGGCCATTTTGTGGTGGTAGTTTAGTAGTATGCTGCTTTTGCCATATAGGCCTGCATGTATTTCCTTTGTTCCTCTTGGCTTACTGCTTCCATCCCCTTTGCCAGCTGCAGCTCCCTGAATGACGTGATGCGCAAATTAATGCCAAACAGGTTCCACTTCCATTACATTTGTATTTTTGTTTTTGTTCTTCTTCTTTCCTATCCTTCCTGAGTGTACACAGTATACCATGAAAGCCCTTGTTGTCAAAGTCTCACAAATGGCTACACTTCTGTTATGTTTTTTTAAATAACTGAGTTAATAAAATGAAATAATATAACACTAACAAGTGTGACCACCTCACACTAAGTTATATATTATATTTGTTTGTTTGTACTAGTAGTAATTGAACCACCACAACAAATGCAACATTTCACTGATGTTCTTCTGGCTTCTTTGCTTTTAGGTGCACAAAAGACTGAGGAGGAGTTGTCATCATCACACGTTGTACTGCCAGACAGAAATCCTGCTGCGCACAACGTCACGTGACGTGTGACCACAGACATCTCTGCAACTTGTGCAACTGCGTCCTGCTGACATCGGAAGAAGAAGATGGCCCCAAAGAAAGGTACCAGGTCCTCCAGTACCAAGACAGTTGCCAGTGAGAAGGAACAGAAGAAGGAAGTGGCACTTACCAAGACTGGTGTGCCGCCCAAGATGTTTTTTGGGAAACAAAAAATTACGCCTGCATCAGTGGTCTCCAGGGACCAAGCTGGGAGCAGCACCTCCGCATCAGCGGGCCCACCCTACCAACCTAGGCCCAAGCCCATGAGTGTCGCAGAGGTAGCCAGTCTACTTGCGCAAACGCCAACGAGCAGTGATGTTGAAATTGACTTATCGTTATCCCAAAGTAGTCCCCAATCAACGCAGGCGGAAACTCAGCAGATAAGTGGGCAACAACAGCCGGAACAACAGCCGCAACAACAGCCGCAACAACAGCCGCAACCACCGCCCACAATAGTAGTTGTTCCTCCCGAAGTAGGGGCAGTTCAGGAAATCGAGCTTCCTGCAGAGGAAGGAGAAGAGCAAGCCACTCTTTTAGAAGATCCATTGTCTTCCAGATCCCCAGCAAGGAAAAGGAGGGTTAGTTCATCAACTTTTTCTTCAAGCCCCCCTTCTGATGATCTAGATGCCACTTGGAAGCCACCAGCTCAGTCTGAGAGTGAGGCACGCCACAAGACAAGGCTAGGGGAAAGGAAGGTTCCAGAAAGCCTTAGAGTTATGGAGGTAGATGTAGAAGAGAAGGATGATGACAAGCCAGTCATCATGAACATCACTCCCGCCCCAGTGGAGATGGAGACCGACATTATTATTACCCCATCCCAAATTGCTGTGAGGGATGTGGCACGGATACCACCAACACAGGTAACACCAACACCACCTCAGCTTCCATATTTGCATTTGCAAAGGCCCGGCAGGGACCTACATCCAGCACAACCACCACCTCAGTAGGTAGTGGTACTGTATCTGCACAGAGTCAAATTCCAGGCACACCCTCCAGTTCATCCGGCATTGCAAGTTGCACCTCCAGCAGCGCAAGAAAGTTCACCAGTTTGGGACTTCTTTTCAGTCAGCAGTAGGGAGGAGAACGTTGCTATATGCTCAATTTGTCGACAAGGTGTTAGTCGGGGTAAGCTTGGTACAAACTATGGTACCGGAGGCCATACAACCCATCTGAAAAAACACCACATGATCCAGTGGGAGGCGCACCTTAGCGCCCAAAAAAGTAAAACTGCACCCATTGCTGTTGGTGGGGATGAAGAAGTAGAAGAAGATATGATCGCGGTGGAAGGTGAACAAGAGGATGCATTTTCTCTGGTACACAAAGTAGCCCTGTTCCCAGCAGTGCAGTGGTACCACCCACATCCTCAGCAACATCTCAGTGGCACCGAAGTAAGAGTCAGGCTGAGACACCAAGGCAACAGAGTACCGCAATGAAAAAAAGTGCGTAGTTGAGCCTAACAACATCTGGGTTCAAGAAGTCACCTGCATCAGCGGCACCAGAAAGGAAAAAAATCCAGCCTACCATTGTCAGCATGCTTAGGTCGGAGGGGCAGTACGAACGCAACCACCCAACGGCACGTTTGTAAAATGCGAAGCTGGCAAAAATGTTTGCGCTGGACCTTCTCCTTTTTTCTTTTGTGGAAGGGGTTGGTTTTCTGGAATTTGTGACAGCCATCTGCCCAAAATGGAAGGTTCCCAGCCGGTCCTATTTCGCCAGAGTTGCTGTTCCACCACTACATCACGACATGCTGGAATTGCTTGGACAAGCTTTGCAGCAGAGTGCTGTTCACAATATCCACCTGACAACCGACATGTGGACCAGTTGCCAAGCCACTGATTACTTGTGCATCACTGCACACTGGATCTCTTTTGTGGGGGTTAGAGACAAGATATCTGCAGCAGGTGTTGTTGACACTGCTGAGATTTTCAATGCTACTCATAAACATGCAACTGTAGCCATGTTCGCCATGGAGAAATCTCATACTGCTGCAAACATTTTGGAAGAGTTTAACAGCAAGGTCTTTGAATGGCTGCACCCAAGAGGGCTTAACATTGGTTTTGTTGCCATGGACAATGGCAGTAATATAGTTAAGGCCATGCGCACTGGTGGCTATTTCAGGGTCCTGTGTTTGGCGCACTGCATTAACATAATTGTTCAAGACTTTCTGAAAAAGGAAGACCGAGTCAGCAACTTACTGAACACCTGTAGAAGAATATGCACACATTTCAGTCATTCTTTTAAAGCCCGGAAGCAGATGAGGATCATTCAACGTCAGCATAGAATGCCAGTCAAAGCACTCATCCAGGAGGTGCCAACACGTCTGTTTGATCAGTACACACCAATCAATGAATATGCAATGAAAAGACTAGGGGATGCTACTGTGAAAGGCATGACCGTAGAGATGGACCAATGGGGCCTAGTTAAATGCCTGACAGAGATGCTACTTTCTTTCAAGCTCTTCACACGTGAAGTCAGCAAGAAGGACGGTACTATTGGCCAAGCTATCCCATTGTTGCACATGCTAGAGCAACAGCTGAAGGTGGTGTCTGAAACGTACACTGGTGTGGAGGAAAAAAAAGAAGCATATGAGTTGGTGGAGAGCTTATCATTTTGCTTAGCTGAAAATACAAGGGTGCAAACTAGCATTGTGCCAGACAAACATTACATTTGTGCCACAATTCTGGATCCACGATACAAATTGGCACTGAACACTAAGACATTAATTCCTTTTTCAGAAGTGGATGTTGCCCAGTACAAAACTTGGATAGCTGAGGCAGCCAGTAAATTGGAAAAGGAACGGCTGGTAATTAAAGGCCCGCTACTCCAACCCACAACAAGTACTGCAGCAGGGCATCCAGTGTCAAGTTCAACTTCAGAGCCTGAGGGCAGTGCATTTGGCTCACAGCAGTCACCAACACTATCAACAACAGCAAGAACCGGATCATCAGCCCCAGTAAAATCGGCACAGGATTGGTATCTACAACAAGGGTTAGGTCCAGTGCTGATGCAAAGGCAAAAGAGGCCCAGCAAAGTGAAGCACCCCTGAGCATTGAGCGGATGGTCCAGGCCTATCAGGATGACCCAACAGAGGTCTACATTGATCAAAACCATTGCTGTATTGGTATGGGAAAAGGGGCCAATGGCCAGTGCTCAGCAGGCTGGCGATAAACTATCTGGCTTGCCCTTTTGCAAGTGTCTCTTCTGAGCGTGTTTTCAGTGCCGCTGGTGCCATTGTAACAGTGAAAAGGACCAGTCTCTCGCCCAAAAACGTGGAGAGGTTAACCATGATCAAAATGAATCAGCACTTTATACCACCGAATTACAAAATACGTGAATCACAGCAGGAAGATGAGGACAGCGACTTAGGTGATGGAAGTAGTGTGTTAGATGATTACCTACTTCTGGTTGAACCACCAGAGTTTGAGGACGAGCTATGCTTCCCTGACAACTAGGCTTTGAACTTGTTAGTTTCTTTCTTCCTTATTTACTTTTATTATTTGTGTGTGTCTCTGTCTTTCTGGTTCGAATCACAACAAATCCATCACCACCGTCTTCTCTTTTTATTGCCATATTGGAGTTGCAGCTGTGTGCATTTAAGTCCCCTCCTCCGAGGCCTGCTCCATCCTCCTCCTGACTCGCCCTAAATCCATTTCCCTCAAGCCAGATGATTGGATGGAAAATAGTACAAGAAATGTTGCCTCGTCGAGTCCCTCCAAAAGAAGTGGAACATGATGACTATAGCTATCCTCCTTTCCAAGCCGAGAGAGACTGCCCCTTAACTTAAGATGAGAAGGAACAGGTAATGAATGGCATGCATTGGACGCTGACTCTGAGTGATTGGTGTTTGTGTTGTTGTTGTTTGTTGTGCATGAAGTGAAGTCAAAGTGTACTAGTATTTAATCTACACACTAAAAGTTACTCAAGTCAATGTTTCCCTTCTTGTTGTTTAATAACAAAATTGTACTTCTCCTGCAGGCCGATCCATGCTTTTTTGAATATGGAATCTGGACTCACTCGGTACACTGCAGACTGAGTTGGACAACGCCATGATGATGACCACAGTGACATAGTATCTTCGCAGTCAGTCAGTAGGATCGGAGATGATTGATGGAATAACTCAGGGCGTTTTTCATGAGTGGCATAAAAGGTAAACAAGTCAAGAACAACCACAGCAGACTTACATGTCTGTGTAGTGGTGGAGTCGAGTCACGAGTCTCACGAGTGTAGTAGTGGTATGACTGACAGGTGTGCATTGATTTAGTTACTTACTTTGGAAAATGCTATGGTTGCTGTATATGTGTGCTCTGTCTGGCTCACTCAAAATCTAAGCTAAGTGGAGGTTGGGTGGGCACCGTGGGCCTGCTCTGTCCTGTTGCTGTTGTAGGTTAATGCTGGAAACAGACAACAGAGTAGACATGATTTAGCCATGCCGCCTCTGAAAGTGTTTGCACTCCTCCGTAATTTATGCTTTTTTTTCCTCCTTGATTTTCCAATATCCCTTTTGTTTTTCCATCTACACTTACAGGTCGGCCTTTACCCTGTGCTAAACAGAGAAAAACAACTCACACTCACCTACCAATCCGCATCCGCCAGGCAGGCAGTGGCACCCAAGATTGACGGACGCAGCGTCCATGGAAGGGAGGACCAAGAGGAATGCCGAGATGCAACTCCCCAATTTGACCAGGATCATAAAGTAACTTTAGTATCATCATCTTTTAAATAATTTGATTCATTTTTTCTCTTCAATCATTACGACTGTGTGTTGTTGTTATTGTTGCTCTTTGCTTATAATTGATACCTACAGCTATTTTTTAATTTTCTTTGCTAGCTTTAAAAGGAAGCCCGGTACAACAGAACATAAAATGTATGTAATTTGGGTCTCTATGAGGGCAGACAGTCAAAGCAAATAGCATAATAATAATTAATAATATACTGCTGCCCTGTACTGTCTACTAGTCTAGTTAGTAAGTACTACTTATCATTAACCATCAAGTCATCATCATGCATGCATTTCCTTTTTCTCCCTTAACAGATTTATGAATATGATGGTCGTCTGCCAAGATTGTGTGTGTGTTGTTGTTGTCCATGTGTACTGTTTGTCTTTGTCAAATCTTTCCCTCAAATACCCCTTCCCAAGCATTCATCAATCCCTAACCCTCTTCCCCCGGGCTGTGTGATTTATATTGAGGTGTGACTAAATTAAATTTACACCAATAATTGATCACACACTTGCTGGGGCGGTCGTGGTGAAAGCAACACTAATTCAATTTGAAGTCAGGGAGAGGATTTTCTTCTTCTTCTGCTTGCCCACCCATGCTCAGTATATTTGCAAGTCAATTTTTCTCCCAAAGGAACATAATCCATCGTAATTAATTGCCGGCATTGATTGGATTCATCATCTTCCTTTTACAGCACTAAAGGTTCGCTTGTGTCGAGTGACTCGACACAACTACAGTTTGTAACTTGTTGTTGTACTAGGCTATCCTCGATACCATTATGTTTTATTTTACTTTAGCATTGCTAATCAGCATTATTATGGTTTATTGTTTGGCAGTATTCTTGTGTACTGTACTTCGTTCTACTACTCCTTCCAGAGTCTCTTTCAGGCAACTGACTGTCTCATTTTCTTTTTTTGCAAATGCCACTGCCAGTTTCTACTACTACCACCACAACCATGGCATCTTGGGAAACCAAACCATCATCACCATGCAGCCATCGCTGTGCCTAAGTTTAAACATCAATCACAGGTAAGAGAAGAAGTTTGGGGGAGGCATAATTAATAATGGAAATTAATTCATTAATTCACACACCCACACCCTTGAGTCCAGTTGCAGAATGCATAGACTAGGAGGAGAGACGGACAGTACTAGTAGGACAAGTCACTCAGTGAGGGTACCGCATCTATCTGTTCGTGTGTTACAAAAAATCGGCAGATTCTTTAAATCAAACACTGGCTGCGACCCTGCAGCAGCAAAGGAAACCGTGGGACGTAAAAGAGTAACCCCCCCACAAAACATTTACATCGTATGTAAAGTTTAAGTATAAATATAATTTAATCCCCTAACAAAAATAAACTATGTAAAAATCCCACAACACCTGACCCACCCCTCTCCCTAACCCCAACCAATGTCCAAAAAGAATAGTCCAACCAATGTTCGTTCAAAAATTAAATTGTCCATATAACCCCAACTTTTCCCCAACGTGCGCCCTATGCCCACCCATCAAAAAAAGGAATAAAAAAGGGGCAATTCAACGGGATCTCTCTATTGGCAGGCTCGCAGTCGCCGGTTAACCGCCAGGACCTCCTGCTTTAGTTCCTTTACCTGCTCCTCTAGGCGCGCCATTTGGAGGAGCATGCGGCGCTTAAAAGATCGACAATTGCACCACGGGGGCAGCAGTTTTCGATGAAGTGCGGCGGGCGGCTGCCAGACCGCGGCGCAGTACCACTGGAGGGGCCTGGCTGGGGCCCGGGGCATTGGAGGAGGCTGCAGCTGCTGCCGCCTCCTCCTCCTCCCCCAGAACCACCAGCCGCCGGTATTCTGTACAGATGGCCTCCAGCTTCCGGTGCCGGGCCATGGCTGCCAACTCCTTCCTGTCCGGTTTAGATGATTTTGGTTCGGAAGGAGTAGCTATATCAAGAAGAAAAAAGAATATTGTAACCAATATACTCTTAGCAAAACAGTAAGACAAATTAATTCTAAACATAGTGGCACAGTAGCACTAGCAAGCACAGTACATAACATTTGTGGTATCTATCCTCCCACTTCCTCGGCCTCTAACAATTGTGGGAGTTTCAGGCATTATACTAGCACTATGGACTCACTCGAGTACACCAGTCTTCTTCTTCTCTCTTGTTTAGCTAAATTAAGTAACCTTGTTGTAGCCGGCATACCAGCTCAGTCAGCTTGCTCCCAAGACAAACTCGTGACGCAGACTCACGTTAGTTTTATTTACTACTGACTGCATGTGGGGAAGCTGACTACTACACAATCATCACATTTTTCTATTATGGGTGGCACTGGCCATACTCTGTTACATCAAGGGCAACTGCTCAATTTCACTTTCACCCTGCCCTGACTACTACACTACAACAAGGCAGATGATATCTGATCCAAATGATCATTGCTTATATATGGGACGACATGAGGTACTTTGTTTTGATTGATTGTGTAACCATGCAGCCGATAGGCCACCCATGGCAGGCTGACACAGTCAAAAATAAATTAACATAGGTAGGGAGTGGGCCTCGGAGTCGGAAGGAGGCGCTTGATAACAACATACATACACAATATATATGCTGTGCTTGCAAACTACTGTAAGTCAAGGGAGAATTCTGAAAATACAACTTCTATTCTCCTTGGCTTTGCTACTCTGGCGCGATTTCTTTTTCTTTTACATTCTCTTCAAAGACTCTTCATCCAGTGACAGTCTCCACCTATGCTATCTATGATGAATACCACCCAGGCATTCATCCATTCAAAGTAAACATGTCTATCATTCTTCTTAATCTCTCAACAAACCTTAGTTTGTTTCACCAACAACAAACATTTTTTTTTTAAAACCACCACCCATGCGTCCTTCCTTCCTTGCCTTTGAGTTTGAACCATTAAACACCCCAGAGGATTCTTGCTATCCACCCATACAGTTTCACCCACTCAGGCAGGCATTTTTTCTTTCACCTTCCACCCATCCTTCAACCACCCATGCATCTGATTCCGATCAGCCACCTATGCATGCATCCCACGCATCCTTCTCTGCCAGTCATATATATTACATCTCGCCCGTCCTTCCTCCTTCCATCCTTCTTTCCCTTTTCGTTCAACCCATCCATCAAGGTCATCTGATCTGACTCTTAGTCTTCTCCATAAAACTTTCACAGCTGAGTTGAAGTAAGATAGAAGAGGCCATTAATTACTCAACTACTCCCGCCGCTAATGCTATTGCTCTAATGCTTAGTAAAGGGTGTCTTCTTCAACCGTTGTTCACAACAACTTAGTCTCTCTCAACTTACACAACACCTTTGCAGCGAGTGTGTAACTATTGTCAATAAGTAAGGAATATAAGTATAACTTATCACCGCCCGCCACTGCTGCTGGCTCACTCACCCCTGTGGCAGCTGCCGCATCCACTGCTCCCTCCTGGCTGGCGTCGCCTGCCCCGGCACTGGTGGTCGTGGTCGGTACGCCTAGAAAAAACATTACACATTTTTTAGATGCCATATACACCTCCCCCTATTTTTCACTAGCAAGATTGAAAAAAAAGTTTAATACATACATATACCACATACATCACTACAAATCGGGTAGAGTAGACACTACTAGTAGTAGTATGTCCTATCCTATCAAAAATAGTAAAATATCTGGTTGGGCATTTTGTTGGTGGGAATTGTCAAAAAGCCTCTCAAGATTAAGAAGACTAGAAGAGGCCAACCCAAAGGACTGGACTCAGTGGCTAGATTTTGGTGAATCTGAGTTTTAATAAAACCTTTTAAATAAAGAGTGGCCATCTGGGCAAGCTTAGCTATAGACAGACTAATAATAGTAGTTTTACAGAGAGTCATAGCAGAGGCAGTTAGACGCAGGGATAACAAGAATTTAGAAACAGATTGTCTAGATCGAAGAAGATTTGGTAAAAAATAGAATTGGGAAACGGAAATAATAGTTCGGAAAAAATAAGGTGCAGTAAAAGTTAGGGAAATATAATTA
This sequence comes from Calotriton arnoldi, assembly GCA_963921515.1. Lineage (NCBI taxonomy): Eukaryota > Metazoa > Chordata > Amphibia > Caudata > Salamandridae > Calotriton > Calotriton arnoldi. The sequence goes on along the minus strand of CAWUFW010002690.1, from coordinate 967,256 downwards.
TTAATATTAACAACAGGAAGACTTACTGGGGCCAGCAGCAGAGCCCTCGGTAGAGGAGCGGTCGTGGCCCTGGCGTTCTCCAGCTGCTCCCGCCGACTCCGACCCCGTCTTCTTGCCCCTGGGTGCTGATCATGTAAGATATAATAAAGAAAGAGACAAACATTGATGATTGGTGTGAAACAAATAAAATATTTTAAAAAACGCTCAAAAAACATTTTTGGAAACAACAGTTGCAATAAAATTGACCTATCTAATCTGATCGACTGGTAGTATCGCGGAATTCGCGGACTGTCTAGTTATTATTTATGAACACTAATCCAGTGTTCCATTCTGATTCCAGAATACTACGCCTAAGAACCACCTGACCTAGCCCACCTATTCAGACGGGCCAATTGTTCACTAAGTCTTCATTTCCATTTATTTTAGTCCTCAAAAATGCATAGATGGAGGACACATGCATACATTTTTGCATACACCAAATTGTTGGTTGGTTGCTGCTGATGTTCTGCTAAGCCTATTACTCCCTCACTAAACTAACTACAAAAGGTTCTACTAAGGACTGGAGTAAGCAGCACTCAACAGCACGTGACGGAGGATGCGTCACGCAGACCGCTTAAAAATTACCAACTAATACTAAGTAACTAAACTACCTATCCACCACTATCTTAGTGACAGGAGGACAAAGGAAGGACTAGAGTCTCTCTAGCATTACCTAACTTAAGTTCTCTAAAGTAAACTCTTACATAATCATCCCAAGCGAGCGCAAAGTTGCAAACAACAAGTAAGATTAGTAGCGCTGAGCACCTGTGTCTAGAAGAATAACAATCACAGAAGATTTTTAAACTTAATTTACCTGCAATTTAAGCAGCAGCATTCTTCCTATTCGGAAAAAAATTATATTCGCAATAACAGTAACACAGTCTAGAGAGCACACAATACTACTAGTATTAGCTACTCACCAAGCCCCACGACCTCGACACCTAACAGGTCCTGCTCCCGGTCCAAGACGTCTGACCACTGGTGGGTCAGCTGGTTATGGGTGCGCCGGACCCCAGAGCAGCGAAACACTGCCCAGCGCACCCTCGCCCACCGGCGGTGACGCTCCTGGGTAGTGTACCCGGAGCCAGGCCTGCTGCCAAGGTCAAGGGGAGGTGGCGCTGCACAAAAAAAACAAGGGCGGCCACCTCCGCCTCGCAGAAAAGGGCCCGGTCCTGCACCCCTGCCGGGCGCAGTCTGCCGCAAGGCAGGCGGCTCTTTGGCGCAGGCGCCTTGCCCTTGGAGCCGGTACCCTTTCCCTTAGCCATGGTTCTGGGGTGGGCGGGGGGGAAAAGAAAATTTAGCAGGAAAAAATGAAGTTAGGGGCAGAAGTAGGAGAGTAAAGAAGGAAGTAATATAAAACAGTAGAAAAGTAAAAAAATGCAGTAAAAGTAGAAATAAAACGCAAAATATAGACTTAGGGACAGAGAGGGACAGATAATAAATAAAAAAGTTCAGAAAAACAGTGTAAAAAACAAAGGATTGAAAAGATTGGAGAGGGATTGAAAAACAGGCCCCAGAACCATGCAAAAGATAGGAAAACAAGATGGCCGTGCCCATTGGCGACCGCGTGGTGAAGTTCGCGCGATATTTCCTCCGAACACGTCATCCGCGTTGCCGAACTTCAAAAACATCTCGCGAGCATACGTGAACACACGCGAGCATGCGGATACAAGCAACTCCGCATGCTTGTGTAGCTACGCGTAGCGTCGCAGAATTTTTGTGCAACTTCGCGTAGCCTCGCATTCCGCGGCTACGCGCACTTCGCCCAGGGTTACTATACAGTACTTAATAGCTGGGCAGGGCGCTCTCGGTTTTGGAAGGGGCAAGAACTAAGGTAATGTGAGATGACGTGATTTGCCCAGGAGCACGCTATGAGGTGAAAAGGGAAAGCTGGGAAAATAGTTAAGCTGCCTTAGCTTCCCTACCGACAAGTTAACCACTAAAATGGATCTCAACTGAATGTAGTAAGGAGGGCTAGAGAACAGAGCAGTGTGCACATATTTTAAACCTACCCCTCCAACTTCCGAGACAACAGATGTTCTGGATTTCTCTTCTAGAAAAGATTAAAGCAGGAGTATAGCGGCCGCTGGAAATTAGGCTCTTTTTAAAATAAATAAAAGATGCGTACCTTTAATTCTGTTCACATATCTATCATTTAAGACGACTGTAAGGGCCGTTATATTTAAGGAAAAAAACATCTTGTTGAAGGTCACACAGTGTGCCAAATGAGGAGATGCGTTACTTGACATCAGGACTGCCAAACTGTAGATGAGATGTTCGTTGGGGGAGTAGGAGGCAAGATATCTGACATGTGTGAATAGGCTTGTTTATAAACAATGTTTACCATTTTAATATAGTGAGGTGCAATTTGATGTACATTTATAATTAATTTTGGCATTTATCTAATAAACATTCATATGATTTTCAAACATTGGTCCCACATATTTTCAATTTTTTCATGCAGAATGTTAAAAAATCAAAACATTCTGCATATTTTCACATATATTTCTGCGGCAGTGGGCAGCCTCTAGGTAGCGTGAACTGTTCATGTTATACCAGATAAATCATTCTGCAATAGAGCTGGCTCACTCTGCCCTCTAGAATAGGCAAGCATCAAACATATGTGGAGTTAATTAAAAAAACGTTTCCCCCTGATACATTATATCTATTTCTGGACCCATGCCTTTCCTCCTCTTCTGGACTATTCCTTCAGCTATCTAGGCACTGTCTTTATTAATACTAGAGTTTATGTTGTGTGGCCACACTTCTGACCATCATAACAAGCTTATTTCGGTTTAAATACACCTTAAAATATACTTAATATAATTTTTAAAATAATAAATAGAACAATATAACAGTAATAAATCCACAAATTGATAAGTTCATGAATTTTGTAAAGTTAATATCCATGTACTTAAGTGATTAATTAATAGATAACAAATTTCTTTGCTTGACAGTTGCACATAAAAATGCAGGCCTATAACTAGTGAAACTTTTGGATGTCAACAAGGAAGTAAGACATTTCTCTCAAGGGATTTTTATAAAACTTGCAAAAAAAGTGCACCGAAGTTTGAACCGACAATTTATCACAAGGACAGAGGATAGACAAATCAAGTATTGCCCAACCTTTTGAAAAAGATAAAGTGCATATTACCCATTCTGAATTTTGTTAGTAACCGTTTTAGTAATACGTGGGAGCTAACTGAAGGTTTCTTAATCTCTGTCCAAGCCTCTAAATTGAGGGAATGCCCTTTTAGCCCAGGGCTTGTCTTTTGAATGTGCCAGGGTTGTATAAATATATCAGGCCTTCACATATTGGCGCAGAAGTTTTTAAAAATTATTTGAACCAATGAATCTTTTCTCTGTTTTTTTTTTCTTTTAAAAAGTGTTAATGCCACTTTGGAGCAATTGAGTCCAGCGAGAAAGGAGGGGTGGCTCATACAAAAGCGGTTCGGGTCTTCTTTATACAAGGCGTCTACAGTCATGACAGATTGTATTTTCGGACCCACGTTTTCAGGTCGAGCCTGGGCAGCGCATGCGCTGCTCTGTGAGGCATGGTGTATTCAGGTATGGACTTAAAGCTCCGCCCACTCTCCACTCATCTTTTCAATTTGCTCCTGCTACTGTCCTTTCTAAATGGTTGCTTCTGATTCATTAATAGGCTTGTTAATCCCGCCTTAGTAACGCCTTGTCTGCATTTGTAACCTCCCGTAAGGTCTGGACTTTTTACTTGTGTTGTTACACAGTCTGTTTTAGCTACAGTCTGTGAGCACTATTTTCTTTAATGTCTTTAATCAAGCTGCTTTTGCAGGCACGACAGGCTCTCCCTAACACACCCTGTTTTCATGACAGCACAGCGCCCGGTCATGGACGCTGCGCTTTATCTTTTAAAAATGCTCCCTGCACAGCGAAGCACTTTTGCACGCACTATGCTGCTTAACAAATGCTTTTTATTTTTAAAAGCGCCCTATACCGTGCTTTTACTTTAATGTCGGCCTCGCCTTTCTTTAGACGAGCCGCGTCTTAAAGAAAGGGGCGGGCCGACATTAAAGTGAAAGCGCAGCATGGGGCGCTTTTACAAAAAAAAACATTTGTTTGTCAACTTGACAAACAATTTTTTTTTGTGTAAAAGCGCCCCATACCGCACTTTCCCTTTAATGGCAGTCGCGCACATTTCTTTACATGAGCCGTGTCTAAAGAAAGGGACGTACCTGCTGTTAAAGTGAAAGCACAGCATAGAGCGCTTTTACAAACAAGCATTTGGAATGCAATAGGTCTCATATTTGCGAGAGTTTAAGCTATTAGCATTGTAAATGACAATGTCTTTTATTAATGTTTTAAAAACCAAAACATAAATAAAAGGCATTGCCATTTACAATGCCAATAGTTCAAACTCATGTAAATGCGAGACCTATTGCATTGCAAATGCTTGTTTTCTATTTGTTTACTTTTCTTACAATCGCGGCACTCGCGCTTTAGCTTTAAACATTTTAAGCTAAAGAGTGGGCCGCGATTGCTTCTAAAGTAAAGAAATAGACAAAATGTTTTTGTCTATTTCATTACTCTTAAAGCAATTGTGGCCCCGCGCTTTAGCTTAAGACGTTTAAAGCTAAAGCGCAAGTGCTGCGATTTTTTGTAGTTGGTGGTTCTTGTACTTTTTAAAGGGCAACATTAAGTTGAGCTGTGGTGTTTGTTCGTTCCTGTGACTGTGATGTGCAACATTTCGAAGGTCATAAGATTCCTCTCCCTTAGCTATGGCAGTAAATGGCATGTCATGGTGCTGTGGGTGTTGCTATCTCTAGAAGGGAAATACAATATGGCGCTCACAGTAATATAGTCTGTAATCAGCATGAAAAATATCTAATCAATTACATTCACTGTGACAGCAACTTCTCAGCTGTAATAGAGTAACATCTCACTTTCTGTAAGAGAGTTAATTATCATGCCCCCAGTGTGTAAACCTTCAGTACACTTGTATAGTGTTACGGACGTTCCCCCTACAGCATAGTTGCTGGTTAAAATATTTTTATGGTATTCAAATTCAGACCAGCTGCCACTAGACTAGATGAGTCGTTTCACAGTTTAACTTTTACAGGCCCACCTCCTCTCCACAGATCTGTAAACCGGGGTTGAGTTCCCAGACAGGCACGAGCTTTGTGCATTTGAAAGACGTTTCTGAAGAACTGACAGAAGGTGTGTAGCAGTTTGTAATAAATCGTTCTCTTTCTCAGGTCGAGCCTAGCGGCCACGCACAAGCGCTACTCGCTCTGCAAAACTGCTGTAGTAGAGTATGGGAGAGAAGCCGCGCCCACTCTCCCATATTTTTCGTTGGCTTGTGTCATTGTCTTTCGTAAATGCTGCCTTCGGATTCGTTACTAGGCTTGTTAGTCCCTCCTTAGTACGGCCTTGTCTTAATTTCTAACCTCCCATGGCTACTGGCCCCTTTACTTCGGTTGTTACACTGAACCTGTTATTTAGTCTGTAAGCACTATTTACTTTATTGAGTTTCTCTTACTGCAGTCCGGACATGTGCTGCTTCAGCTGAAACCACTTGTGTTTTTTTAAGCAGCACGGCCGCCCCCGTAACACGGGCGCTTGCTTTCAATCACTTTGACCCGGCATTATATTGTGTCTGTTTCCCCCCCCCAAGTAAACTGGATTTAGAAATGATTAGTGAATTAAGTCATGTGAATTCCAGGTAGCACATAATTCTGTGCTAATAGGCTGAAGCTGACAACAGCACATCTGTGTTACATGTCATCTGTATAAAAGCCACCTGACGGGCTGTTTTCAAAAGCCTGTTTTATTAACAACAGCACCACCACCAATACCACCACCAATGCCACCACCAATGCCACCACCACCAATACCACCACCAATACCACCACAATACCACCACCACCACCAATACCACCAACACCACCACCACCACCAATACTACCAATACCACTACCACCAATACCACTACCACCACCACCAATACCACCACCACCGCCAATACCACCACCACCAATACCACCACCAATGCCACCACCACCACCACAATACCACCACCAATACCACCACCTCCACCAACACCACCAATACCACCACCAATACCACTATCACCACCAATCCCACCACCACCAATCCCAATTCCACCACCACTACCAATACCACCAACACCAATACCACTACCACCACTAATACCACCACCAATACCACCACCACCAATACCACTACCACCAATACCACTACCACCAATACCACCACCACTACCACCACTAATACCACCACCAATACCACCACAATACCACCACCAATACCACCACCACTACCACCAATACCACCACCACCATCAATACCACCATCTCCACCACCACCAATACCACAACCAATCCCACCAATACCACAGCCAATATCACCACCATTACCACCACCACCAATATCACCACCACCAATATCACCACCACCAATCCAATAGCACCACCAATACCACAACCAATATCAATACCACCACCAATACCACCACCAATATCTCCACCACCAATACCACCACCACCAATACCTCCACCACCAATACCACTACCACCACCAATACCACCACTAATACCACCACCACCACCAATACCACTTATACCACTACCAATACCACCACCAATATCACCACCAATACCACCACCATCACCACTACCACCACCAATACCACCACCACCAATACCACCACCACCAATACCACCATCACCACTACCACCATCACCACTACCACCACCAATACCACCACCACCAATACCACCACCACCACCAATACCACCACCACCACCAATACCACCACCATTACCACCAATACCACCATAACAATACCACCACCACTAATACCAGTACCACCACCACCAATACCACCACCACCAATACCAATGCCACCAATACCACCACCACCAATACCACCACCACCAATACCGCCACCACGAATACCAATACCAGTACCACCACCAATACCAGTACCACCACCACCAATACCACCACCTCAGTGCCTCTCGCTCACGAGTAATAGCAGGGGCACTGTTCGAGGCCGGAGCTGCAGCCGAGACCATCCCTCCCTCCCTCCATGCCTGCCATAAAGCACAGCCCGTCCTGCACCAGGAGGTGAAGCCAGGACCCTACTACAGCTGGAGTGTTTTTTATTAGGCCAAAGATAGCAATTGCATTAGGCAATGCCACACTGCACACTCAAATCACGAAAAGGGGAGGAAGTAGCCCCCCCGCTCTTCCTCCTGAGCCGCGACAGTGTAATCACACAGCGAAAGGTGTTGGAGCACTTTGTTAGTGTTTATAGCTCAGATCATATGTAACTCTCACTTCACACTTTGTGTCTGTGTAATTTACAACACTTACACATTGTCACCGACCCAAGTATCACAGACCAGCGATGAGTATATAAAGGAGGATTTATTGTTTATACTGAGGTCGGGATTACAGCCTGGATGTTAGTCTTCTGGTTTCCTTATTGTTCTTCTTTTCCTGTGTCTGCTCCGGAGCCCGTTTGGCGTTGCACGTCCCCTCGGGAAAAGAATAAGGAGAGGCCGTCAGTATTGTGCTCTTGTTTAACTGCAGTTTACCTGCCCCTGATTACCACGTTCTTTTTCCCTTGTCGTGTCCCCTGCCCTCCCTTACCCCAGTGAGGACTCTTGGTGTTGATTCACACCGTTCAGGGTACGCTTATTCTGGGAGTAACCAAGCCTTTTGGCTACTCCTTTTGTTGATCCTCCTCTGACGTGGGGTTTGTTTCCACCGTGACCACCCTGGAAATGGGGTTGTGCCTCAATGCCCGTGACCCGCTCTGGCGGTGATATAAATTGGGTCTGGACGTATGTGGGGGGAAGCAGTGAATCCCTGCCCTCCTCCCTCTCCTCCCTTGTCCTTCCCTAGAGCCCCGTGAATACGTTCTGGGACCACCACCACTTCCCCAGCGAGTACCCCGTCCCCTTTAGCACTTGCCTGAAGCCGTGACCCGCTGACAGGGTCGCGGCCGCCTCGTCCGTGGTGCCTTCCTCCGGGGACGCCTCTCGCCATCTTTGCGTTTGCGTCCTCCTCCTTAGTGCCTCCGTCCTCTTTGTCCTTCTTCCGGTCTCTGTCCTCTCCGTCCTTCCTCCGGTATCCGTCACTCGCTTTGGGTTCCTCCGTCTCCCGCACTGCTCCACTGCACTCCGCGTCGATGCCGTCTTCCTCCTCGCTCCCGGTGTCTCTCTCCTTGTTCTTCTCCGTCCTCGTTTTGTTTCCTGCTTCCGGACCACCTGATGCAACAGGGCGCCGCCCCCGCGACGTCACTTGAGCCAGCTGAGGAAGGATTCCTCCGGCGACCTCGGGGTATGCGGGGCCGTCACCCGGGCAGGCCCCGTCACACACATCTTCTTCACTGCACTATTTATCACTACTTTGAAGACGTCGCAGGCCGGACTCTTCCTCTGACATTTACAATCTAACAAGCGGTCGAGAAGGCCCTTTATTGCAATGCAAAAGGTCTCGCATTTGCGGGAGATTAAGCTATGAGTATTGTAAATGACAATGACTTTTATTTATGTTTTAAAACCCAAAAGGTAAATAAAAGGCATTGTCATTTACAATGCCAATAGCTCAAACTTGCGTGAAAGGGAGACCTATTGTATTGCAAATTCTTGTTGCTTGTGTGTGATCTACTGTTTATATTGCCACTTCTTCCTCGCTTTAAGCCAGCTTAACAGTCCTCTGACTGAACGAAGGAGAGTATTTTTAATTGATTATTTTAATGAATGGGTGTAAACATAAGCAGGAGATTTCGCAAACTTTAAACATAGCATCTTCTGCCGGTTCAAGCGATTTTTCCCATTGGTCGCTCTAATGTGCAGCGGCTCAGGGCATGGATTCCCACAGGCTGCCCTTCTTATGAACTCTGTGGGGATGGGTCTGTGCTTTTCTTGACTGATACTCTTTTTTTAACCTCTAGGATCAAAGGAGAGTGAGGGATAGCTGCACATGTGGCCTTTCTTACCCCATTGGGGTGATATGTTCCATTTTCATATGAGTAAGATACTGAGTTCTCCGTCATCCATGCCCTCCAAGAGTGGTAACTGGTTCTACCTGTTTGGTTGTGTGGCCCTTCATGTCAAAGAGCACATTACTGGTAAAAATGCAGGTTGAGTCGCTCAGACACCTTTGCATCCTTCACAGCGCCCAGGCCAGCACCCTTATAATACAGTCAACAAATTAAATTAGTATACTCAACTAATTCTGTTACATTTTATCTAGTACAAAATCAATACAAAAAATATGCCACATAATAACTCCACTGCAAACAAAAAAAATAAGTAAAAAACATGATCATTTACAACGCCAGTAGCTATAACTTTCGCAAACGCGAGACCTATTGCATTGCAAATGCTTGTTATTGAAAGACATAAGGATGAAATGATTTTATGGTTGATTCTCACAACCCTTATTTAAATATAATTTGCTTATCTCTTAGCTCGCCAAACTGCACATTATGTACCATTAGCCACGTAAGCACTGGACAAGTTTATTGAGCAACCATGCAGCTTAACCGCACCTGTGCTTGTTTTTCTGGAATATTTCTGCATTTTGTCTTATCCTCGATTGACATCAATACATTAATTAATTAATAAATAAAGCTACCAGAATCTTGACAAAAGATTCCGCCATTTATAAAGATTTTGTGGAAGTTTTGAAAGTGATAAATTGTTTGCAAAACTATTTCATGTCTTTTGTTTAATAAGCAATGTCCCGATTCTTGGACATTCACTGCAGATAACTAATATATTTTCCTCCTTAGAATGTGGGTTTACTCGAAAGACTCGTTTCATACGCATGAAATGGGTTTGCTTTCCTCAATGCTTGAAATAGCAACTTCAGTACTGGTTAATATGAATTGAATGTGGTTAATGTTTAGTCCTGGTGAAGGCCTTTGTTAAGTTTAAGTAATGACTAGGAGCTGAAACATCAATGAGTTAAATATAGTATTACATTTCTTACAAGTGACGATTGTCTAGTATTTGCACTATGACTCGTTGTTGAGAGGTTTCGTTAATTTTTTTATAGTGCCGGGCATGGCATTTCAGGTGCTCCGGGGTGTATGACTTTCCAAACTTTTCCATGCATGGCATATTAATATAAAAATATAACAGATCAGGTGTGAGTATTCTGTTAACCTTGTGATGCATAGCTGACAGCCTTCACCTTATGGAGCTGTTTCCTGTATCAGGTTTTCTGGATCAGGGTTCTTGACACTTTCTTGTAGTTCCTTTTCATAACAATACAAGCTCTATGTTGTTGGCAGTTCTAGCCATTGATCATAGTCAGTTGAATGCACCTCAGGCCTCAATTGCCGATGCATTTATATGCCTGTCTGGGGGTTTCTGGAATATCATTCGCCCCTAGGACCTCCCAGGGTGCCGCAGGGCTGTGGCATGAGTTGCCAAGGACAGGTCCCTCATACATGCATGTATACTTAAGTATTTTTCTGGCTTACCAGGTTTTCCTATCAGGTGGGGAGGTGGGAGGTGGGGGGTGGGTTGGCAGGAGGTTAAAGTGACCTGCTGATTGGAGCGTGGTTGTTTGCAAAAAAGAAATTGAGTTCAGTGGTAAGGACTTTAAGAATCACATTGGTTCTGTGATCTTTTCAGCTGTATGTAGTTTTTTTTAAAGTGTACTGATATGTTGTTATTTCTAGTGAGATCTTTTAAAAAATGTTTCTTATTTTTTCATACAGTTTAAAAATAATTTATATGAACTTCTTTAAAGCCACAATTTAAACAAGCATTTGCAATGCACAAGGTATCGCATTTACGCGAGTTTGAGCTTTTAGCATTGTAAATGACAATGCCTTTTATTTATGTTTTGGTTTTTAACCAAATGCGAGATCTATTGCATTGCAAATGCTTGTGTTTTAATGGGAAGGTAGGATTTTTCAAAATGTGGTTTTAGTTCTCTAAGACAAACAATATGCTAGACTCTAACACATTTTGGAATCCTTGCTCCTAGAGCATACTCTCTTTTAGCCGGTGCATAAAAGTGCTTCAGCTGAGGCAATTAGATTCTGTTTGTTCTACTTGTCTTCCTCCCATGAATCAAGCTAAGCATACAGACTTAATTTTTAGCCTCCAATTTCAAATTATTTAAATTTACAGAGTGTTTTAAAATGTAAAATTTTACAATATGTTTCATATGCTGGTATACTTTTTAAATCTGATAATAATATGTAATGAACAGTCACAGACAGATTCCCATGCTGGAATTATTCCCCGTTGTCAAGTGGAAGTCCCAAGGTATAATAGAAAGCAGTACACAGTTATACATAGCCAAAAAGGGCTAGAAAACATTCACTTCAGTACCTTGTCCACATCCAATCAGGCTGCAGCACCCTGTAGAATAGTCCCCTCAGAGCTTCCATCCTTCAGATTTTCTACCACACATCATGTGATAGGAGTCTCCCTGAGCTCTGCTCAGTTATGCAGTTTATAGCTATATATACACGAGACACAAAGTAACATCTGCTGAACAAACCTGACTTCTCAGGATGTCAGATTCAGTTCAGACGATCCTCACAATGAATGCATTTACTGTCTTCATCCCTCCTATAAGATAAAGGACTATAACACTTGCTGTACCTTTTCTTCAAAAACCCTAAAGGACAGAGAGGAGAGGCTTTTGTTATGACTTCAAATACTTTAAGCCAGGGATGCTTCACTTTCTGAGGAGGATAGTGAAGATTCCTTGGATTCACATAGGAGGCTTCATAAAATGAAATATCTGAAGGCCAACTGCCTAAGGCACCACCCAACAAAACTCTAAAAGTGACTCATCATAGTTCATTCAAGGAGCATACTCCATCAACGAAACACTCTCACAAGCATAGAAACGAGGATACTTCCTCAGAGATATTGAAATCTGAGCCTGCAACACCTTCAAAGTTGGCATTGCACTTCAAGTAACCCTCCTGAGCACGATCGACGGAGAAATATGCCTTATTGGTGACAAAAATAACACATATAAAGCCATCGGCGTCGACACCGTCGATGACGACAGTGTCATCGACATCTATGATGACTTCTACAACTACGGAAAAATTGTCGAAAAGGAAACAGTTGATGAACCAGTCAATAATGGTAAAAGTAACACCAGTGCCGAAAAAAGCCCTGGTTATGTCGATGATGACATCATCGACACCATCATCGAAGACATCATAGACGAGGGAAAGAATGCATTCTCAGTCAGCTTTACTGAGAGTAAAGTTTCACCACTTCTGCCAACCTGTTTGTTAGATGAGGAGGATTCAGATGACGAAGGTCCATTGGGAACGGCCCATGGCCCTTCTGAATTAAGCGTAAAATATCAGGAGGAAAGTGAGAAATATTTTGAATAAGAATATTCCTCTTCATGAGCACAATATGTTGAGAGGCCTATTCAGTACATAGACAATTACCAATCCTATAGTCATCATCAGCCTCAGGAAGACATGGTGCAGGTACCAAGAGTTTTGGTTCATGACTTACAGAGCATGTTACAAGATTATTATAAAAGTTTCTGGAACCCACAAAGGCTACATCACCACCACAGCCAATATAGTCTAAACAATCTCATCAAGTACAACCTCCTACTCCGCACACACAGCATAATTTTCCAGCAGTGCCCACTTCAAAAAGGTCACCATCATTGAACATCACATTCCCACCTGAGGATGATGGAATGGCTTCCGTCGAATAGAGAGAGGAAGGTGAAGTACCAGACAATGAAAGTGCGCCCAATGAATGGGATGACTATCTGTATCCCTTTACTGTGCTGGTGCTCACAGTCGACACAATTGCACGCTTTTTGTTTTCTATTCAGACTTACACAAACGTATGCTCGTAGGAATCAGTCTGCCAGTCTAGGATACGGGCTAAGTCAAAACCACTCCTATCAGGGGAGGTACTCTAATGACAGACAGCCAATGAGAATCCGAAACCGCCCCAAGCCGCGTCGTCATGACAACATGGACTGCGGAGGGTGCTGCGGACTCGCAGCAAGTGTGGCTCTCAGCCATGCTGTCATGAGGACCACCAAGTCCAATTCCGCTTGCAGCTAGCGCGTCCCCGGAAGTTCCCCCGATCAGTCGACTGAGAGTTCTTAGTCCGGCTGAACGACATAACGTGCAAGATGCGGGGCTCACGAGGAGATCGAGTTGAACCGGTGGGTGAGACGTCTTGATGAAGTAAGTCGGGGGGAGCAGGGACAGCTCAGACTATGTCCAAGATACCATGTATTTTTTAGCTCACCCCACTTTATTTAAAAACAATTACCTTCTAGAGTGTGACGACCGGGTCCACCCTCTCGGAGCCACCATGTTGTGAAGAAATCCTGCACAACAAGTAGGTCCTGACTCAGGCTACCTTTTTAAAATTGTTAATATGTGTGACTCAAGCCTGAAATCATGCGGTAAATGACTAGCTGATATCTTGCTGCCACCACTATTACATGTAGACACTGCCTCACCTAAATCCACGGCTTGATTCTGAATGCAGTGGTACAGTGGCAATGTGTGCTGTAGGTTCCAGCATTTCAAGCATGTGTGGGACATAGTGCATGACCCCTGCGCCCAACTTGGGCTATGCCAATTGGAGGAGGCTGGCTTAGTATATGGTGCACACTTGTTTAAGTGAAGCACCTTGCACTAATCCAGGCAACCCTAATGGTGATTTTAGTGGTCTTTGATAACCTTTGAAAGCTCTCAAAGTGGTAGCTGTGGAGAGCAGCCTTCAGGCTTATTTTGAAGGAGTGTTAAGCAGCTTGTTTTACCAGTTCTAATCATGTAGTGTTTGTACGTCCCACAATTGGCATACTGGGGTACCATTATAAGTCCCTAGTATATGGTGCTAAGGTACCCAGGGCATTGGTACACCAGGGGTCTCCTGTGGTCTGCAGCATGTATTGTGCCACCCATAGAAGCCCATGCAAACTATGTCTGCAGAGCTGCCATTGCAGCCTGCACAAAATGGTGCATCACCTTTCACTTTAAATATAAGGTTTCCCTTATATCCTGGTCACTGCACTTTTAACCTTTAAGTCACCACTAAGGTTGGCCCTTCAGTCCAAGAGCAGGTTGCGTGGTTCTAAGTGTGTGGGTACCCCTGCACGAGCAGAGGTACTCCTACATACCCCAGACTCCATTTTCTGGGCTTTGTAAGTGTGGGACAGCCATTATAAGGTATGTAGTGGACACTGGCAAGACGAGATGTCCAACTACGTAATGGCTGCCCCAAACCTGTTCATGTTTGGTATCAATCATGTTGGAATCACACAGCTACACCGATTCCAGTGTTAGGTGCATGATACCATGTACTGGGGGGCTTCTTACAGGACCCCCCAATAGCTACCTGTGTAGCCTATCTGAAAGAGACTATTAGTTATGGATTCCTCACCTTAGAATTACCCCCAGGCATCAGACTGGATCCGGAGAGAGCGGTACCTTGAGTCACTGTTTGACTCTTTTTTCGACTTTTTGTCGACTTCTTTTTCAAGCCGTTTTACTCCTGGTGCACAGGGATGTGACATCGGTGGACCGACTTCAAGCCTTGTAGCTCCTGCAACAAGCTGATGTCGGTGACGGATCCCCATCTCGTGTGCCTCTGGTGCCTGGAGTGCGACCCCGACCTGAAGTCGTGCTCCGACTGCCGGGCCATGGCCCGAAGTCTTTGCGGGAGCGGTCCCGAAATCTTCTGGAGGCCCAGCACTCGGCTCCGCGCCGCTCGAGGTCCCAGTCGAGAGGGAGATCTCGGGACTGATCGCGGAGCCATCACCACCACTCCTCGTCGAAGTCTTCGTCTTTGGGTTAGTCGAAGCATAAAAAGAAGGCGAAGAAGCACCATCGGCCGACGCGACGCAGGATGCGGATGGTAGTCGTCCTGCTCCGCCCGCGGAGTCTGTTGGGTCGACTCCGAGCCTCGCTCCCTTTCCGGGAGCCGGAGCAACCCCAGCCCAACTTCGTAGTTTTTACGAAGCCCTCCACTCTATCTTTGGGCAGCCCGCCTCCGCTGGCATGCCTTCGGGCCTGGCAGACTCGGCTGGGGGCTCCAGGCCTTCGATGCCGGCGGCTTCGGCCCCGGCGCCGCAGGGCCCCCAGGGATTCAAGCCTGGTCCGGATCGGCGCCGGTTGACCTTACAACACCTCCCCCAGTGCCGAATCCATTGACGACACCTCCGCCCCCTCCTATGCCAGTTGTGTCCCCAACCGACGTCAACCCCAGCCTCCCCCTCGACGTGGACATGGAGCCGGACCGGCGTCGACCGGCGTCGGGACCGGCGCCGACCCGTACTT
The DNA here is from genome assembly GCA_963921515.1 of Calotriton arnoldi. Classification (NCBI taxonomy): domain Eukaryota; kingdom Metazoa; phylum Chordata; class Amphibia; order Caudata; family Salamandridae; genus Calotriton; species Calotriton arnoldi. The sequence goes on along the minus strand of CAWUFW010002690.1, from coordinate 951,892 downwards.
TTGTACCCCTGTTCTCCCCTGGTGCTCCCTATCACCCACAGTGGCTAACAGAGGCGGGTGAGGAGGTCTGTTGACCCTCTTGCAGACCAGTTAGAGGAACCAGACTGGAGAAAGGAGTTGGGTGAGGCCAGTGGTCTGGACACCTCTCCAGACTTTGGCATGCTATCTCCACCTACCGTGGCTACGGAGGAGGGTGCCTCTTACGCTGTGGTGTTGCGTAGGCCTTGAACCTCAAGCTTCCTACGGTGGCGGTCAAGACTAACCTCCTGACCGAGGTGCTTCAACCGGCAGCGGCCTCTTCGGAGCCCCTGCTGCCGTTCAATGAGGCCCTCACGGACATCCTTCTGGGCACTTGGTCCAAGCCCAGCACAGGGGACCCTATGGATAGCATGATTGCCCGATGCCACCGCCCGGCCCCGGGTGACCCCATTTTCCTCTCCCAACACACTACCCCTGAGAGCTTGGTGGTCCAAGCCTCTACTTCCAAGGGCACATTCCCTACCGCTTCACCTGATAGGGAATCCTAGAAGCTGGACCATTTTGGGAAGAAAATGTTTTCTTCCGCCAGCTTAGGACTACTGTCGGTGAACACTGCATGTCTCTTGGGCTGTTACTCCCATTCTGTGTGGGACACGGTCGCGCTGGTGCTGCCACAGTGCCTGGAGGAGGCCCAGGCCGTGCTCTCCCGTGCAGTTGCCGAAGGGAGGGACGCAGCGAAGTTCAGCATACGTAGTGGACTGGACACCCCCGACTCGCAGGGCAAGACGATTTCAACGTCGGTAGCCCTGAGATGCTACGCCTGGCAGAGGTCCACTGGTTTTTCGGGTGATGTCCAATCTACGCTTTTGGACATGCCCTTTGATGGCCGTCGCTTGTTTGGCGACAAAGCAGACAACGTGCTCGAGCGCTTTAAGGACTCCAGGGCTACGGCCAGGTTCTTGGGCCTCGCTTGCACCTCTCGACCCGCGCAGTCTGCTTTTTGCCCCTTTCGTGGCTACGGAAGGGGTGCCACGCCACGTTCCGTCCAGAGCCACAGTCCTGCGCAAGCTGTCCAGCGTCTGCACGGCCGGGGACGTGGGACCCACCGTCGTGGGTCTGGGGGCTAGCGGGTGGGCCAGTCCACCAGCGCCCCCTCTGCAGCAGCCTCCAAGCCCACCTAGTCCAACCTTTCAGGACCACCAAATGCCAGTGGGCGGCAGGATTCGCCATCACCTCCCCCACTGGCTCAACATCACGTCGGACAGGTGGGTTTTGCAGATAATCCGAAGGGGCTACTCCCTCCCCTTCGAGACTACCCCTCCATCCATGCCACCTCAATTCGATCCCATGTCGGAGGATCACTTGGCCCTTCTCTGCCAGGAAGTTACGGCTCTCTTGACCAAGGGAGTCATCGAGCGAGTTCCTGCCCCAGAAGTAGGTTGTGGTTGTTATTCCCACTACTTTCTGGTGCCCAAGAAGGACAAGGGCCTGCGTCCTATCTTGGATCTCAGGAACGTCAACCGCTTCCTCCGGAAGGAGAAGTTCAAAATGTTGACATTAGCTCAGGTCCTGTTGACCCTGGAGACTGGATGGTAGCGTTGGACTTGCAGAATGCTTATTTTCACATCCCTGTCCTGCCCACCCACAGGCGTTACCTACGGTTCACGGTAGGCCACGAGCACTTTGTTTACCGTGCTCCCCTTTGGCCTTCCCAGTGCCCCTCGGGTGTTCACGAAAGTGATGGCGGTGGTCGCAGCTAATCTGCACAGATCAGGGGTTCCAGTCTTCCCCTATCTCGATGACTGGCTGTTGAAGGCGGGCTTGCCCCAGACTGTCGTTTCCCACCTCCAGACTACGGCCTACCTCCTGCATTCCCTGGGGTTTACCATCAATGTGCCGAAGTCACACCTGATTCCCTCTCAGAAGCTCCTTTTCATCAGAGCGGTTCTGGACACAGCGCAGTTTCGGGCTTATCCTCCCGAGCAGCGAGTCCGGGATATTTGGGCTATGATTCCGATCTTTTAGCCTCTATCCCGGGTTTCGGTCAGAATGACCCTGAGGCTACTCGGCCTCCTGCATCCTGCTGGTGGACTATGCCAGGTGGCATATGCAGGCTCTGCAGTGGGACCTGAAGTTCCAGTGGGCACAGCATCAGGGGAATATTTCCGATTGTGTCCAGATCTCGGAGGGCACTGCACACCAATTGCAGTGGTGGCCTACGAACCAGGATTGGGTCCACGGCAGGTCCCTCTCCCTTCCCCAACCGGAGTTCACAGTGGTGACGGATGCATCACTTCTGGGGTGGGGCGGTCACATGGGAGAGGTTGAGATCAGAGACCTCTGGTCTCCGGCGGAGTCCGGGCTCCATATCAACCTTGTGGAGCTCTGGGCGATTCATCTTCCACTGAAGGCATTCCTTCTGTCAAAGGAAGAGTAGTGCAGATGTTCACGGACAACACCACCACCATGTGGTACTGCAACAAACAGGGCGGGGTGGGGTCGTGGACCCTATGTCAGGAGGCTCTTTGCCTTTGGACATGGCTGGAACATCAGGGCATGTCCCTGGTGGTTCAACACCTGGCAGGTTCTCTGAACGCCAGGGCGGACGAACTCAGCCGCCGGTGCATGATGGATCACGAATGGCGTCTTCATTCTGAGGTGGTGCAAGGTCTCTTTCAGCGGTAGGTAGAGCTTTGGTTAGATCTATTCGCCACCGAAGAGAACGCGCAATGTCAGCAGTTCTGTGCGTTGGAATTTCCAAGGCGGCACTCGCTCGGCGACGCTTTTCATCGCGATTAGAGTTGTGGTCTTCCATACGCCTTTCCATCTATACCACTTCTGCCCAGAGTGCTGAAGAAGATCAAGCGCAACCGGGCCCAAGTCATTCTTGTGGTTACGGACTGGGCACGAAGAGTCTGGTATCCCGAGCTCTTGAACATGGCCATCGATCCTCCGATCAGACTGCCCCTTCGGGAGGATCTTCTGTCGCAGCAGCAGGGGACGATCCTCCATCCGAACCTGTCCAGCCTCCACCTCCTTTCATGGAGATTGAGCGTGGACAGTTGACAGCTTTCGACCTTCCTCTCGAAGTCTGTAACGTTATCTTGGCAGCCAGGCGTCCCTCCACCAAAACGGTATACGCCTGTAAATGGAACAAATTAGTGGCATGGTGTGCAGCAAAGGCTGTGGATACCCTTTCTGCCCCTCTTTCAGAGGTTCTCCTCTTCCTTCTTTCCTTGGCCCAGCAGGGCTCTGCTCTGGGCACTCTCAAGGGCTATCTCTCAGCCATTTTGGCCTTTCTTTGCCTTCCAGATCAACCTTCTCTTTTCAAGTCCCCTATTGTAAATAGTTTCCTTAAGGATATTACTCACCTGTTTCTTCCTGTGCCTTTCGTAATGCCCCAGTGGGACTTGAATCTTGTTCTGACCTACCTTATGTGAGCTCCTTTCGAGCCGTTACATAACTGTCTTCTCAGACTTTTGACACTCAAAACTGCCTTTTTGGTTGCCCTCACCTCTGCTCGCAGGGTGAGTGAGCTTCAGGCTCTTTCTTCAAAACCTCCTTTCCTGGCTGTTTATCCGGACAAGGTTGTCCTTCGCACTAGGCCTTCCTTTCTTCCCAAAGTGGTTACTTCTTTCCACATAGGACAGACCATCCCTTTGCCCACCTTCTTTCAGCCCCGCATCCTTCTAAAGAGGAGGAGAGGCTCCACCGTCTGGATCCAAAACGTGCGCCTTCCTTTTACCTGGATCGCACAAAACAATTACGGGTGGATGATCAACTCTTTGTTGGTTATGTGGGCGCCAAGAAAGGTCAGGCCATGCAAAAGCAGACCATCTCTCGATGGGTCATTCTTTGCATCAAAATTTGTTATTCCCTAGCGAAAAAGGAACCTCCAGTGGGGTGCCCGCCTATTCCACCAGGGCGACGGCAGCCACTACTGCTTTGGGATGCGGAGTCCCCCTTCATGACATCTGTCAGGCAGCCATGTGGGCTTCTTTGCACACGTTCACCAAACATTATGTTATGTTAATTGGTTTTTATATAGCGCATAATCACCGGCAGGTCTCTTAGCGCTTTAGAGAGAGTGGCCAAAGACCACTAGCGGTTACATAACAGCGTAAGGAAGGTGATTAGACTGTGTCCAGAGCCTCCCTAAACAGGATCGTTTTGAGCCGTTTCCTGAAGGGGGGGAGTGCGGATTCCTTGCGGAGGTGATCAGGCAGTTGGTTCCATAGTTGTGGGAGTAGGACAGAGAATGCTCTGCCCCCTTTGGATGCTGTATTGCACCTTGGAAAGGCCAAGCGGCAGGCCTCGGATGACCGCAGTGTACGACCTGGAACGTAGTTCCCAAGGCGTTCTTTAATATAGACTGGGGCTTGGCCATAAATTGCTTTGTGGGCAATGCAGAGACCCTTAAACTTTGCTCTCTGCTTAATGGGGAGCCAGTGCAGCTTGCACAACAAAGGGGTAGCGTGAGTCCTTCTAGGAAGCCTAAAGATCAGCCTGGCTGCGTCGTTCATAGCCACCTGTAATTTATTGATAAGTTTCTGGGGGAGGCCAATGTATGAGGCATTACCGTAGTCTAGTCTAGAGACAATTGTGGCTGACACCATCATCTGTAGTGAGGCGGTTGAAAGGAGGGGGGCAAGTTTCCGCAACTGTCTCATTAGACCGGTACAAGTTCCGACCACTGTGGTGACTTGGTTGGCCATGGAGAGATCGGAGTCGATCTTTATGCCCAGGCTTTTCACGACAGGTACTGGTGTGGGGGTGGCACCAAGCTCTTGGGGCCAAAAGAGGTCACTCCAGGGATTGTTTTTCGTGGGGATGACAAGGACCTCTGTTTTGTCTGGGTTAATTTTCAGTGAATTAGCTGTCATCCAATTCACTGTGAATCTGAGGATGTTTTGCGCCAGAGCATGGGCATGAGAGGAGTTGTCAATCCAGAGGATGAGTTGAGGATCGTCCGCGTAGTTGAAAACTCGGCAGTCCATGAGAGCTAAAGCCGCCACCAGAGGCTGCAGATACATGTTGAAGAGGAGCGGGGACAGTGCGGAGCCCTGGGGGACAGCCAAGTCCGGAGAGACGACTTCTTTGGCCGCTCAGTTTTCCAGGACTTTCTGGTGTGAACTTAGTTTGCAGAACCACCTCCGGGGTTGGTATTGCTGGGATATCTATTCTAAGGTGAGGAATCCATAACTAATAGTCTCTTTCAGATGAACAAGTTACTTACCTTCGGAAACGATATATCTGTAAGAGACATAGATTAGTTATGGATTCCTCACCGCCCCACCCATCCTCCCCGTTCTGCAAACTGACTTCTAGGGTAAGGGACTGCCTTTCAGGGCCCTAGTTTTGTGCACCAGGGGTCAGTGTCTTGCATGGCTCTGCGCTTCTGGCGTGGAATGTCATGTAAAGAACTGATGTCAGCGTGCAGGGGCGGCGTCTAAGTAGATACCGCGAAGTTATTCCAGCGATCACGACGCCAACGACTAACGCAGAGTCGACTGACGCCACCTACCGACGTGCAGGGGTACTGCTGAAGAGAAATTCTCTGGATCCAGTCTGACACCTGGGGATAATTCTAAGGTGAGGAATCCATAACTAATATATGTCTCTTACAGATATGTTGTTACTGAAGGTAAGTAACTTGTTCTACAGGGTCTGTCTGCCAGCCCCCGCTGCTGCAGACCATAGACAGTGTTCTGCCCCCCCCCCTGCTGATGAGCTTCACTCATTCAGAGGAATCTAAACAAACAATTTCCTGCGAAGGAGAGGCGTGACCCCCTCTCCTTTAGAATTAGGTAGGGTGGGGGCGCTTCCCAGCGTCACCAGACTGCATTGAAGGGCACGTTTGTTGCCCTCCATGCATAAACCTGTTTTGCCCAGTTCTGGTGCGAAACCACACAAAGAACAGGGGAGTATCAAGCCCCCTGTCCAGCTCCTCCCTAGGGAGTTGCCCGGAGCTCCTCCGGTAGCCCTTGACTCTGCCATGTTGAATCTTGACCCCTGGGAGCATCTGACTAGCTAGGACTGCTGAGTAGCTCCCTGACCCCCTCTGATAGGTAGGTCACCATCGAAGAGGTCCTTCCCCTTTTTAGGGTTACTTAAGGGCTCCCCTGAGGGTGGGTCCTTAGATTTTTCCCAACAACAACTTCTAGATCCAACTGCCTGTCATCTGAAAACTGTCCAAAGACTCTAATGTTGGAGGACACTGGAACTCTGCTGTTGTTCAAGCCAGGACCTGCGTCAAGACTGCTCCGGTGGGAAGATTCCTGCTGGAACTTCGTCCATGTGCTTTTCTAAGTTCTGCAACTCTGTGGCCATGCATCCTCTGAATCACCAAGGACTCGGACTGCATCACAAACAGAAGGAATCTCCCTTAGAGTGAAGGAGTCACTTTCCTTCATCAGGCAGGCACCTCTACGTTGACGACCGGTTTGTTGATCCTGTTGTCTCACGGACATCACCCGGCTCTGCAACACAGGTGGTGGTTTGTTGGTTCTCCAGAGGCCTGACAAGTTTCCCTGCAACTTGGGCGATTGTAATCCCTCTGCAGCCCATGTGAACCACCTTCCTGTGCACCGCGTCTGTTTGCCTTTACCAAAGCTTGTTGGCTCTCTTCACAAAAGATCTTCAAACGAAGGCTCAGCCTGCAGCACTGCACAGCTCCAAGAACGATGTCCTGCCTGCATCCTCTGCATCGTGGGCCTTCTCCTGTGCACTGTTGAGGCTTCCTTGTGACTTCCTGTGCCTGCTGCCATAGGGTCCTCGAGGGGGCTCCATCGATCCCTGCTGGCTCTTCTGCGTGCTGAGGGCCTGCCCTGACCTACCCTTGCTGGGTTAGTCCCACAGACCTTTCTGGTCTGCAACACAGTATCTTCTACTGCTAACCGTTGTTTGAGTTTTCCAAGGATTGTTGGTGGTCCTGCCACCCACAGACCTTCCTGCACCCGTTGATCCGCATGGGACAGTGTGTGGAAGGCTCCTGTGTCATTGACTGGGCTCCACAACTACTGCTTCATTCTCACTGTGCTACAGCAAGAACCTCCAATCAGGGCTGGTTTTGTGCTCATGTGCCTCCTGGTCACCTCAGGTGGTTTGGTATCTGTCCCCTCTGCTTTTAGGTTCTTCTCATCTGGATTCCATGTACTGGTTCCACTGGCCTGGTACGTAAGACGCTGTAGCTGCTGATCTTCCACAAACCTCCATTATTGTCTACAGGCGTTTCCGACTCCACTTCATCCCTGTGCACCTGGGCTCCCTGGTGTAGGTGTCCTGGTTCCTGGTATCCTCGGTTGGGTGGCTCTCCAACCTTGCTTGATCCAAGTGATTCCTCTAGGGTCCTTTGGGAAGGGTCCTAGAACTGTAAAATTCCAACCATGACTTCCTATGGACGTTTGACTCTGTGTAACCACTCTGCACCTGGCGTCTTGAGGTCCCTGGCTACTCATTTTGGGTGGTTCCGTGGTTCCCATGGGGTCCTCCATCCTTGGGTACTAGTCCCGTTTTGGTACTTACCTCATATGCCACTATTTTAGTCTATAGTTCGCCTTCCCATTTGAGCCCTATGTGTTTTTCTATGCTACTTACCTATTTCTGAAGTATTCCATGTGTGTAGTTGATATCTAGCGGTAGGAGATATACCAAGTTAAAGGCTAGTGTGTACTAATAAATACAAAGTATTTTTATACTTATCTGGTGTGGTTCTTACTGGCTGACTATAGTGGTGAATGCACTTGCTTTACACCCCTCCTGAATAAGCCTTAGCTGCTCTTCACAGCTACCCCTTGAGAGCTCTGATTTTCAGGGACCTAAACTCTATCACTAAGGGTTGCCTGGACTCAGTGCACAGTACCTCACTATAGGTAGACACTATGTACTGAGCCAGCCTCCTCCTACAGGTGGGTGGCCTTGAGTCAGTTTTAAATTCACATTCACTTTCAAAGAAAAAACAGCTCTGCTGTAACTCAGACGTTGAAGCACACCCGAAGGCACCCAGAGTGGGAACCCAATGGTGAAGCACGTCACCAACTAGGTTGGTAAGTGAGGGTTTTAAAAAAAAATCCTAGGGTTCCCCCCTTTCCCTTTTTGAGCAAGAGACCCTTCAGTAACATTTGTTAGGTTGGTAGTGATCTCGTTCCTGTTGTTTTGTTGATATCTGTATCCAACAACATCACTGCCAGTTTCACATCCAATGGATTCTCCTCCTGATGACTTTGAAGGATTTCATAATCTAATAGAAAGAGCTTCAAAAAGATTTGAACTTACAATGCCTATAAAGCAATCAGATTGTTTTTCATTTGACTTTAATGAGCCTGTTAGGAAATCGAATAGGGCAATCCCTGTTGTGGAATTCATCTGGGAGGAAGGCATAAATATCATGAAAAATCTGTCAACGGTCTATGCTGTCTTACCTAGATTGGCTAAGAGTTAAAAAGCACCAGAAAGTTCACCAGCTTGTTTAATTGGACACCAAAAGCTGGACTACATTATAACTCAAGCAGCTCAACGCCACTTCAAGAATCCCTCTACACCCATCTCAGCACCATCTGATTAGGAAGGTAGGTGTTTATATAATATTGGGTGTTTTTTGCCCATGTCAGTGACTATAGTTAGGGTAGCCAATTCATTGGTGATCCTAGGTCGCTATGACAGACAGATGTAGTCAGATATTCTTCCATACATACTTTAAGATGTGAAGATGGAGGCAAAAAAGATTCTAGAAGAGGATAAAAGAACTTCATTGGAAATAATTGGCTATGCAATGGACATCACTTCTACAGGCTTTTGACAGCTGACAGGTGCCGCTGTTCTCCACAGACAGGGAAGGCTAAAAGCCCCTACTTTCAAGCCTGAAGTCCAAAGTAAGATACTAGATGTACCATGTTAGAAATGGGATTTTTGGTAGGCTTGGGCGTGGGCCAAAGCCAGGCAAAAACCACCACTCTAGTCAGGATAAGGGAGTTAACACGTCTAAAACAACCCCTGCTCACCCCCTTGGTAGCTTGGCACAAGCAGCCAGGCTTATCTTAGAGGCAGTGTGTAAAGCATTTGCACATAACCAACAGTAATACAGTGTAAGCACTACAAAAGGACACCACAACAGTTTAGAAAAATATCCAATATTTTTATATACTTAAGACAAGACCAAAAACGATAAAAATCCACAATACAGTACTCAAAAATCTTCAATTATCAAAATACGCTTGAAACACAGTTCCTTGATGTCGATAGCTCCGTCCGGGGCTATCACGGCGTCGTGAGCAAACAAATCCAAACAGTTCTGGCTGACCGCGGCATCGCGGGCCAGCTACGGTGTCGGGAAGACCCGCAAACAGTACCTTTTAGAAATGCAGGGTGTCGATGACCTCTCGTTGAGCTTCTGAAAACACGGCGTCCGCAGGCGTCGGTTCCGGAGGTCGGTGCAGGAGTCGTCCGGGCCCTCGAAGTCACACGCGTTGCAGGTCGATCTCCTCTCTGATGGAGTCAGGAGCGCTGGCGTCGGCAGGCATCGGGTGCTGCGGTGCGAAGTGCAGCGGTGCGTCGTGCGGTGCCCTCAGGTCGCGGTACGAGCAGCGGCTCGGTGGCGGCGTCAGATGGCGTCATCGGTGAGACCAGGGTCGCGGTGCGAGATGAAGGCGGTGCTCGTCACGGTGCTGGCAGGTCACGGTGCAAGCAGCGGCGTCGTTGTTGCTGAAGCACTGTCGTCGGCTGACGAACTGGAGTCGATGGCACCGGCGTCGGTAGGCCAAGGCTGCGGTGTGGGATGAGGGCGGTGTGTCGTGTAACTTAAGAGCGGTGCCCCCGAACCACGGTGCCGGCGTCGTTCTCGGCGGGAAGTGGCGGCGTCAGGCAGGCCAAGGCGTTCTCGTGAAGCAAGGAGGTGGAGTGCGGTGCCCACAGGTCGCGGTGCGAGCAGTGGCTCGGTGGCGGCATCAACAGGCGTCATCGGTGAGACCAGGGTCGCTGTGCGGCGGTGCCAAAGCTTCGGCGTGAAGTGAGGCGGTGCGGAGTGCGGTGCCCACAGGTTGCAGTGCAAGCAGCGGCTCGGTGGCGGCATCAACAGGCGGCGTCGGTGAGACCAGGGTCGCGGTGTGGTGTTGCGGCGGTGCCCTCTGCGGTGACAAAGCTTTGGTGTGAAGCGAGGCGGTGCGGAGTGCGGTGCCCACAGGTCGCGGTGCAAGCGCGGCTCGGTGGCGGCGTCAACAGGCGGCGTCGGTGAGACCAGGGTTGCGGTGCCCTCTGCGGTGCCAAAGCTTCGGCGTGAAGCGAGAAAGTGCGGTGCCCACAGGTCGCGGTGCAAGCAGCGGCTCGGTGGCGGCGTCAACAGGCGTCGTCGGTGAGACCAGGGTTGCGTTGCGGCGGTGCCCTCTCCGGTGCCTTCAGGACACGGAGTCGGCAGTGGCGTCGTGGACGATGTCGAGTTGGTGTTCTTCGGGTGGCAGCACAAAACACAGTCCCCAGTGCTGCGGGTCGAAGAACTTGAAGTCTTTGCTGTTCCTGAGACTTCGTGAACAGGGGGCAAGCTCTACCTCAAGAACTTGGAGAGACTCACAAATTAGGTTGCAGAAAGTCCAGTCCAGGCCTTTCACTGCCCAAGACAGAAGCAGCCACTGCAGGTCAGCCCAGCAAAGCACCCAGCAAAGCAGTCGTTCCTTTTCGCAGCTTCTCCGGCTCTTCTTCTTGGCAGTCTTCTTGTTCCAGTTGAGTTCTAAAGTTCAGGGGTCTGGGACCCAGCATTTATGTCCAAAAATCCTTTGATCTCTTATGCAGAGAGGGCCTGTGCCCGGTCAGGACCAGTTCTGCCTTCTCTGGTGTGAATTCCTGGCAGGAGGTGGAGACGGCATTTGTCAGAGGCAGGGCAGGCCATTTGAGGTGCAAGGAAATCTCCTCCCCCTTCCCCCATCGTAACCCAGGTCTCTTCAGCCCTTTCCTGACCTACCTAGACCATCTGGCGCCCCTCCTGCTCCCCCAGCCTTCTGTCATCCAAAACCCAGACAGGCAATCCACATTCCAGCAGAGGCACACGGGATGACTGAGCAAGAAAATACCCACTTTCCAAAAGTGTTATTTTCAAACACAGAATGTAAAATTCACCTTCACTAAAAGAGGCATCTTTAGATTCTGAGTTCAGGCATAAGAAACTTCATTTTCTTACCGAATTCCCTGGGCCAGTTATGTTCATAAGATGTTATGAACATACCTCCCATTCTGTCCTATGGGAAACTGGTAGCCTTGCAATAGTGAAAAACGAAATTGGCTGTAATTCACTATTAGGACATGCCACACACACCGGGGCATGTCCTACCTTTCACATACATTGCACCCTGCCCACAGGGGTACCTTGGGCCTAACTGAGGGGTGCCTAACATGTAAGAAAAGGGAAGGTTAGGGACCGGCCAGCGTGTGCACTGGCCAAGTCGACATGGCAGTTACAAACTGCGCGCAGACTCTGCCATGGGAGGTCTGAGTTACCGTTTTCCGGGCTACGTACGTAGGTGGCACAATCCGTGCTGCAGGCCCACGAGTAGCATTTGATTCACAGGCCCCAGCACCCGTAGTGCACTTTACTAGGGACTGACAAGTAAATCAAACATCCAATCGTGGAAACACCAATCCATAATACAATTTACACAGCGAGCATATGCACTTTAGCACTGATTAGCAGTGGTAAAGTGCCCAGAGTCCTAGAACCAACACAAACAGGTCAGGGAAAAATAGGAGGAAAAAGCAAAAAGTTTGCGGATAACCCTGCAAAAAGGGCCATTTCCAACACAACCCCCTTCCAGCCTAAAGCCAGGGGAGACCAATCCATACCTCGATGGACTTCCCTGCTTGGGGCGATAGAACATGGAACCTGGCCCGCAACAGCAGGGTTTTCTTCCCGTTCTACGCCTTCCTGAACCTAGTTGGATCCCTCTATCCATACTCTCAGGGCCCACTAAGCCGACCCATGGGGAACCCTTCTCCTCACCTGTGGACCCCATCTGTGCAGCACATAAAATTACTTGGCTCACAGATGTGTCCCAACAGGCAGACAGTACCCTCATGGCCAACAAAACAGTGTGGCCCAGTCCACCTCCGGGGTGCGACTCCTTTCCCCCTCCCAGGGGCAACTCTGTCCCTCCGGACAGCCAGCCACAGTGGTCACTGCCAACTGTGAGTGATGAGAGCCAGGCCTCATGCCTTTCAGGCCATTCCAACCGTTGCGGCATCAGAGAGTGGGGGGCGGTAACCCCAGGTGCCTGGTACCCTGTCTCTACTCTCCCCCCTGCCAAGTCAGGTATGGCATCCTGACACTGGCCCACCAGCCCAGGGTCTGTACCCTGCGGCTGGATAGGAGGCGGGGGTGGGCTCCCCCACACCCGGTCCTCCTCCCTGGGGTTCTGTACCCTCCCACCTGGAGCGGTACCCCCTTCCAGAATTGTCAGGTCACCTGTGGCAGGTATCCTGCCCAATTCGCCCACCAGTTCAGGGGTGCTATCCTGCAACTGGTACACCAGCCCAGGGTCTGTACCCTGAGGCTGAACAAGGGACTGGGGAGGGCTCTCCCACACCCGGTCTTCTTCCATGGGGCTCTGTACCCTCCCACCCGGAGCGGTACCTCCTTCCAGAATTGTCAGGGCACCTGTGGCAGGTGTCCTGCACAATTTGCCTACCAGTTCAGGGGTGCTATCCTGCAACTGGTACACCAGCCCAGGGTCTGTACCCTCAGGCAGACTAGAGGTTCTGGGCGAGGCTCTCCTCCCCTTACCTCTCATTCCGGAGTTCCGCCCTCTCCTCCCAGGAGAAGCCCCCCCCGAACCAAAAACTGCCAGGGTGCTGGAATCAGCCCTCCCCGACAATTCTTCCACCAGCTCAGGGCCTTGATCCTGCAACTGATCCACCACCCTAGGATCTAAACCCTCGGGTTGAACCGAGGTTAGAGGTGAGGACTCCCTCCCTCTGCACACCCTTCCAGAGTTCTGCACCCTCCCACCTGGAGTGGTACCCCTAGAAGATAGACCGGTCAGGACACTGCTTACAGTCGTCCTTCCCTCCAGGTCAGGCAGGACCTGAACCTGGCCTCCCAACCCAGGGACTAAACCCTGCGGCTGAGCACCTGCCCGGCACACCAGGACTTCCTTGGGAGCACGCATGCTCCCCCTGAGGGTAACACATGACTCATGTGTTGTGTGACAGTCTGCCTGGCACAGATCTCCCGACCCCGGTCCATCTGACAGTGCGAGAAGATCCCCCAGGACAGAAGTGGTGTCACCATGATCACTCCTAGGGGGCCCAGCCCTTCTGGCTGGCCCCTGACCCACTGGTTCTCCCACTGGGGAACGCATCCCCCTCTCACCCCTCCATCTGGACTTCTGCACCCTCCACTTAGGAGCGGCACCGCCAGACACCAGAACCGCTGGAGCTCTGTTTACAGATACTCCACGTTCTCTTGCCACTAGGTGATCCCCCTCAACAGACGGCCTACCAGTACAGCCTAGGCTCCCCACCTGGTGTTCCCTCCTGGAACCACCCAGGCTCTGGGACCGGGTTATGGGCACCTTGGGCCGCAGCCCATTCCCACTCCTTCTCCGCAGAGACAGGACGTGAGTCCCTACACCCTTCCCACGACACCGGGACCTATCTGGGCTACCACGAACCCTTCCCATCCCCCTTAGTTGGGAAATACCTAAGCCACTTCCTTCCGGGCCACCCCCAGAGGCTTCTCCAGACCCTCTGGAATCCACCACCAGGTCTGCCTCGAGGGCAAGCTCCCTGGGGTCAGAGAACTCACCCTCCCCTGGGTGTTGGCATAGCTCTGGAAAACAGGGACTTAACATATGCTCTCCAACAATTGAATCACACAGCCCCACACAGGTGTTAACCAAACTACCCTTCACCCAACCATCCAGTGCCTCAGAAAAGTACCCCACCTCATTCTCACAAGACTGGGGAGACAGTGTCTGACTGTTGCTGTCTCTTAACCCATACTCTTCTGGCTGGTCTCCGTACTCACTTACTAGGGGTTTCTATCATGGGGGAACCCCTCTCCCTGCACCTCTCATCCAGAGTCAGTAGAGTGTCCCTCCCACTACCAGGAAAATGTTCCCCTGTGCCAGTTCCCCAATCCACCTCAGGGACACTGCACACCACTGGAGTAACCTCACAATCCTGAACCCCCTGGTGTATGTCAACCCCCTCCTTGAAGCAGGGCCCCAAATCTGTGTGTGTGTGTACCTCCTCCTCAGTACTGGACCTAACACTTTTGCTGCCACCATCTGGGCTGGGCCTAGCTCTACTAGCTTCCCAGTCCAGCTCTCTCATTTTAAACTCATGGTCTAACATCATCCTTTTCTCTTCCATGGCTAACTTAAGCTTCTCCAGTTCCACAGCAATTCTCCTTGCTTCCCACCTGTCCTCCAGCTCCTCTGGGAACAAACTGCTGCTGCCTGGTTTAGAGGGTGCCCCCCTTCCCAAAAGCACCCCCACCCTTGGAATAGGCTCCTCTGCCTCCATGCCGAGATCCCCAGACAGCTCACTCGCATGTCTGGCTGCTACCCAGGTCCTCAGCGCCTTTTGTAGCTCCTCTTTTCTGGTGAGGTTGCGGTCCCTTATTTGGATTTTGAGGTTTTTGCAGATCGCCTTCAATCCCTTAACATTGTAGGTTTCTAACCTCTCCTCCTCAAAGGCCACTTCCAAGGATGCAACAGATGATACAATTGCTTCAGGCATGTTGTACTGGAAAGTTCAAGTTCAAAACCAATGGAAAGGCAAAAATAGACCAAAAAAAACCCAGTATGTGGTACGTAATGGTCTGCGATATGGTAGTAGCGCATACACCAATCACTGTAAGTCAAGTGCAAACGCAAGTCCTATCCTCACCGCTGACAACCAATGTTAGAAATGGGATTTTTGGTAGGCTTGGGCGTGGGCCAAAGCCAGGCAAAAACCACCACTCTAGTCAGGATAAGGGAGTTACACGTCTAAAACAACCCCTGCTCACCCCCTTGGTAGCTTGGCACGAGCAGCCAGGCTTATCTTAGAGGCAGTGTGTAAAGCATTTGCACATAACCAACAGTAATACAGTGTAAGCACTACAAAAGGACACCACACCAGTTTAGAAAAATATTCAATATTTTTATATACTTAAGAGAAGACCAAAAACGATAAAAATCCACAATACAGTACTCAAAAATCTTCAATTATCAAAATACGCTTGAAACACAGTTCCTTGATGTCGATAGCTCCGTCCGGGGCTATCACGTCGTCGTGAGCAAACAAATCCAAACAGTTCTGGCTGACCGCGGCGTCGCGGGCCAGCTACGGTGTCGGGAACACCCGCAAACAGTACCTTTTAGAAATGCAGGGCGTCGATGACCTCTCGTTGAGCTTCCGAAAACACGGCATCCGCAGGCGTCGGTTCCGGAGGTCGGTGCAGGAGTCGTCGGGGCCCTCGAAGTCACACGCTTTGCAGGTCGATCTCCTCTCTGATGGAGTCAGAAGCGATGGCGTCGGGTGCTGCGGTGCGAAGTGCAGCGGTGCGAAGTGCAGCGGTGCGGCGTGCGGTGCCCTCAGGTCGTGGTGCGAGCAGCGGCTCGGTGGCGGCGTCAGATGGCATCGTCGGTGAGACCAGGGTCGCGGTGCGAGATGAAAGCGGTGCTCATCACGGTGCTGGCAGGTCACGGTGCATAGCAAAACCAAAGGGGATGATGGACGGAGCGTTGAACATTGCAAGCACTCACCCCCAGTCAACTGATCTGGGTTTAATCCATCATCATTCTTTAGCTCACTCCGCCACCCCAGTTCAGACATGGCCATATGCAAATCAGTCTGACCCTGTGCCTCATGGGAAGAGTCCAGCCCGAACTGCCAAGCCATGTCTTCCCTGGACCGGAAACAAGCATCCTGGGACCGGTTTCGGGCTTACAGCCGTCATCAGCCAGGCTATCTTGAATCCAGTGGCAAAGTGAGCAAGGGACCCACGTCTGGGCATACCCTGCCAACTTAGGGCGAACATAGCAAAACCAAAGGGGATGATGGACGGAGTGTTGAACATTACAAGCACTCAACCGGGAGTCAACTGATCTGGGTTTAATCCATCATTATTCTTTAGCTCACCTCGCCACCCCAGTTCAGACATGGCCATATGCAAATCAGTCTGACCCTGTGCCTCATGGGAACAGTCCAGCCCGAACTGCCAAGCCATGTCTTCCCTGGACCGGAAACAAGCATCCTGGGACCGGTTTCGGGCTTACAGCCGTCATCAGCCAGGCTATCTTGAATCCAGTGGCAAAGTGAGCAAGGGACCCACGTCTGGGCATACCCTGCCAACTTAGGGCGAACATCGCAAAACCAAAGGGGATGATGGACGGAGTGTTGAACATTGCAAGCACTCACCCCCAGTCAACTGATCTGGGTTTAATCCATCATCATTCTTTAGCTCACTCCGCCACCCCAGTTCAGACATGGCCATATGCAAATCAGTCTGACCCTGTGCCTCATGGGAACAGTCCAGCCCGAACTGCCAAGCCATGTCTTCCCTGGACCGGAAACAAGCATCCTGGGACCGGTTTCGGGCTTACAGCCGTCATCAGCCAGGCTATCTTGAATCCAGTGGCAAAGTGAGCAGGGGACCCACGTCTGGGCATACCCTGCCAACTTAGGGCGAACATAGCAAAACCAAAGGGGATGATGGACGGAGTGTTGAACATTGCAAGCACTCACCCCCAGTCAACTGATCTGGGTTTAATCCATCATCATTCTTTAGCTCACTCCGCCACCCCAGTTCAGACATGGCCATATGCAAATCAGTCTGACCCTGTGCCTCATGGGAACAGTCCAGCCCGAACTGCCAAGCCATGTCTTCCCTGGACCGGAAACAAGCATCCTGGGACCGGTTTCGGGCTTACAGCCGTCATCAACCAGGCTATCTTGAATCCAGTGGCAAAGTGAGCAAGGGACCCACGTCTGGGCATACCCTGCCAACTTAGGGCGAACATAGCAATAGCTGCGTCATCGTTGCTGAAGCGCTGTCGTCGGCTGACGAACTGGAGTCGATGGCGCCGGTGTCGGTAGGCCAAGGCTGCGGTGTGGGATGAGGGCGGTGCATCGTGTAACTTACGAGCATTGCCCCCGAACCACGGTACCGGCGTCGTTCTTGGCGGGAAGTGGCGGCATCAGGCAGGCCAAGGCGTTCTCATGAAGCAAGGCGGTGCGGAGTGCGGTGCCCACAGGTCGCGGTGCGTGCAGCGGCTCAGTGGCGGCGTCAACAGGCGTTGTCGGTGAGACCAGTTGCGGCGGTGCCCTCTGCGGTGCCAAAGCTTCGGCGTGAAGCGAGGCGGTGCCCACAGGTCACGGTGCAAGCAGCGGCTTGGTGGCGGCGTCAACAGGCATCGTCGGTGAGACCAGGGTTGCGGTGCGGCGGTGCCCTCTGCGGTGCCTTCAGGACACGGAGTCAGCAGTGGCGTCGTGGACGTCGTCGAGTTGGTGTTCTTCGGGTGGCAGCACAAAACACAGTCCCCAGTGCTGCGGGTCGAAGAACTTGAAGTCTTTGCTGTTCCTGAGACTTCGTGAACAGGGGGCAAGCTCTACCTCAAGCCCTTGGAGAGACTCACAAATTAGGTTGCAGAAAGTCCAGTCCAGGCCTTTCACTGCCCAAGACAGAAGCAGCCACTGCAGGTCAGCCCAGCAAAGCACCCAGCAAAGCAGTCGTTCCTTTTCGCAGCTTCTCCGGCTCTTCTTCTTGGCAGTCTTCTTGTTCCAGATGAGTTCTAAAGTTCAGGGGTCTGGGACCCAGCATTTATGTCCAAAAATCCTTTGATCTCTTAGGCAGAGAGGGCCTGTGCCCGGTCAGGACCAGTTCTGCCTTCTCTGGTGTGAATTCCTGGCAGGAGGTGGAGACGGCATTTGTCAGAGGCAGGGCAGGCCCTTTGAGGTGCAAGGAAATCTCCTCCCCTTCCCCCATCGTAACCCAGGTCTCTTCAGCCCTTTCCTGACCTACCTAGACCATCTGGCGCCCCTCCTGCTCCCCCAGCCTTCTGTCATCCAAAACCCAGACAGGCAATCCACATTCCAGCAGAGGCACACGGGATGACTGAGCAAGAAAATACCCACTTTCCAAAAGTGTTATTTTCAAACACAGAATGTAAAAATCACCTTCACTAAAAGAGGCATCTTTAGATTCTGAGTTCAAGCATACGAAACTTCATTTTCTTACCGAATTCCCTGGGCCAGTTATGCTCATAAGATGTTATGAACATACCTCCCATTCTGTCCTATGGGGAACTGGTAGCCTTGCAATAGTGAAAAACGAAATTGGCTGTAATTCACTATTAGGACATGCCACACACACCGGGGCATGTCCTACCTTTCACATACATTGCACCCTGCCCACAGGGGTACCTTGGGCCTACCTGAGGGGTGCCTGACATGTAAGAAAAGGGAAGGTTAGGGACCGGCCAGTGTGTGCACTGGCCAAGTCGACATGGCAGTTACAAACTGCGCGCAGACTCTGCCATGGCAGGTCTGAGTTACCGTTTACCGGGCTATGTACGTAGGTGGCACAATCCGTGCTGCAGGCGCACGAGTAGCATTTGATTCACAGGCCCCAGCACCCGTAGTGCACTTTACTAGGGACTGACAAGTAAATCAAACATCCAATCGTGGAAACACCAATCCATAACACAATTTACACAGAGAGCATATGCACTTTAGCACTGATTAGCAGTGGTAAAGTGCCCAGAGTCCTAGAACCAACACAAACAGGTCAGGGAAAAATAGGAGGAAAAAGCAAAAAGTTTGGGGATAACCCTGCAAAAAGGGCCATTTCCAACATACCATATGATGGAGAGGCATTATTTGGCAAACACGTTGATAATGCCCTACAGACGATCAAAACAGACACAAACACAGCATTTCGATCTCAACACTATCAGGTCTTTCAGCAACAATACAGACCACAATATCATCAACAACAATATGGCCAGCCGCCTTCAGCAGCTTATTGCAATCAATCATCAAGATGGAAACAAGCTTTCCAATAAAGAGACACAGGTCGAAAACAGTGAGTATACGAAGCTGCTGGTTTCCCCCATGCTATCCCAACAACCAATAGGGGTTTAAACACAAACTATTTGAAATAGTGGAAATCAATAACAATGGACAGGTGCGTTTTATATCGAATCGCCTACAGTCATATTTGGGAGTTCACACAAAGACCACTTCCTTCACGTCCAAGAGGGACATCCCCATCTCATCTCTATCAGCTACAATTAAAAATACTAATCATGTTCAGCAAAGGAACTATGGAAAGAGTACGCCACAACTAGAAGGGAAAGGGGTTCTATTCACAATTCTTTTTTAATCAAGCAAAAGAGGGAGAATAGAGACCGATCTTGGGTCTGTGGAGGTTAAACAAATACCCAAGAAAACAATTGTTTTGTTACTCTTCAAGACATCCTCCAACTTCTCAATCATGGAAACTACATGGCAACATTAGATCTCAAGGATGCCTACATCCATGACATCAGTTTTTTTGAGATTCAGAATCTGAGAAACATCGCATTCGTCTGAAACCTTTTCCATCTTTATTGACAATGAACCACAACCAAATACGTCATCCGGATCCGACATCCTTCCACTTATCAGCATTGATCCTGAATACAATGGCTTTGCAGGTTTGGACATCCCACAAGACTGTAGGAAAATTCTTGCTAGGGCAAGAGCTGAATCTACCAACAAAATGTAAATGAAAATGTTTCTGTTTATGGTTTCAGAAATCAAATATTCACTCTATATCAGCGCCTCTAGAGTATATTCTGTCCTAACTGATACATTTAGCAGAATCAGGTCTGATTTATACTTCAATCAAGGTGCACTTAGCAGCAACATTAAAATTTAGTAGGTCACCTGGTTCGCCATGTTCATGGGCAAGTAGGATTATCAAAGACTTTCTTGGAGGGGTTTTTAGAGCCTTCCATGCAATAAATCAGACTCCTTCATCTTGGCAGCTAAATATAGTGCTCTCACATTTGATGAAGCTCCGTTCGAACCAATTCACAAAGCCTAGATTAAATTTGTTTCGTGGACAGTGGCATTGGTATTAGCCTTGACGTCAGGAAGGAGAGTTAGTAAAATACAGGCTTTCACAATTAAAGGACCATTTCTACAGTTCAGAAATTATAGTGATTTTAAGGACCAACCCCGATTCATTCCAAAGGTTCCAGCAGTGTTTCATCTAAATGATCTGATTGTCTGAAAGACATTCTTTCCAAATCCACAGGATGTAGCGGAAAGGACATTACATACATTATATGTAAAAAGATATCTAAAATTCTATTTAGAAAGTCAGACCAGTTACTGGTTGCCTATCGTAACCCTTGAAAAGGATTTCCACTTTCCAAACAAAGTATTGCACATTGTATTGCTACAATTTTCCAGTTTTTTCATTGTAAAGGTGGAAGACCTTTGTTAGGCAAGGTGTAGGAGGCTGGTACAGTATATGGTTTACATCTATTGGTGAGGCACCTTTCACTGAGTCCAGGCAACCCTTAGTGATAGTTGTAGTGGTCTCTGATAAACAAAGCTCTCAAGGGGTAGCTGTGGAGAGCAGCTAAGGCTTATTCAGGAGGGTGTAAAGCAGGTACATTTCCACACAGTTAGTCAGCGAAGCTTACACACAAGAAAGAACAACACCAGTGTTAGAAAAATACCTTCTAGTTATTATACACCAACACTAAAGCTATTTTGGTATATCTCCTGCCCAGAGATATCAATACACATAGAAATATACTTCAAAATAGGTAAGTAAGCACAGAAACATATGGGCCCCTATGGGGGGCCAAACCATATACTACGAAAATGGAATGCGAGGTGAGTACCAAACCAGGACTACCACCCAAGGAACTAGGAACCAGAGGGACCACTGAATCATCACTGGTAAGTAACTAAGTGTTGCTAGGCGCCCGGGTGCAGAGGTGATACCCCTGGTCAGTGTCCATAGTATAACATGGGGAAGTCGTGGTTAGAGTTTTACTGTTTCAGAACCCTTTTTAAAGGACCTTTTGGAATCAAGAAGGTTGGAGGACACCCCTCACCCGTGGAAACCCAGAAAACCAGGATACCTACACCACGGAGCCCTGGTGCATAGGTTCGAAGTGGTGTCGGAACTGCCCATTATCGACAGTGGGGAACCTTGGATGTCCATCTGCTACAGAGGCTCGTGAACCGGGCCGGTGGAACCCAGACGTACATTCCGGACGAGGAGTACTTGCAAAGAGAGTGGACAGAGTCCTAACCACCAAGAGGTGTCCACGATTAGCAGGAGCACAATGCCAGCCCTTGTCGGAGGTTCTTTATTATAGCACAGAGGTCTTGGAGATGCCGCTGTGGAGTCCAGGCGATGTTGCAGAAGCCCTGGAGACCTCCATGAGCTGTCCCACGTCGGTTGTCGAGATGCAGGAAGGTCATTGGCTGGCAGGACTACCAACAGGCCTTGGCAAATGCAACAGATGTGTTGCACAAAGAGATGCTGTGTTGCAGACCACCAAGCAGGGTTACGTTAGGACTGGCCCTCAGCACGCAGGAGAGCCAGCAGGAATCGATGGAGACCCCAGGAGGACCCTTTGGCAGCAGGCACAGGGAGTCGCATGGAAGCCTCGGCAACGCACACAAGATGGAGGCCCACGTCGCATGAGATGCAGTGAGGATGACACTCTTGGAGCTGTGAGATGCTGGAGGCTGGGGCTTATTGGAGCTCGAAGATGTTCGGTCAGGAGAAACAAAAAGCCTTGGCAACGGCAACAGGATGCGGTGCACAGGGATGCGGTACCGGTCGGCTGGAGAGGGATTAGTCTCCCAAGTTGCAGGGAAGACTGGTCAGGCCTCTGGAGAGCCAACATACCGCCACCTGTGTTGCAGAGCCATGAGGCGTCCATGGGACAGCAGGATCCACAAATCGGTCGTCGTCGTCGAGGTGCCTGCATGATGCAGAGGAGTGACTCCTTCCCTCCAAGGGAGATTCCTTCTTGCTATCTTGATGCATGCAGAGTCCTTGGGGACTCAGGAGGATGCACAGCCATGGAAGTTGCAGTCTTTGGAAGAGCACGGAGACAAACTAGGAGTCTTCCTACCAAAGGCAGTCTTATCTTGGGTCCTGGCTCCGTTCCAGCAGCAGACTTCAGTGTCCAACAGCAGAAGAGTCTTTAGACAAATCTTCAGAGGAAGCCAGTGTGTTCTTGAAGATGAAGTCCCGACGAATCTAAGGATCCACTCTCAGGGGAGCCCTTAATTAACCCAGAAAGTGGATAGGACTACTGCTGCTGTGACCCATCAATCAGGAGGGGTCAGGGACGCTACTTGTGTGGCCTAACCAGTCATTTGCTCACAGGGGCCTCTGCCCATCTAAGATTCAAGATGGCAGAATCAAGTGGCCACCTTTCAGAGCTTTGGGCACCTCCCAGGAGAGGAGCTGGACAGAGGGGTGGTCATTCCCCTGTCCTTTGTATAGTTTTGCACTAGATCAGGAGCCAAAGGGCTCCTGTACTAGGGAAAACTGGTTTATGCAAGGAGGGCACCTAATGTGCCCTTCAAAGCAGTCTGGAGGTGCTCGGAAGCACCCCCACCCTAGCCTAAGACACCTATTTCTAAAGGAGAGGTGGTTACACTTCTCCTCTGCAGGAAATCCTTTGTTCTGCCTTCCCCTGCCCCAGTTAAGCTCAGCAGCAGGATGGTAGAACAGTGTCTGGGGTCGGCAGCAGCACTGGCTTGCACTCAGACCCTGCAAGGCTACACAGGTAGACATGAGGGGGCCCTCTAAGGAGCCCCCGCAGGACAAGGTATCATGCAACTAACACTGGAATCGGTGTAGTTGCATGATTCCAACATGTTTGATACCAAACATGACCAGGTTCGGTGAAGCCATTATGTAGTTGGACATCTCAACTTTGCCAATACTAGTTTTCCAGGGCGAGGAGATGGACGTGGCGGGTCGGACAGCTTTGCGGAACACGGTACATTGCTTTATCGAATAATTATACCAGAATTAAGGATTACTCTGATTAAATCGTGAATTTCAGGTCAACCTTACTCTTGCTTACCTTTTCCAGCTTCATTTGTGTACAATTAGCTTGGAATGAACGATGTAGGACTCCAGTAGGACGTTGTCATTCATCGACTGTAGTACGACTGCCATTAGAATAATACTGCCCTGAAGAAGCCCATGCTTGGGCGTAACGCGTTGGATGCGTATGTTTGTTTTGTCCTTGAGACGAAGGAAAATAAATAAATGAACAATCAAGCCTAAACAGACTCGTTGCAAACTTCAGAAAGAACTTTGAATTCGATTTTATGTTTTTTTATTTGCCTCTCATTTCATGTGTTTCTAACATACCTTAAAATGGCTTTCCCGGACTTACAAAGCCAGAGAATGGACTCCGGGGTTTGTAGGGTGTCTCTGCTCGTGCAGGGGCACCCTCACACTTAGAACCATGCACCCTGCCTGTGGGCTGGAAGGCCTACCTTAGGGGTGACTTTTAGGTTTTAAGTGCAGTAACTGGGATATAAAGAAAACATTGTCTGAAGTGAAAAGTGCTTTTACCATTTCACATAGACTGCAATGGCAGACCTTTGCATGCTGCAGCCCATGGGAGATCCCTGGTGTACCAATGCCCTAGGTAACTTAGTACCATATACTAGTGACTTACAGGGGTACACCAGTATTCCAATTGTGTGGTGTACAAAGTACTTACCAATGAATTTAGGAGAGAGAGCACAGACACTGGGGTCCTGATTAGCAGGATCCCAGTGCACTACAGTCAAAACACACTGACACCAGGAGAAATTGGGGTAACATGCCAGAAAGATCCTCCTTTCCTACATAACCCCCTCCCAAACGAAAGAAGACTAATCTTACCCAGTTGAGTCTTCATTTTCTAAGTGGAAATATCTGGAAAGTCCATCTGCATTGTCATGGTTTCTTCCAGGTCTATGTTCCACTGAATAGTCCACCCCTTTAGGGAAATGGACCACCATAAAAGTTTGGAATTTTCACCCTTTATCTATTTTAGCCATAAGAGGGCCCTGTGGTCTGTCTGGAAAATGAATGAGTTCCAAACAAGTATGGCCTCAACTTTTTCAAGTCCTAGACCACTGCAAAGTCCTCCCTCTTTATAGCTGACCAACGTTTCCCCCTGGGAGCCTACCTTCTGCTGATAAAAGTTACTCGTTGATTCTGGCCATCTTCATTAAGTTGTAATAACACTGCTCCTATTTCTAGGCATCTGTCTGAACAAAACAATGTTTGAAATAATCAGGACTCTGCAGAATGGGAGCTGAGCACATGGCCTTCTTCAGGGCATCAAAGGCCTCTTGGTGGCCAACTGTCCAATTCACCTTCTTAGGCATCTTTTTAGAGGTGAGATTATTGAGAGGTGTCACAACGGACCCATACCCTTTAACAAATCTTCTGTAGTACCAAGTCAAGCCCAGAAAAGCTCTGACCTCAGTCTGGGTAGTGGGAGCAATCCAATCAATAATGGTTTGGATCTTGCTCTCCAATGGTTGAACTTGGCCTCCACCTACCAGGTGGCCCAAGTGTACAACTTTGCTCTGCCCTATCTGGCACTTGCTGACCTTGATATTGAGGCCTGTCTTCTGCAGGGCCTCAAGTACACTCCTGAGGTGGACCAGGTGATCCTGCCAGGTTGAGCTAAAGACAGCAATATCATCTAGATATGCTGCACTAAAGTCTTCCAGGCCTGTCCGAACTTGATTCACCAACCTCTGGAATGTGGCAGGTGTTTTTTTCAAACCACAGGGCATTATTGTGAACTGGTAGTACCCAACAATGGTTGAAAATGCAGTTTTGGATTTGGGAGCATCTGAGAGCCTAATTTGTCAATAGCCTGCAGTCAGGCCAAAGCTGCTGACATACGTGGCAGAAACCAGTGTTTCTATCAGTTCATCTACCATGGGGATAGGATGGGCATTAGTCTTGGTGACTAAATTGAGGCCTCCGTAGTCTACACAAAACCTCATTTCTCTCTTTCTGCCCTGGGAATGAGGTATTGGCACAAGGGCTACTGGACTAGCCCAGTGGCTGTCAGAAGGCTCAAGGACCCCCAACTCTAGCATCTTCTGGACCTCTGTCCTGATGCAATCTCTAGCATGGTAAGGTTGCCTGTAGATTTTACTCTTGTTAGGCAGACTGTCACCTGTGTCTACCTCATGGATACACCAGGTAGTCTGACTGGGTGTCAGAGAAAAACGTTCTGGGAGCTGACTAAGAACTTATCTGCAGTCAGTTTGTTATTGGTCAGTGAGGTTGTCTGCTAAGACTACTCCATCTACTGAAACGTCAAAAGGGTTGTGTGAGAGGAGATCAGGGAGAGGGTAACTCTTTTCCTCCTGTCCCCCATCAGTTGCCAGGAGCAAGCTCATGTCAGCCCTGTCAAAGTAAGGCTTTAGGCAGTTCACATGAAGCACCCTATGGCTATAGCTAGGTCCACCAGGCAGGTGAACTCCCCTTCCGTCTCTAGGATAGTATGGGGGCCACTCCACTTGTCTTGGAGTGCTTTTGGGGTCACAGGCCCCAACACCCACACTTTCTACCCTGGCTGGTAAACAGTCAGAACAGCCTTTTGGTCATGCCATAACCTCTGAAGTTCTTGGATGGCCTCCAGGTTTTTACTGGCCTTCTTCATGTACCCAGCCATACGTGAACGCAGGCCTTATGCATAGTCTACAATGTCTTGCTGGGGAGGTTTGAGAGGCTGCTCCCATCCCTCCTTCACTAGACAAAGTGGACCCCAACTGGATGTCCAAACAGAAGCTTAAATAGACTTTATCCCACACCCTTCTTTGGAACCTCTCTGTAGGCAAAAGGAAGGCAAGGTAATAGGACATCCCATCTCCTCCTGAGCTTTTCAGATAGTGCCATGATCATACCTTTGAGGGTTTTGTTGAACCTTTCAACTAACCCATTGCACTGTGGATGGTAAGGTGTGATACATTTATAATTTACTCCACACTCTTTCTACAATGCTTTCAGGTAACCAGACCTAAAGTTTGCACCTCTATCTGACACTACCTCTTTAGGAAAATCCACTCTGGAAAAGATTCCTAAGAGGGCTTTGGCCACTGCGGGAGCTGTAGTGGTCCTAAGGAGAATAGCTTTTGGGTATCTGGTGGCATGGTCCACTACCACCAGGATATAACTGTTCCCAGAGGCTGTTCGAGGGTCTAGGGGACCAACTATGTCGATCCCTACCCTTTCAAAGGGAATCCCAACCACTGGTAGTGGGATTAAGGGGCCTTTGTAGTGTTACCTGACTTGCCACTGGCTTAGCAGGTGAAACAGGAGCAACTAAACTCCTTAGTGTCTTCAGACAGTTGGGGCCAGTGAAAGTTTGGAACAAGCCTGTCCCAAGTTTTGCTTTACCCAAGATGTCCAGCAAGGGGTATGCCGTGCTAGTGTTAAGAAAAATTCCCTAAACTTCTGAGGAACAACCAACCTCCTGGTGGCACCAGGCTTGGGGTCCTTAGCTTCAGAATAAAGGAGTCCATTCTCCCAGAAGACCTTATGGGTCCCTGTAGGAAAGTAGGATCTGCTTTCATGGTTACCCCCACTTTTTGCATGGTGTCAGTGTGTTTTTGACCTAGTTTGACTGAAATCCTGCTAATCAGGACCGCAGTCACTGTACTTTCTCCCTAAATTGACCATGGCGAGTACTTTGATACCTCCACTATTGGCTACTGGTGTACCCTTATAAGTCCCTAGTATATGGTACTGAGGTATCCAGGGCATAGGTACACCAGGGGCTCCCATGGGCTGCAGCATGTATTGTGCCTCCCATGAGAGTCCACTTAAACTGTGACTACATGCCTGCCATTGCATCCTCTGTGAGTTGGTGCTTGCACCTCTCACAACAGATATACGTTTTCTTATATCTGAAGTCACTACACTTAAGTCACCTCTATGGCACGCTCTTCAGTCCTGAGGGCAAGGTGCTTGATTATCAGTGTGAGGGTGCCCCTGCATGAGCAGGACACCCCTACAAACCCCAGAGTTGATTCTCCAGGCTTTGTAAGTGCGGTCAGCCATTTTAATACATATAGTGGACATCAGTCATTACGAGATGTCTAATTATATAGTGGTTACACCGAACCCTGTCATTTTTGATATCATACATGTTGTAATCATACCCCAACACGGAGTCCAGTGTTGGACGTATGATCCCATGTACTGGGGGCTTCCTTGGTGTACCCCCCTGTAGTCCTGGTAACAGCCTTTCAGGGTCTGACAGCAAGTTAGTGCTGTTGCCAACCACAGACACTATTCTCCCCTCCTACTGCTGAGCCAAGCTCGAGCAGGGGAAGGTTGAACAATAAGTTTCCGGTCACAGGGAGGTGTGACCACCTCCCAGACGGACTTAGTGTATTGGGCTGGGGTGGGAGCGCTTGCCAGTGCCACTAGTCTGCTTTGAAGGGCACATTTGGTGCCCTCATTGCATATTCCAGTTTGAGCCAGTACAGGGAGCCCTTGGGTCCTGCTCTGGTGCAAAACTGGACAACGGGCATGGGAGTATCCTCCCGTTTGTCCAGCCCCTCCTCTGGGAGGGACCCCTGAGTTGTTCCAACCCTTACCTTAGGGTACTTAAGGGCTTACCTGTAGGTGGGTCCTCAGATTCATTGTGGTTCAAGACTCAAGCCCAAAACTACGTTGCTCTTAGAACGTCTGGACACTTGGAGTTTGTTGACTTCGACTGGAACCAAGGCTGCACCAAGGAAGACTCCTGCTGCTCCTGGTCTTGTTGTTCTTCAAGTCTTCTTCGTAATCTTTGTGCTTCTTCCAAGTTCTTCCACAGACCTGTGGGCATCAAGGCCACCCGAAGTAATCTCCATTGGAGTGAAGGACTCACTCACCTGCATCTGCAAGCACCGCAACTAAGCTGACTGGCCTGCTGCTCTTGTCGTCCTATGGACTTCCAGACGCTCAGCAACACAGGTGGTGGTTCTGCAACTCCCTCATGACCTGACCTTTCATCTCTGCAATTTTTAGGTAATTTTCCCACCTTGGAACTGCTGGGATGGAACCCTTGTGCACCGTGTCGACTTGACGCTGCCAAGGCTTGCTGGTTCTGCACTCCAGAGATCTTCGGGGTACAAGAAGCTCCAGCATCTCTCCCTTCAAAGAGCCGCGTCCTCACCGTATCCTCTGCACGTGGGCCTCCATTCTTGGTGAGCTGCTCAAGGTCCTCTTCCAACTCCTGTGCCTTTGTCCTGTGGGTCTTCCTGAGGGTCTTCTACTGGTTCAGCGGGCTCCCCTGCTTGCTCTGGCCTGCTTTGACTCTCCTGCTGCTGCTGAGTACCCTGGACCTTGCTGGTCCCAATGTTGCTCCTTCTTCGTTCTCCACGCCAGTTGCTGCTACCAAGGCTTGTTAGTGCTCTCGACGGACACTAACCAGCTAGTCACCGACATCCAACGTGGTACAGCTTGTGCATGGCTACTGGTCTTCCTCAGTGTCTCCTGGTCAGCACAGCTGCAGCGACAAGGTCACCTTTGACTCTTCTGAACCTCCCGACATTGTTGGGCATTTTGTCTTCGTGCCTCCTGGTCACTTCCGAGTGGCATAGATTCTGTCCCCTCTGCTTGCAGGTTCTTCACTTCCAGAATCCACTCTTGGATTCCACCGGACTTCTTCACCATTTTCTCCAGAGGCATTTTCTCCTAAGTCTTCCATTGTCGTCTATGGAGGTTTCCGACATCTCGTCACCCCTATGAATCTGGCTTCCCTATGTAGGTAACCTTGTTCCCGGGGCATCCATGGTTTGGGTGGCTCTGCAACCTTCCATCCTCCCAGGAAATTCTTTGGGGCCCACTGGGAAGGGTCCTTCTTCTGTAAAACTGCAACTACAACTTCTCCATTGACTTCCATTGGGCACATGGCTGTGTTCTCACTCTGCACGCACCCTCCGTGTGGTTCCTGAGTACTCACCTTGGGTGTTACCTTGTGTCCCTGGCTCCTCTGGGTCTTCTGGTCCAAATCCCGTCCTCCTTTGCAGTTTGTATTCCACTTTCTTAGTATATGGTTTGGTCTCCCCCTGATGACCACTGTATTTTGTGCTACTTACCTGATTGCATTTGAAGTATTTTGGTGCATTGTGTTGATATCTCCGGGTAGGAGATATACCAATGTGTTAGTGAGTGTTATGTAATAAATAGAAGTATTTTTATATAAACACTGTGTTTTTTTTTCCATTTAACTCTCGCTATTTATTAAACTGGTAAAACAAGCTGCTTATCACTCGTTCTAGATAAGCCTGAAGGTTGCTCTCTACAGCTACCACTTTGAGAGCTTTCTATGGTTATCAAAGACCACTAAATCCACCGTTAGGGTTGCCTGGATTAGTGCAAGGTGCATCACTTAAATAAGTGTGCACCATATATTAAGCCAGCCTCCTGCATTTGTGTGCAGCGGTTGGTGTTTAAGCCTGCAAGGTTTTATCATTTAATCTAGGTGTTGATTACATGAAAAAACATCACTCGCTAGGCACATAAATTACTTTTGTGATTTAGTAAGTTTATTGAACTTTTTGAATTGGTAGTTAAGGGTCTAGCACAACCCTTTCTCCAATCATTGGACGTTTAGTTTCCCTATGGTAGGTAGGTGCAACACCACACTACACTTAGTACTGTGTCTTTAGTTGGGGAGTCCAGTGGGTCTCAACCCTCTAGTTACAATGGTCTCAAGTTTCAGAAACGCAGGACCCTGGCAGCATCTGGAAAACTCAAGACAGGTAGAAACCCTAAGAAAGACTAGCTCTTAGAGATGCTCCTGAAGTATGACCTCCAGAATCCTGACAGGTCAGAAGAGCAGGATGACTTTGGGTCGGGTGGAGCTCAAGAAGAAGGGCCAGGGGTGTCTCTCCCTAGTGACCCCACTTCTGATCCCTCACTGGTAAACTCTAATCCCTCAGGGAATAGTACAGAAGGTAAAGAGGAAGGCCCTAGAGGTAGGTCCCTCTTTATTCCTCCTGGAAGGGGGCGAAGAGTCCAGGGAAGGTCTAGGTCCTCCTCTGTCAATTCAACCTCCTCTAACCACTCCATAGGGACCTTTATCTCTAGCCAGAGGGAGGACTCCTTAGAAAGGAAATACCACCTGCTCAAGCTTCAGAGAGCCAAGCTCAGAATCAAAGAGGAGCAGTTGGCCCTTGATAAGGAGACACTGGAAGTTCAGAGGGTTAGGAAGAATTTGGGTTTAGGATCCCATGGTGGCAGCACTAGCAAATCTAGAGTCAGGGAACACTCCTTTGACACTAGGAACCTGATCAGGATAGTCCCTCTTGACCAGGAGGGGGATGCCATCCATTAATAGATCACTGCTTTGGAGAGGGCCTGTAAAGTTCAGAAGGTCCCTCAAGGGCAGAGGGCAGCTATCCTGGGGCTCTCCTTTGGTAACAAAGGTATAACGACCCTTGCTATAAAGTTCAAACGAATTCCACACGATTTTTACACAATGTTGGAATGAATTTTTTCTTTATTAATTTTCTTCTTTTTGAATCACGATGTTGTTAATCACATGTGAATGTCATATTGTTATTCGATGTAACAATTTCATAATGAAAACGTTATACATGGCATTTCCATAATCCCAATGCATTTCGGGTGGATACCCTTCTTCTCTGAAAAAATTAGATCTGAGAATCAAGGGCTTGAAGCCTCCTGTACGATACACACCGTCTCATACGATCATTCAGTCACGTGCACCCGCGATTGCACTTATTCACGTTTCAATGTGGTAAATATTGCAATAATGCTGTACTTTTATCCTCAACTTCTCTACCACCTCAAACTTTCGACTTTTGAGCACTAAGTTTGGAAATATCATTCACTCTCTTTTTTCAGGTCACTTATCATTGTGTTTACTGTGATGTAATATTCTTGTATCGTACAGGAGGCTTCAAGCCCTTGATTCTCAGATCTATTTTTTTCAGAGAATGATTCCCCTGAAGAAGGGTATCCACCCGAAATGCATTGGGATTATGGAAATGCCATGTATAACGTTTTCATTATGAGATTGTTACATCGAATAACAATATGACATTCACATGTGATTAACAACATCGTGATTCAAAAAGAAGAAAATTAATAAAGAAAAATTCATTCCAACATTGTGTAAAAATCATGTGGAATTCGTTTGAACTTCATAGCAAGGGTCGTTGAACCCCCAGGAGTGCAACGTGGGGACACTAGGTGAGGCTCACCTAGTGCTTTTCAATGATTATTCAGTCCCACTCCCTCAGGTCAGAGGGAGCTACCCACCTGCACCCAAGTTGATCAACTTTATAATTTCATTCAGAAGTTTTTTCAAGAACAGTGTGCCTCACCATTCCCAAATCATTCCAAGTAACAAAGGTAGAGACATACTGCTCACTGTTAGAGAGGAAGATTGTAAGAGGGTGGCTTAGTATATGGTGCACACTTATTTAAGTGAAGCACCTTGCACTAATCCAGACAACCCTTATGGTGATTTTACTGGTCTTAGACAACCATAGAAAGCTCTCTAAGTGGTAACTGTGGAGAGAAGCCTCCATGCTTATCCAGAAGGAGTGTTAAGCAGCTTGTTTTACCAGATCTAATCATGTAGTGTACGTTAAACTAAAAAGAACCACACAGTGTATATATAAAAATATGTCTATTACACAACACTCACTAACACATTGGTATATCTCCTACCCGGAGATATCAACACAAATAAACAACAGTACTTCTATCAATCAATCAGGGGTTTATATAGCACGGCTACTCACTCGTAAGGGTCTGAAGGCGCTGAGGAAAGAGGGGGGCTGCTGATGCATCTGGGCACAGGGGTTCAGTAGAAGAGCCAGGTCTTGAGATACTTCCTGAATTGAGTTAGCAACAGGGATTGAATACTTCAATTACAAATAGGTAAGTAAGCACAATTCCCAGTGGTCTCCAGGGGCAGACCAAACAATATACTAAAAAAGTGGTTTGCGAAATGCGACCGAAGTAGGGACATGGACCAATACACTCGGAGGAGCTGGGGACACAAGGAACCACCCAAGGTAAGTACCCAGGAACCCCACGGAGGCTGTGTGCAGAGTGGAAACACAGCCACGTGGACAATAGAAGTCAACAGGAAAGTCACAGTGCAGTTTTGAAGAAGAAGGACCCTTCCAGTGGACCCTGAAGAAACCCTGCAGAAGACAGAAGGTTGGAGAGTAACCCCACCCGTGGATACCCCAGGTACCAGGATACCTACACCAGGGAAGCCGGGTGCATATGTGCAAAGTGACTTCGGAAACTGCCATAGACCACAATGGAGGACTTCAGAAAAGATGTTGCTGGCGAAGACTATGCAAGAGTCCTGTGGAATCCAAGGGTGGATTCTTGAAGTGAAGAACCTGCAAGCAAAGGGGACAGAGTCTATGCCACTCGGAGGTGACCAGGAGGCACGGAAGAGCAATGCCCACCGATGTCCGAAGGTGCAGAAGTGATGACGGTGACCTTGTCGCTGTAGCTGTGAGTTCCAGGCGACGCTGAGGAAGCGTGCACAAGCTGCCCACATCGGAAGTCAAGAACCAGGGGGGTCGGTGTCTGGCAGGAGCACCAACAAGCCTTGGCAGCTGCAACAGGCTTAGAATGCCAAGAAGGAGCAACGCTTGGACCAGCAAGATCCAAGGGACTCACCACAAGCAGGAGAGTCAGAGCAGAGCCCACTGAAGGAGGAGGCAGGAGAAGACCCTTGAGAGGACCCACAGGCCAAAGGCACATGAGTCGCAAGAGGGCCTTGAGCAGCTCAACAAGAAGGAAGGCCCATTGTGCAGAGGATGCAGTGAAGATGCTGTACTTGGCAGGAAGAGATGCTTAAAGCTGGAACTTCTTGTAGCCCGAAGATCTCTGGAGTGCAGAGCCAACAAGCTTTGGCAATGGCAAGTCGACATGATGCACAGGGATTCAGTCCCAGAGGTTCTGACGAAGTATACTGGCCTCAAAATTGCAGAGAGGACAGGTCAGGCCTCAAGGGAGTTGCAGAACCACCATCTGTGTTACTGAGCCTTTCGAGGTCCGTGGGACATCAGGAGCATCAGACCGGTCAGGTTAGCTGTGGTGCCTGCAGATGCAGGGGAGTGACTCCTTCTCTCCGAGGAAGATTACTTCAGGTCTCCTTGATGCCCACAGGTCTGCTGAAGATCCTTGAAGAAGCACAGACACAGACTAAAAAGAAGACTTGCAGAACAGCAAGACCAGCAGCAGCAGGAGTCTTCCGTGATGCAGTCTCGGTTCCAGACGAAGTCCAGCGAAGTCCAAGTGACCAGACGGTCGAAGAGTGACTTGATTTCAGGCTTGAGTCTTGTCCCACGATGAATCTGAAGACCCACCCACAGGTAAGCCCTTAAATACCCTATGCAAGAGGTTAGGACAACTCTGAGGTCCGTCTCAGAGGAGGAGCTGGACAGAGTGGAGGATACTCCCATGTCCTTTGTCCAATTTCTCCCCAGAACGGGAGCCAGGGGCTCCTTAAACAGGCTCAAACCGGAGTGTGCGAGGAGGGTACAAAGCACCCCTACCCCAGCCCAATACACTAAATCCTTTCTGGGAGGTGGTCACACCTCTCTGTGACAGGAAACCTATTGTTCTACCTACCCCTGCTTGAGCTTGGCTCAGCAGCAGGACGGCAGAATTGTGTCTGTGGTTGGCAGCAGGGCTAGCTTGGTGTCAGAACCTGGAAGTCTGTTACCGGAGTACTGGGGGCTTTCTAGAGGAGCCCCCCAGTGCATGAAATCATACCTCCAACACCGGTAACGGTGTTGGGGTATGATTCCAACCGATTGGATACCAAGCATGCCCAGGTTCAGCACAGCTACTATATAGTTAGCCATCGCGTAATGACAGATGGCCACTATATGTATCAAAATGGCTGACCGCACTTACAAAGACTCTAGAATCGACTTCAGGGTTTGTAGGGGTGTCCTGCTCATGCCAGGGTACCACACACGTATAACCCAGCACCCTGCCTTCAGGATTGAAAGGCCTACCTTAGGGGTGCCATACGTTTTAAGTGTAGTGACCTCAGATATAAGAACATTTATATCTGTCCTAAGTGGGGCTAGCACCAACTTACACAGGCTGCAATGGCAGGCCTGTAGTCACAGTTTGAGTGGTCTCTCATGGGTGGCACAGTACGTGCTGCATCCCATAGTAGACCTCTGGTGTACCTATGCCCTAGACACCTTAGTACCATATATTAGGGACCTATAGGGGAACACCAGTGGCCAATTGTGTGAGGTCCAGCAGTACTTACCATGTCAAATTTAGGGAGGAAACACAGTGACTGGAGTCCTGATCAGCAGGATCCCAGTCAGACTAGTCAAAAAAACATACCGACACCAGCAAAAAAGAGTGCCTTCATAGATGGGTTTGGTTTAGCCACAGAGCAGTACAGGGTTAGGTTTAGAGACTCACAGTAGGCACACACCCAAGACTGAGTAGATTTTGTAGACAGTGCTATTAAGGCTCTAGAAGGCTGGCTTCATGGAAGTAATGTGCATGACTGTGAGGGACTGTGCAATTTATTGATGAGGGAGCACATCCTTAATAACTGTCAGAATCAATAACTGCACCAGTACCTCGTGGACTCAGATCTGACCTCTCCCCAAGAATTGGGAAAAAAGGCAGACAAACTGGTCCGCACCAGGGTGAAGCAGAAATCTCATGGTGGTGGTGACCAGAAGAAGCAAGATTCTTCTATGGCCGAAGAGAAGGGTGGGGAGAAATTTAAAGACAAGAAAGAGTTTTCACAAGGTCCCCAAGAGACTTGCTCTGGAGCTGGGTCCCAAACCTCCTCCTCCTCCAACAAGAAACCTTTGTGTTACCTGTGTAAGGATAAAGGCCATAGAGCAAGAGATGCCAATTGCTCTAAATCTGTAGATTACTACTACTGCTTTTAAGCAACTAGCGCCCCTAGCACCAGTACAAGTAGCACTAGTGCTCCCAAGCGATTAGTAGGGTTACCTTGGGTTCTGAAGTGGGTTCTGGCCTAGTCAGAACACCTACTCAGACTGTTCTAGTCTGTGACAGTGGCACGGAGCTTGCCGCTTTACTTGTGGTCTCACTAACTAAAGCAAGTACAGACAACAGCCACTCATTAATGGTCAAGAAGCTGTGGCATACAGGGACACAGGGGCCAGTGTCACTATGGTGACAGAGAAACTTGTGTCGCCTGAACAGATCATACTTGGTCACGTTTACTAAGTGACCAATGCTAGCAATGTTAGGACAGATCATTCCTTGGCAGTTGTGAATCTCATCTGGGGAGGGGTAACTGGCCCTAAAAGAGTTTTGGTTTCCCCAGACCTACCTGTGGACTGTCTGGTGGGCAATGATTTAGATACTTCAGCCTGGTCTGAAATGGAGTTCATGACACATGGCATCTCAGCCAGTGCCTTTGCAGTCACTATGGCTCAAGCCAAAAGACTAGGCACAGAGGGAGCCCTGGATCCTGGAAAAATGGACCAGGCAGCTCCCAAGAGAAGAAGCAGGAAGGGTAAAGATTTATTCCCCTCCCAGACTCCCAATGAGGATCGGTTTCCTGAGGAAGATGACCTCACCTGTGAAGGAACTGTCCCAGAGGAACTTGGGCCTGACACCGCAGAGTTCTTGGGGGTAGTGAGACCTTCCAAGGCAGACTTGAGTCTGGTACAGAAAACCTGCCCTCTCTTGAACAGCTCAGATAGCAAGTTGCTGCTGAGGAGGCAGGGAATGTCAGTTGGTCACATAGGATCTATTGGGAAGATGGGCTCCTATTTTCTGAGAATAGAGACCCCAAGCCTGGTGCCACTAGGAGGTTGGTCATAACTCTGAATTTCAGGGGGTTTCTATTGACCCTAGCACATGACATTCTCCTTGCAGGACATCATGGGCAAAGCAAGACTTGGGACAGGCTTGTCCCTCACTTTCACTGGCCCCACATGTCTGAAGATACCGAGGAGTTTTGTCGCTCCTGTGTCATCTGCCAGTGCCAAGCCAGTGGTAAGTCAGGTGGCATGACAAAGGCCCATCAATTCTACTTCCAGTGGTTGGGGTTCCCTTTGAGAGGGTAGGGATAGACATTGTAGGTCCCTTAAGCCCTCCAACAGCATCAGGACATAGTTACATACTAGTGGTGGTGAACCATGCCACAAGATATCTAGAGGATATTCCCCTTAGGACCACTACAGCTCCTGTGGTGGCTAGGGCCCTCCTGGGAGTCTTTTCCAGAGTTGGGTTTCCTAAGGAGGTCTTGTCAGACAGAGGTACTACCTTCATGTCTAGCTACATCACCTGCTATGAGGAAGGGGTGTAGTGTAAACTACAAGTTTACCACACCCTATCATCAACAGTGCAATGGGCTTGTTGAAAGGTTCAACAAGACCCTGAAGGGTATGATGATCGTACTCCCAGAAAAGCTGAGGCGAAAATGGAATGTCTTACTACCCTGCCTTCTCTTTCCCTATAGAGAGGTTATTTAGAATTGGGTGGGCTACAGCCCATTTGAACTTCTGCTTGGACATCTAGTTAAGGCTCCGTTGTGTCTGGTTTAGGAGGGATGGGAGCAGGCTCTCAAACCCCCTAAACATGACACAGTGGACTATGCACTTGGCCTGCGTTCTTGCATGGCTGGGTATATGAAGAAGGCCAGCAAAAGCCTTGAGGCCAGCCAGGAGCTTCAGAAAGCTTGGCATGACCAAAAGGCTGTACTGACTGCTTACCAGCCCGGACAGAAAGTGTGGGTGTTGGAGCCTGTGGCCTGAGCAGCTCTCAAGGAAAAGTGGAGTGGCCCCCACACCACACTTGAGACAAAAGGTGCGTTCACCTACTTGGTTGACTTAGGCACTCTCAGAAGTCCTTCAGATAACCAATGCTCACCCCCTTGGTAGCTTGGCACGAGCTGACAGGCTTATCCCAACGGCAAAGTGTAAAATATTCGTACCCCAAACGCACAGTAGTTTAGAAAAATAAAGTATCTTTATCTAAACCAAACAAGACCAAAACGACAAAAATCCAACATACATGTATCAAGATAACACTTTTAAAATGGTTACTTCATAAATATAACTTTTAGAAACACATAGCTCCACCTGGGACTAATACGATGTTGTGAGAGGCACAAATCCAAAGTACAGCGCCCACCGCGTTGTGCGTGAGGCGGACATGGAGTCACACGGACTCCCCGCAAACAACAGTACCTTGGAAACGAAGTCAACAGACCATGCACGGCATCGTGGAGGTGAGGTGTCGTTGCTGAGGCGAAGCCCGTTCCTTTCTGCCACGGGGAAGCGAGGCGCCGTGTCCGTGAGGAGGTGAGGCATTGATTCCAGGACAGTGCAAGTTAGGCGGCGTCAGCGATGAGGTGTAGTTTACGGTGAGGAGATGCAATGTGGAAAAGTTTGTGAAGTCACCCTCGCCGGTTATCAGCTCTGCGATAACGTGATGCTGGCGGTGACGGCTTTGGTGGAAGCGCTGGCGTCAAGAAGGCCGATAACTGCAGGCGTCGAAGAGCGCCAGAGCTGCTGTGTAGGTGGGGCTGGGCTGTGCGTTGTGCACTTCACGAGCAGTGCCCCTCCCTCGGTTCAGGTCGCAGCGTCACTGGCGGCATCGCTGACGTCTTTGGAGTTGTTCTTCTTGCTTTGCAGCGCCAACCACACAATTCTCAGGTTCTAGGAACTGGAATTGGCGCCTTTTTGAATACAGGAGTCCACAGAGGAGTCCAGGTGTTAGTCAGCGGATGCAGATGAAGTCTTTGTGGCCCTGTGACTTTACAACAGGAGGCAAGCACACACAAGCCCTTGAAGATTCTTCTTGCAACAGGTTCACAGCAAAGTTCCAGTCTTTGTCCTCTCCTTGGCAGAAGCAGCAACTGCAGGCCAACCCAGCAGAGCACACACAGCAAAGGGACAGTACTCCTCCTTACAGATCTCCAGCTCTTCTCTTTGGCAGAGTCCAGAAGTGATCTAATTCTCTGGGGTTTAAGGTCCAATACTTATACCCCATTTTCTCTTTGTTCTTTATGTGGCAAGTGTCTCTGAACCCAGTCCAAGCCAATTCAATCCTTTCTGGCACAATTTCACTACAGGAGGTGGAGATAGCATTATGCAAAGGGGACACAGTCTATTCAGGTGCTCGTGAGGCCCCTCCCACTACTCTAAATGCAGAATGCAGACCAGGTCTATTCAGCCCAGCTATGAGTCACCCAGGAAAGGCAAGGCACACCTAAACCCCCCCTTTGGGACTGTCTAGAGTGAATGCACATTCACAGCTCCTGTCATTCCAAAACCAGACAGTGAATAAACAAGCAGGCAGAGGCACACAGAATGGTTAGACAAGAAAATGCCCACTTTCTAAAAGTAAGGAAAAAGGTGAGTTGGCTCACGCACCCCGGGTAATTGAAGACAATTTGGGATGTTTAATGATTCAATTAGCCATGTGTGAGCGTGCACCAAGGAATCGCTTTCTGATCCCAAAGCGTAAAGAACAAAACAAGGTAGCGCTTCCCGTTGTGGCAAACGTCCCTTCAATGCACTGCTTGGCTTCCCAGTGGGGGGAAGTAATCAATATTCAAAAATATTACCAGGTCTGGTGCAATTTGTGTAGCATTTGCTTGATTTAATTCATCAAGAATTTAAATGTTCCAAAATGACGAAAGTGCTTAAAAAGAGCAATATTCAATTCAGCAGCATGTCCATTCGTCAGAGAATAAATACATCATGTATATATTCACATCATCCCAATGCATTTTGGGCTCCAGTAGCCCTTCATCAGGGCAAAAAGATTGGAAAGACGTCCGTGTTCTATCTCGCGTCTAGATCAGCAGCCAATGCATTTCAGACTCCAGTAGCCCTTCATCAGGGGAAAAAGTAATGCAGTGTCCATCACCCGACAAGATAAAGACTTAAATCAACATGGCAAAAATGAGACACGTCTTACCAATCTTTTGAGCACTTTCGTCATTTTGGAACATTTATAATCTTGATGAATTAAATCAAGCAAATGCTACAAAAATTGTACCAGACCTGTTGTTAATATTTGTGAATATCGATTACTTCCCCCCACTGGGAATCCAAGCAATGCATTGAAGGGACGTTTGCCACAACGGGAAGCGCTACTTTGTTTCGTCACTTTCTAAAAGTGGCATTTTCAAACACACAATATAAAGCAATTATTGTGTGTGCCGCGTGGACTGTCGAATCTGGCTGCCCATGAGGAACTGGGGGTACCCTGGCACTACGCCCACTTGTGTTTTGGTTGAAGTGTTGGTTGAATCAGGCATTAACACTTAATCATCTGATTTTAAAAGAGTGTATGTCCCTAGATAATGCATCTCGTATACCGTGGCTTAATTATATTAGAAGTGGCTTTGAAGGGCTTGGGCGTGCTGACTTATACTCTAATCCCGAAACTATTGTTAAAAAGGATGTGGAGCTAATTAGGGAATCCTTCCTCACACTCAGGAAAATGGAAAGGGACGAGCGAGAACTTCTTAAACCGAGTGTTCGCACTTTTTTAATGCTCAAAACAACTCCTTATACCGAGCCTTATCTCCTGGGGTCTTTATCCTTACATGAGCGGTTTTTACTGACGAGGTTTCGCATGAATCTTTTTCACCTCCTGCTAGCCAGGCCTAAAGGATGCAGCAGAGGTCAAGTGTTAGCACGGACAGTCTCCACAGGATCTGCTACACTTTATGCTTTTTTGTAAATTTTTTGCGATCCCTCGGAGACATTTTCTAGTCCCTATTTTAAAAAGGATGAATTTTACCCAGGCCCGTCCTGCCCTCCTGTATCTTCAAATGCTGAAGGAGGATTTAATTTTTTTTATCGTGGGTTATTTAAAATCCACAGTGAAAACCAGGGCCTGCTTGGATAGGTAGCCATCTGGTTAATAAATTATTAAGGCCTTAGAGGTTGAGGAGGACCAGCTTATCCTTGTAGGGAAAATTGTAACTAAGGGAGATGCTTTTATGGTACTATGTTTTTAACTGTCATAGATTATAATGGGAGGT
This sequence comes from Calotriton arnoldi, assembly GCA_963921515.1. Taxonomy (NCBI): domain Eukaryota; kingdom Metazoa; phylum Chordata; class Amphibia; order Caudata; family Salamandridae; genus Calotriton; species Calotriton arnoldi. The sequence goes on along the minus strand of CAWUFW010002690.1, from coordinate 911,864 downwards.
TGTACATTGAGTTCTCTTCATATCTTAAAAAGTGTGTTATTTAATGAATTGTTGTTTAATGTATTATGGTTTTTATGCAACTTTTATGGTTTTATTTTTGTGAAACCGATTAAAGTTTATTATAAAAAATAAATTAAAAAAAAAACACACAATATAAAAACCACCTTTTCTAAAAGATGTGTTAGTAAATTCTGAATTCAGAGAGTCTAAACTCTATTTCTCCATCTTGTCCCAATGGAAAGTTACACTTGTAAGATGTTACAGTGCTGCTCCCATGTTCACCTATGTGACACACTGCCTTTCAATAGTGAAAAACGAAACACACAGTATTTCACTATCAGGACATGTAAACACACCAGTACATATCCTACCTTTCACATACACTGCACTCCGCCCATGGGGGTACCTTGGGCCTACCTTAGGAGTAACTTACATGTAAGAAAAGGGAAGGTTAGAGCCTGGCAAGTGGGTGCACTTGCAAAACGTTGGAGCCTCGTCAGATCCCACAACCCAGGATGCACATCAAGAGAATTTGGAAAATCCAATTAAATCAACCAAAGTTTTCATTTTTATCCAGTTTTATTAATCTATAATCCAAACTTTTTCGCTTCTACAATCTTCACAATAGTCCAATGAGTATCCCAATATGCTTTACTCATGGACACGAGAGGTTCACAAGCCATATAATTCAACGTCTGATGGTAAACCCAATGCATTTTGGGCTTTTTAGCACTTCTTCAGGGGTAACTAGGGTAGAAAACATACTCATGAGAACCTAGTGTTATCCAGCAATCCAAATCCATTACATAACCAACTAAATTGACATCATTGCATGATATTACCCTAAATAAAAACAATTTTATGAAAAATTAACATAACTATTCCCTGTCATACAAAATCAATCCTGAATTTTTATACTGCTAAATGCAGATTATATAATCCAATCCAACCTTCAAACTGTTACTGTGTAACGTAACCCTGCTTGTGTGCCCCATCGTTGTATTCCTAACTGCACAAACATGCTCATGCAAATGTCAACAACTTGAGACTGCGTAATGTGTCCCAACTTAAACCAGCCTCTCCATTCACTGAGAAACGGAACATCATCGCATGCAACCGAAACCGTCTGTGGTACGCCTGAAGCTAAACAACCACACTCATCTCCATCAATACCACAACATGAACATGCACACCACTGCGTGCGAGTTCCAAATAAAATTGGGTCCAGTTGCCAGGTGAACATGGCAGTTTACAACTGCGCGCGCAGACACTGCAGTAGCAGGTCTGGGATACATTTACAGGGCTACTCATGTGGGTGGCACAACCAGTCCTGCAAGCCCACTAGTAGCAGTTGATTTACAGGCCCTGGCACACTCAGTGCAATTTACCGGGCACTAACCAGTAAATCTAACATGCCAATCATGGATAACCAATCATAATTACAGTTTACACAGAAAGCACTTGCACTTTACACTGATCAGCAGTGGCAAAGTGCCCAAAGCATCTAAGCCAGCAAAATTGAAATCTATCACAGTAAAACAAAATGCAGGAGGTAGAGGCAAAAGGTCAGGGGAAACTACACCAAGGATGCCAAGTCTAACAACCTGACTGATGATTGCTGGTAAATCAGACTATCTGAGGATGCCAAGCCAAAGACAGCATTTTCAACCCCCAGTGGGCATTATCAATTTACTGTAATGCCTTTTGATTTGAAGAATGCACCTGCCACATTTCAGAAGCTGGTGAACAGACTCTTGACAGGTTTGGAAGCCTTAAGTGCATCATAGCTAGATGGTATTGCTGTCTTTAGCTCCACCTGTTAAGATCACCTGGTCCACCTCAGAAATGTTCTGGATACCCTGCAGAAGGCATGCCTTACTATCCAGGCCACAAAGTGCCAGATTGGGCAGAGCAAGGTTGTGTACTTGGGCCACCTTGTAGGTGGAGGCCAAGTTCAGCCATTGGAGAGCAAAATCCAGACCATCATGGACTGGGTTGATCCCACTACCCAACTCAGGTCAGAGCTTTCTTGGTCCTGACTGGGTACTACAGGAGGTTAGTTAAGGGCTATGGATCCATAGTGACACCTGTTAATGATCTCACCTCCAAAATAATGCCTAAGAAAGTTCAGTGGATAGTTAGCTGTCAGAAGGTATTTGATGACCTGAATCAAGCCATGTGCTCTTCTCCAATTCGGCAAAGTCCTGATTACTCCAAAAACTTCATTGTCCAGACAGATGCTTCTGAAATAGGGGTAGGTGCCGTATTGTCACAATTTAATGCAGATGGCCAGGATCAACCAGTAGCTTTTATAAGCAGAAGGTTGACCCCCAGGGAGAAACGTTTGTCAGCCATTGAGAGGGAGGCCTTTGCTGTGGTCTGGGCCTTGAAGAAGCTGAGGCCATACCTGTTTGGCACTCACTTCATTGTTCAGAAAGATCACAAGCCCCTCTTATGCCTTATACAAATGAAGGGTGAAAATCCCACACTTTTGAGGTGGTCCATTTTCCTACAGGAGGTGGACGTTTCTGTGGAACGTATACTTGGGAGTAACCATGCCAACGCAGATGGACTCTCCAGATATTTCCACTTAGAAAATGAAGACTAAACTGGGCAAGGTTAGTCTCATCTTCTTTCTTATGTGGGAGGGGTTGTGTAGAAAAGTAGGATCTGCTTTCATGGTTACCCCCACTTTTTGCTTGGTGTCAGTGTGTTTTTGACCTAGTCGGACTGGGATCCTGCTAATCAGGACCCCAGTCACTGTGCTCCCTCCCTAAATTGACCATGGTAAGTACTTTGGTACCTCCACAGTTGACTACTGGTGTACCCTAATAAGTCCCTAGTATATGATATTGAAATATCCAGGGCATAGATACACCAGGGGTCTCCCATGGCCTGCAGCATGTATTGTGCCCCCCATGGAAGTCCAATTAAACTGTGACTACAGGCCTGCCTTTGCAGCCTGTGTGAGTTGGTGCTTGCACCTCTCATGACAGATATAAGTTTCCTTATATCTGAGATCACTACACTTAACACCTATAAGTCACCACTATGGCAGGGTCTTCAGTCCTTAGGGCAGGGTGCTTGGTTATAAGTGTGAGGTTGCCCCTGCATAAGCAGGACACCCCTACAAACCCTGGAGTTGATTTTCCAGGCTTTGTAGTGCTGTCAGCCATTTTAATACATATAGTGGACATAAGTCATTTTGTGGCTGCACTGAACCTGGTCATGTTTGGTATCAAACATGTTGGAATCTTACCCCAACATCAATTGCAGCGTTGGAAGTATGATCCCATGTACTGGGGGGCGCCCTTGGGGACCCCCCTGTGCTACCGGTAACAGCCTTTCAGGGTCTGACAGCAAGCTAGTGCTGCTGCTGACCACTGACCCGATTCTGCCCTCCCGCTGCTGAGCCACTCTCAAGCAGGGGAAGGTGGAACAAAAGGTTTCCTGTCACAGGGAGGTGTGACCGCTTCCCAGACAGGACTTAGTGTATTGGGCTGGGATAGGGGCGCTTGCCAGTGCCACCAAACTGCTTTAAAGGGCACATTTGGTAAACTCCTTGCATACTCCAGTTTGAGCCTGTTCAGGGAGCCCTTGGCTCCAGCTCTGGCGCGAAACTGGATCAAAGCCATGTGAGCATCCTCCCCTCTGTCCAGCCCCTCCTCTGGGAGGGACCCCTGAGATGTTCCAACCCTTCCCTTAGGGTACTTAAGGACTTACCTGTGGGTGGGTTCTCAGATTCATCGTGGGACAAGACTCAAGCCTGAAACTACTTCACTCTTTGACCGTCTGGACACTTGGACTTTGTTGGACTTCAACTGTAACCGAGACCTGCACCAAGGAAGACTCCTGCTGTTCCTTGTCTTGCTGTTCTTCAAGTCTTCTTCGTCGTCTGCGTCTGTGCTTCTTCCGGGTTCTCCCACAGGCCTGTGGGCATCAAGGACACCTGAATTAATCTCCCTTGGAGTGAAGAAGTCTGCAAGCACCGCAATGAAGCTGGACGGTCTGCTGCTTCTGTTGTCCTATGGACTTCCAGAGGCTCAGCAACATAGGTGGTGGTTCTGCAACTCCCTCGAGGCCTGACCAGTCCTGTCTGCAATTTTGAGGCCAGTATCTCTCGTATTAACCGCTGGGACTGAATCCCTGTGCACCGTGTCGACCTGCCGTTGCCAAGGCTTGTTGGCTCTGTACTAGGCCTGGGCGGGGAACTTCGCTCCGTTCGCGGAGTTTACGGAGTTTTCTGCACTCCGCACTCCGCGGAGCTCGCGGAGTGCAGAAAACTCCGCTTCGTGATGTGCAGTGGAGTTTTTTTCCCCGCTCACGAACGGTAAGTTCGCGATCGCGAACAGCAAGTTCGCGAGCTGCCGCTCGGGTAGAATTTCTACCTGAGCGGCAGAAATACCAGCACAAACTGCAGTTCGCACTGCACTCCGCCACTCGCGGAACTTCGCAGAGTTTTTTTGTAACTTCGCGGAGTGCCGCATAGCAAAACTCTGCGAACTACGCCCAGGCCTACTCTGTACTCAGCGATCTTCAGACTACAAGAAGCTCCAGCCTCCAGCATCTCTCCCCTCCAAAATCTGCGACCTCACTGCATCCTCTGCACCGTGGGCCACTATTCTTGGTGTGCTGCTCGAGGTACTCTTGCAACTCCTGTGCCTTTTGCCTCTGGGTCTTCCTGAGGGTCTTCTACTGCTTCAGTTGGCTCCCCTACTTGCTCAGGGCCTGCTCTGACTCTCCTGCTGCTGCTAAATCACCTGGACCTTGCTGGTCCTAACGTTGCTCCTTCTTCGTTCTCCACACCAGTTGTGGCTACCAAGGTTTGTTGGTGCTCCCGCCGGACACCGACCACCTAGTCACCGACATCCAACGTGAGACAGCTTGTGCATGGCTCCTGGTCTTCCTCAGCATTGATGGTCCTCACAGCTGCAGCGACAAGGTCACAGTCGACTCTTCGGAAACTCCTGACATCGGTGGGCATTGTGTCTTTGTGCCTCCTGGTCACTCCTGACTGTCCCCTCTGCTTGCAGGTTCTTCACTTCCAGAATCCACCGTTGGATTCCACTGGACTTCTTCACCGTTTTCTCAAGAGGCATTTTCTTCTAAGTCTTCCATTGTCGTCTATGGAGGTTTCCGACGTCTCTTCACCCCTCGGCACCTGGTTTCCCTGGTGTAGGTAACCTTGTTCCCAGGGCATGCACAGGTGGGGTGGTTCTCCAACCTTCCGTCTTCCAAGGGAATTCTTCAGGGTCCTCTGGGAAGGGTCCTTCTTCTGCAAAACTGTGACTGTCATTTCTCTATTGACTTCCATTGGGCACGCAGCTGTGTTCCCACTCTGCACACACCCTCCGTGGGGTTCCTCAGTACTCACCTTGGGTGGTTCCTTGTATCCCCATCTCCTCTTGGTCTTCTGGTCCAAGTCCCATCCTCCTTTGCAGTTCGCATTCCACTTTCTTAGCATATGGTTTGGTGTCCCCCTGGAGTCCATTGTATTTTGTTCTACTTACCTGATTGCATTTGAAGTATTTTAGTGTATTGTGTTGATGTCTCCGGGTAGGAGATATACCAATATGTTAGTAAGTGATGTGAAATAAATAGAAATATTTTCATAAAAACACTGTGTGGTTCTTTTTCATTTAACTTTCACTGTTGATTAACTTGGTAAAACAAGCTGCTTAACACTCCTTCAAGTTAAGCCTGAAAGCTGCTCTCCACAGCTTCCACTTTGAGATCTTTCTATGGTTATCAAAGACCACTGAAATCACAATAATGGTTACCTGGATTAGTGCAAGGTGCATCACTTAAATAAGTGTTCACAATATACTAAGCCAGCCTCCTTCAGTCCCGCTGACATCCCCTGCCTCTGCCTAAGGCTCTTAAGAGAGGGGCAGGATTTTTGCTCCAGACTCAATTCCTCCCTGGAGGGCCCCCCTGTTCCCAGCAGTTCTGCCGTCTCTGGCCCCAGCTCCTTTGGGGCAGTTCCCTCAAAATGGGCAAGATCATCTTATCCTACCTACCTCTCTTCTTGGCATCAGTTTGGGCCATTATTTCAGGCTCCACTGCTCTTTGATTTCTCTGTTTCTTCATCTGTGCTCTAGTTGCCACAAAAACACTCTCAGAGATACCAAGTATGGCTGCATGAGCCTTAACTCCATTTCAGCCCATGCTGAAGTATCCAAATCATTGCCCATAAGACACTCTATAGGATTGTTATGAGGACACCACAAACTCTTTAGGGCCAGTAACCCCCACCCCCAGCTAAGGTTAGCCACTGCCGTGGGGTGGCACTTTGTGATATTATCAGCGTTGGTTACTTGGCAAGTGTGCCCAAGTAAAATCTGCTGAGGTGACACCAGCTTTTCAGTCACCATAGTGATTCCTGCCACAGCTCACCTTTCTTGACTATCACAATATACCGGCATGACTCATATCATTCCTCCCAACACTTGTGAATGAACAAACGTCTTGTACCCTGAGGTTTGACCATATTACGTGCTGTTGGGAATAGCTAGCTGCAGCTGTTGTTCCCTGGTTTGTTTGAAAAGGCTTAATAGCTTTTACAAATGTTTTACCATGCATATGCAATGTCAGCTTTCAGGCGCCACAGAAACATCCAGAAAATCCACCAGAATAAGCATCAAGCAACCGGTATAGATGACCTCAAAGTGAACCTTCCGGAAGACAGCCCTCATCAAATTAATCCCCTGCACCTGTTCCTTGCTATAAGCAATTTGAATGCAACCTTTGTTAACATTCTAAAACACCTTCTAGAAGACAGCCTCATCAAATTAATCCTCTGCAACTGTTCCTGGCTGTAAGCAATAAGAATGCAACCTTTGTGAACATTCTAAAGCACCTTCTAGAAGGAAGCCTCATTTCAAGTTACTTTTTCTGCACCTGCTCCTTGTTACAAATAATTAGAATGTGACCTTTATGACCGTCTAAAGAAGTCTTATTTAAAGACCATTCACACTCCTTCCCTTCGCTTAGCCTCTTTGCCTGCCACTTACCTGTTTCCTGGTTTCCAGGACTCTGTCTTGCCAGCTTCCTTGATCCTCCCGCTACGACTTCACCGCAAATAACGCCCTGCATTAGCCTTGCACCTGGATGGAAAAAAGAACAAGAAGAAAAGGAGAGACTCATTAGCAGGCTTGATTTTCTACGCGCGGAGCTCAGTCACAACATCGTGCTGCAAACAAAGGTATCCAGTGTTTTGTTCAACTTGTACATACTGTTGGCAGGGCTATGCCAGAGAGGACTTGGGTGAAGCTAACCCCGTCCAACTTTGCTTGTGGGTCTGATGCTGAAATCATACTCACTACAGTTTCGAAGATTTTGATAAAGGAGCCTCTACGTACTATCTAAATGAAAACAAAACAACAACAAAACTAAAGGTTGATTGAGATTTGAAAAGCTTTCATGAGGTGATACCTTAAGAGATAGAGTTAACACTAGACTAAAGCCTTATTATTTGTTTATAGGTACCATATTTGCCGGTACCATTCATCAGACTAGTGTGAATGCCTGCTGCAGTGTTGCCGTTGAGTAGACGAGCTACAGCATCTTTGACTCTACACGCTCTCTCCATCCCAACCGCCTTCCCCCTGGGATTTGCCACCCGAGCAGTGTCTCTTCCTGTAAACTGAGCGCAAGTCTAGGGAGGATTCAGGAAATAGCGTTGCTGCCTCATTGGAATCATCTGCAATCAGGTAGGTGGCTTATGAAACTGTGTCCCTGTAAATGTCTGCTTCAATATCATTAATGAGGGTATGCTGCCTGTATTTCCTCACATTAGGAGGCCAGGCAGCAAAGGTGGCAAGGTCAATGCCACCCTCTGATATCAGGACAGCCTCAGTAACTTCTCTGACTAGGTCAGAGCCCACTGCAGTTCCCAAGGTGGACCCAGCTACACCCTTGGAGATAGTACTGCTCCTAGTGCTACTTCTAGGGGTACTAAATGAAGTAGTAGCAGTATTGGTGCCTTTCTTAGGACATATAGCATTAGATGCCTGGCGAGCCACTTAAATGGCTGGCGAGCTTTTTGTCCAGCTGAACCTTTCAGGTTTTTTCCTCGACGGCAAGCTCTAAGTCCCATGTTTCCCCTCATGGAGTACCACAGGGCTCAATACTTAGCCCTTTACTTTTCAACATATATGTCAGCCCTCTGGCGACTATAGCTGAAGAGGCTGGGCTAACTATATATTCATACGCTGATGACACCCAGCTTATTTTTTCCTTATCGACCAAAGAGACTTCCAATGTGTCCTCTCTTTAAACAGGTCTACTTGAGATAGCTTGCTGGATGCACACTAAGAAGTTGAAATTAAATGGAGGAAAAACTGAACTCCTTATCTTCGGTGGAAACAAAGCTCTCTGGGGCCCCCAACATTGGCCTCTTCAAATGGGTGACCTCCCCCAACCTTCACAATCTGTCCGTAACCTCGGCATAATTATAGATGATCAACTATCTATGCAACAGCAAGCGGTTAAGGTCGCCTCAATCTGCTTTACAATTCTGAAATGGCTCAAAAAAAGTCTTTGGATGCTGCCACCTTCGACTCAAAAAACTGTGGTCCAAGCCTTGATCGTGTCCAGATTGGACTACGGCAATGTCCTGTATTTAGGCGCAAATAAGGAGGTGCTTCGGAAGCTGCAGGTGGTCCAAAACTCTGCGGCCAGACTTCTATGCCAGCTACCTCGAATGGCCTCCATTACAGGCCCTCTCCGCGTGCACCACTGGCTCAGGATAGAAAATCGTTCCAAATTCATATCCCTTTGCTACATGCACAGGATTAATGCCGGAACAGCACCACTTTATCTTAGGACCTTAGTTCACCCATACCTCCCTACGCGTCTTCTACGATCATCCAATCAGGCTAAGTTTCAAGTTCTCAGGATCAAACGCGCACGCATGGGCGGACGGTCCTTTGCTTACTTGGCCCGTCTCTATGGAACTCTCTCCCACTCCCACTCCGCCACAAACATAATTACCACTAGTTCCGTAAAGGCCTCAAAACGTGGTTATTTAACCTCTAGAGTCTGACTTTTCTTTTTTCTTCCAGCATGGGTCCGTAGGCGCCGGGAAACCTCCGGGTAGCTGTTGCGCCATATAAATTTAATAATAATAATAATAATGCCTTATGTCCTTTAGTTTTACAAGCAAAGCACCAAGGTTTCTTAGTATTAATATTATTGTTGGAGGAAAAGGAGGATGTGGACCCACCCCCAGGGGAAGACGTTTGTGGACCTGAAGAGGCTCTTTCTTAGAATTCTTTATCTTCTGGTCACTCCCTCTATAAGACTTATTGCGAACCCTGGTGCGAACCCATTTGTGTGCCTTCTTTCCGAATTCTTGGGGAGAGGTCAGATCAGAGTCCACCAGGTATTTGGTGCAGTTTTTCAGACACACAGTTATGAACTCTCTTGTGATCAAATTGTACAGCCCTTCATAGTTATGTACATTACTACCATGTAACCAGCTTTCCAGAGCCTTAACTGCACAGTCTATAAAATCAACCCAGTCTTGTGAAGTGACTCTCTGAGTATCTCTGAACTTAATTCTGTATTCTTCACAGATAAGCCCTAACCGTTCAATGAGTGCCTCTTTCAAGATATGGTAGTTGTCTGCATCCACCCACTTCTTCTTGGGGACCCTTTGGAATTTACTGGCCGTCTCTTAGTGCAGTAACCCACTTGTGGATGTCATCCCAAGTATCCTGCTCAGATTCCTAGTGTCAAAGTGTTCCTCCCTGACTCTGGAGTCTCTAGTGCTGCCACCATGGGGATCTAACTCCAAATTCTTCCTTTCTCTCTTCACCTCTAGGGATTCCCTATCAAGAGCCAGCGGCTCCCTCATCAATTTGAGCTTTTCCTTCTCAACTCTGAGCATACGGTACCCTCTTTCTATAGCTTCTCTCCTCTGTTAGAGTGGATGGACCCAGCATGAGATGCTGAAGAGAGTGAGGATGTGGATCAGCTAGACCCCTGATGCTCAACCCAAACGTTTAGCAACAACACTACTTATCCAGTATTGTGTATTCTCAAGTTAGTAGTGGTTTCTTGTGGAAACCTCACTGATGACAAAGTGGTAAAGCAATACAAGTCTTTATCCCAACCGCTGCACCACCAAGGTAGGAAACTGGCTCAGTATATGGTGTACATCCATTGGTGAGGCACTGTGCACTGAGTTCAGGCAACCCTTGGTGATAGTAGTAGTGGTCCCTGATAACCAAAGCTCTCAGGCGGTAGCTGTAGAGAGCAGTTAAGGCTTTTTTAGAGAGCATAAAGCGGGTACCTTACCACACAGTCAGTCAGAGAAGCTTACTCACAAGAAAGAACCACACCAGTGTTAGAAAAAAACCTTGTATTTATTATACACCAACACTAAAATTACTTTTTTACATCTCCTACCCAGAGATATCAATACAGAATAAAATAAACTTCAAATAAGTAAGTAAAGCATATACAACACATGGGACCCTATGGGGGAGAGGGGCAAACCATATACATGGTGTTTTACTGTTTCAGCACCCTTCCCAAAGGACCCAGAGGAAACCTGTTGGAACCAGGGAGGTTGGAGGACACCCCTACCCGTTGATACCCTTAGAACCAGGATACCTACACTAGGCGGCCCGTGTGCATAGGTGCGAATCGCTGTTGGAACCGCCCGTTGACGTCAATGGACAGCCTCGGATTTCCAGTTGCTGCAAAGTCTTGTGGACTGGGTCGGTGGAATCCAGATGTTAATTACGGACGAAGAGTACCTGCAAAAAGAGAGGACAGAGTCCAAACCACCCAGAGGTGTCCAGGGTGAGCAGGAGGCTGATGCCAGTCCTTGTAGGAGATACTTACTGTAGCCCGGAGGTCTTGAAGATGCAGCTGTGGAGCCCAGGCAATGATGCAGGAGCACACTAGCCATCCACGAGCTGTCCCACACCAGTGTTGGAATGTAGGAGGGTCAGTTGCCAGCAGGACCACCAACAAGCCTTGTGGAACTCACCCCGCAAGAGTAAGTCAGAGCCAGACCTCAGCAAGCAGGAAAGCCAGCAAGAATCGGTGGAGACCCCAGAAGGACCCTCTGCCAGCAGGCACAGGGAGTCGCAGGGAGGCCTCGGCAGCACACAGAAGATGGATTTCCACATTGCTGGAGAAACAGGGAGGCCATCACTCTTGGGGCTGTGTGATGCCGGAGGCTGGGCTTCTTGGAGCTTGAATATCTTTTGCCAGGAGAGCCAACAAGCCTTGGCAATGTCAACAGGACGCACTGCACAGGGATGCAGTTCTGGTCAGCTGGAGAGGGATTACAGTGCCCCAAGTTGCAGGGAAGACTGGTTAGGCCTCTGGGGGGGCCAACAAACCACAACCTGTGTTGTAGAGCCGGGAGGTGTCTGAAGCACAGCAGGATCCACAAGTCTGTTATTGTCATCGAGGTGCCTGCGGATGAAGGGAGAGTCCTTCTTGCTATCTTGATGCATGCAGAGTCATGGGGGGCTTAGGATTATGCAGAGCCATGGAAGTTGCAGAACTTGGAAGATCACTGAGACGAAGTTGCAGTTGGAGCCTTCCTACCTGAAGCAGTCTTTGTCTTGGTTCCTGGCTCGGTGCAACAACAGAGTTCGGTGCCAACAGCAGATAAGTCTTTAGACAAATCTTCAGGCAACGTCAGTCAGTTCTCTCATAGGGGGCTCCATGTATAGGCATAAGCGTTGAATAGTCCCACCCACCTGCGAGGACTCCGGAGCACTTTCTCCAATATATCTTCTTAAGTGCTGAAGTTCGGCTTTCTACAGGAAGGCCTTGAATAATCACTTAAGAAAGTCATTATGCAGCCTATAGAATTAGGCTACAGTGGACACAATTCTTCATCTTGTAACAAAAGGAGAATATCCAAGGAAACATGCAAATAATGCATGAAAAATTTGTAAGGTAACAGAGAAAATCCTTCACAAACCCTTTTCTTATGTGAGAGAAGGATGAAGAAGTGCAGGGCAGTGTAGCCCATAGACTGCCGTTATCAGGGAAGAAAAGGTAGACTGTGCCTTTAAGAACTGTGTGACCTCCAATATCCCATCATGCTCAGCCAGAGGCAGTTACCTCAGTTCTTTTTTCCAGCTCCTGCTAACAGGACCCTTGGAGCATTGAACTCAACCTTTTTTGTTTTTTTCTTCAAAATGTAGCTTTAAATATCAGTGACTACTGTTAGACTCAACGGCTTTTGTCTTCCTCTATTGATTTTTATCTTTTTTTTTACAGAAAAAGAGGCATTTTTCTATATTAAAATGCCTTCTTTATTTAACAAATGTCCTCGCTGTGGCAGGAAAAAGGCCAAAACAGACCCCTATGAGGTCTGTATCATCTGTCTGCCGTTTTCACATCTACCTGCCTCCTGCGAGATCTGCAAGACTTTCTCCAGGCGAACCCTGCGTGGCAAGGAGAAAATTTGCCTTCAAGGTAAAGAAGAAAGAAGACACCAACAAGCCAGTGGGATCTCTGAGCAAGGGGAAGGTAACTCTTCCACTAGAGCTCTTCCCTCAGCCTCTAGTGGTCATGGAAAGTCTGAGAGGCGTTTTTCAGAAAGAAAACGCTTTCGCTATCGGTCAACGTCAAGGCGGTCGACGTTGAGAGGAGGTATGGCACCGACATGTTCACCATCAAGGACTGGCTCGATGTCTTACAAACATCGTTGCTCGATGTCAAGACACTCACCTGCAATGTCAAGACCGCCTACACACCGTCACCTGGCGTCAAGAAGTGCTTCGACGTCAAGGGACTCTGACTCACTGTCACCCAGAAGGAGACGCTCAATGTCGAGAGCCAAACATCGACAGGAGTGGTCGACGTTGAGAAGCCGATCAACGTCGAGGCGACGGTGGAAGTCGACGTCAAAAAGTTCCTTGACGTCGAGAAAAATTCAGAAACCCTCTAAAAGAAGGAGAATCTACTCGTCATCTGACTCGCAACATTCCAGATCTCCTTCTCTGATAGAGGTGCCATCTTCTCCTGTACCGATCTCTTCTCCTCCACCAACTGCGATGCCGCCTTTATGGCCTACGCCTCCTAGAGAGTTGCCGCCTCCTGTGTTGATGGTACTACCAGCCTCGTTACCTCCAGTGGCTCCTCTGCATCCAGTGTTGCTGACACCACCAGCTCTACCGGGACCTGGCATACCACCTCCTCCAGTGCCACACGTGCCTAGTACTCCAGCCCCCAGGCGCTCACAATCAAGGTTGCACCATCGCTCATGCCATGGCCATCATCCATCTGGGCGTTCTTATACTAGATCACAGCACTCTGGTTCACATCGCAGATCACACCATACATCAAGGTTGCGATCTCGCTGTTATCACCATGAGGATACGTCCTCTTCCACCCGGGACTATTCACCCACCTTGTCGGATTCTCCTCAGCCTCGTTCCTCACCGATTGACGACATAAACACCTTTAAAAAAGTTCTTGTGAGAGGTGCAGCTAAGCTGAACATACCGATGGCTGTTCCAACGCCATCTACCGTGGGGATCTTCAAGACACTCCACCAACGCACGGCCTCATGACCTGTGCTCTCACTAGTGCCGGGTCTACTTAATCCAGCTATGGACTTGTTTCCTACTCCAGTTGTGGCAAAGTCGGTGCCCTCCAGGCTCCAGAAAATATATCGGCCTCCAGATCAAGATCTGTTAATTCTGCATACCGACCCGCCACCTGAGTTCGTGGTAATTCTGGCTGCCCGCAAGTCTCACGCCATGTCTCCTTCTGCCACTTCTCCTCCAGATAAGGAGTGTAAAAGATTGGATTCCTCGGGTCACAAAGTCTGCAACACTGCGCCAACTTCAATGAAGTTGGCCAGCGCAACAGCCCTCTTGGGCAGATACGACAGAGCCTTGAGGGAGTCCATTCTACATTTTGCGGAACATCTCCAAAAAGGATCACCGGGAGGATTTTCTGGCATTCGTCCAAGAAGGTGCCATGATCTCTAACCAGATCATTAGTGTGGCAGTGGATTCCTCTCTTCTAGCAGCTCATGGTTACTGCCATGGAGTGTCCTCGCACAGACATCCATGGCTTCGACTGACATCATTAAAACCTGACGCTCAGCTGCGTATCCAGAATTTGCCATTTTCCGGTTCAACACTGTTCAGCTCTCACCTCATGCTGATGACAAAATGGCAAGGATAAAGACGGAGATGGACACTTTAAAAGCCGTAGGGCTTGAGAAATCTAAGGACCAGCGCCGATCATTCCGACCCTACCACCGTAGTTTCTTGTCACAGAGGGTTCAAACCCCTCAATGGCAGGCTGGGAGATTGCAGCAGCAGTACCAAAGGTCCTACCACCCTCAGTGTAAGCAGCAGAGGGGATGTGCGGCCCAACATCCCAACCAGGGGGACGACAACCAACTTCAAAGCCCTGAATCCTCTCTTCCCCCTCTTCCGTTACCCACTCCGGTAGGAGGAAACATCTCATATTACCTGGCAGAGTGGCAGCACATAAAGACAGACGCCTGGGTCTTAAATTTTGTAAAAAAAATGGGTAGTGTCTCAGATTTACTGCCCCACCACCGTCCATTCCACCAAAGTAATCCACCTCCACCTTCTTAAAAAGGAGGCCCACACTCTGTGCCACAAGAAGGTAGTGGAACCTTTTCCCCTCAGTCAACGGGGAAAGGGCATTTACTCCAGGTACTTCCTCATACCAAAAAAGGACAAACAAGACAGGCCCATTTTTGACCTCCGGATCGTCAACAAATGGATTTGAAAGGAGAAGTTCAGGATGCTAGCTTTACATCAAATATACCCTCGGCTTCGCCAGTGAGACTGGCTTTTCTTTGTCACTCTGCACAATGCCTTTTTACATATTTCTATTGCAAAAAAACATCGGAAGTTCCTAAGATTCGTCATGTGGCAAGATCCAATATACCAATATACCGTCCAACCATTTGGTCTCAAGTCAGAGCCCAGTACGTTTTCCATGTGCATGGCTGTGGTGGCAGCACATCTTCGAAAACACCGAATTTATGCCTACCCTTACCTGGACGACTGATTCATCAAGGCATCCACCTTTTCAGAAGCCCAACTACATTTCAAATGGACTTTCGATTGGGTCTTCAGGTCAACTTTCTCAAGTCCACATCAACACCAGTCCAGAATTTGCACTACTTAGGCACTACCATCGAAACACTTCACGCAAGGGTGTGTCCTTCGGAGGAACAATGCTTATCCATTCTCTGGCAATTTCACACACTCCAGCGAATGTGTCGTTCAACAGTCCGCATGATCCTTTCACTTCTCGGTTCGATGGCCTCCTGCATCTTGTTAACTCCCAACGCTCGCTTTCACATGCTCTCTCTCCAGGAGTGTCTCGAGGACCAGAGGGATCAGTTGCTAGGAAACTGGGAAGACAAGATCACTCTATCCCTTCATGCCATCAGGTCGCTCAAATGGGGGTGCTCTCCGAGCATCCTGCAGGGGATGCCATTTCACCAACAGGATCCAACACAGACCATCGTGACCGATGCCTCTCTGCTCAGATGGAGAGCCCACATAGGTCACCTTCAAATACAAGGCTCATGGTCTCCAAATGAGAGGACATATCACATCAATCTCCTCGAACTCCGTGCACTTCATCTGGCACTCAAGGTGTTTCACCCGTCGTTCACAACTGACAACCTGCTTGTTCATACGGACAACACAGCCACCATGTACTACCTGAACAAGCAGGGGGAACAAGGTCCATAGCCCTGTCACAAGAGGCTTGCTCTGGCCCCTCGCCAGGAATCTGAAGGTAATAGCCACTCACCTTCCAGGTGTCCAAGCAGATGTGCTAAGCAGGGCTATCCACGAAAACCACGAGTACGACATATTCGCTCAACATATCTTCTGCTTATGGGGCAAACCTTCTATCGACCTTTTCACCACAGCGGAAAACAAAAATGCAGCGACTTCGCTGCCAAGTTTTGCCATCCAGAAACATTGGGAAATGCCCTGTGGATCAACTGGTCCAACAAATTTCTCTACGCTTTTCCACCAATTCCCCTTATCACGACAGCCAAGATGATCCTCATGGCACCAGAGTAGCCTAGACAATTGTAGTTCACGGACCTTCTTCACTGGTCGCTCTGTCCACATCTCAGGCTACCATGCAGGCCAGACCTCTTGATAAAATTCGGAGGCCAAATGTTCCACCCCAACCTCTCCTTCTTGAATTTGGCAGCATGGCTCCTGAGATAGTACAATATGGCCATCTGAACCTACCTCAGGACTGTATGAAGATTCTGAAGGAGGCAAAGCGGCCATCTACACGGTCTGCATATGCCTTCAAGTGGAGGACATTTTGCATCTGGTGTTCATTCAGACAGATGGACCCTACCTCTTGCCAAGAGGATGTTATTCTCTCATATCTTTTGCACCTTGCTACATCTGGACTGCAATTCTCTTCCATCAAAGTCCTCCTGGCTGCTCTCACGGCATACAGGAAAAGTCCTTCACAAACCTCTTTCTTTAAGATTCCTTCATCAAAGATTGCCTGGAAGGGTTAAAGAAGGTCTTTCCCCCTGTTAGGAG
Organism: Calotriton arnoldi; assembly: GCA_963921515.1. Classification (NCBI taxonomy): domain Eukaryota; kingdom Metazoa; phylum Chordata; class Amphibia; order Caudata; family Salamandridae; genus Calotriton; species Calotriton arnoldi. Next base: position 895,305 of record CAWUFW010002690.1, on the reverse strand, counting down.
CCCCTCTCCTCCAAGGGAACTTAACGTGTTCCTTTCACACCTACTGCTACCTCATTTTGAGCCTATACATACAGCATCTGTCCAACATCTCACTTGGAAAACTGCTTCCCTTGTTTCAATAATGTCTGAACGTAGAGTTAGTGAGATACAGGCCCTTTGTGCTTGTAGGAGGCTGGCTTAGTATATGGTGCACACTTATTTAAGTGAAGCACCTTGCACTAATCCAGACAACTCTTATGGTGATTTTAGTGGTGTTAGACAGCCATAGAAAGATCTCTAAGTGGTAGCCGTGGAGAGCAGCCTTCAGGCTTAGTCGAGAAGGAGTGTTAAGCAGCTTGTTTTACCAGATCTAATCATATAGTGTAGGTTAAATGAAAAAGAACCAAACAGTGCTCCCACCCCTGTTCCTAATTATAAAAATATGTCTATTTATTACACAACACTCACTAACACATTGGTATATCTCCTACCCGGAGATATCAACACAAATACACAATAATACTTCAATTGCAAGAGGTAAGTAAGCACAATACACAGTGGTCTCCAGGGGAGACCAAACCATATACTAAGAAACTGGAATGCGAACTGCGACCAAAGTCGGGACTTGTACCAGGAGACTCAGAAGAGCTGGGGACACAAGGAACCCCCAAGGTAAGTATCCAGAGATCCCACGGAGGCTGTGTGCAGAGTGGAAACCCAGCCGCATACTCCATGCAAGTCAATGAGAAAGTGGCAGTTGCAGTTTTGAAGAAGAAGGACCCTTGCCAGAGGACCCTGAAGAAACCCTGTGGAAGACAGAAGGTTGAAAAGTCCCCCAACCTGTGGATACCCAAGGAACCAGAATGCTTACACCAGGGAAGCCGGGTGCATAGGTGCGAAGTGACGTCGGAAACCGCAGTAGACCACAATGGAGGACTTCAGTGAAGATGCCACTGGTGATGAATGTGCAAGAGTCCGGTAGAATCCAAGGGTGGATTCTTGAAGAGAAGAACCTGCAAGCAGAGGGGACAGAGCCTATGCCACTTGCAGGTGACCAGGAGGCACAGAGGAGCAATGCCCACCGATGACGGAAGATGCAGGAGTGGTGACGGTGACCTTGTGTAGGAAGCTGGCTCGGTACATACTATACCAAAGTAAGGTATAGTGTGCACAGAGTCCCAAGAGGTATAGCAGAGGCTAAATTAGGTAAGTACTAACAGCTCTCTTTGTTGTAGTGTTGCCGAGCAGTTAGGCTTATCCAGAGGGTGTGTTAAGCATTTATAGTATTCACTCAATCAAGGCTGATGGCAAACACTCAGAGACAGAATCCAGACCAAATAGGTAAGTATAGAAAGGTACACTTAGGTTTCATTTTGTAGAACCAAGCAGGACTTGGCACAGGCAAGTAGGAAATACTTTCAAATGCAAAGCTGTACACAGTAATGCAATTGTGGATTGTATTAGTAGCGTTTGCAGGTTTGTAAAACAGTTCAAAATACAGAAAGATTACTTTTGATTACTCTTGGATTACTTTTCAGTTACTTTGAGTACTTGAGGTGATATGCCGAGATATCATACACTAGACTTTGTCGCTTACTGGTAAGTTTGACAATTCTTAAGTTAAAGCATAGTTACTTTTCTGTCATACAAAACAACGGTTCAACAACATAATTAGGAACAAAACTCGTAACATTGGTTCCTATGGGAAAAAGAAGGTTATCGGTTTAGAGGTAAGTAGACGCCCTGCAAGAATAGTTTTTGGGGGTTAGAACAAAGGTTCCCCAAGGTTCAGGTAGGCATTCAAATTACACCGCCAGCGGTACTAGGGCGGCCGGGTGCAGAGTGCATGATGCCAATGTTAGCCAATGGGGCTATGGGGTACCTCGGTTGGGGGCTGCTTACAGGCAGGTCACTCGGCCTTGGGAGCCAAGCTCCTAGGATTAAAGTCAGGGCAAAGGGGGTCCCAGGTTGGCACTATGTCCACACTACCAGTGGCGCAGGGGCAGCCGGGTGCAGGGTGCTGAGGAGGAGTCGGGAGCCCAATGAAATGCTATGGAGGTTGCTGGTTTTGGATTTTGGCTGCAGGCCTGGTCCAGGAAGTCTTCTGGGAGGAACCAACAGCTGGGCATGTAAGTTGGAGAGCTCGGGGGCGTAGGTGCACCTCAGGTCCTCTTCTCCGGGGCGTAGGGAGGCCAGATGCAAGGGTGCCTTTTGAGGTCGGATTTCACCTTACCGGGCCACTCGCGGTTGGGAGGGTCTCCGTGCAGAGGCTGCAGGCGACGTCGAGGAGTCCTGGAGTGGTCAACCCATGGTGGACTCAGACTCTGGAGCGCTGGGGGATCTTGCTGGGACCGGTGGGCCACTTGGACTCGGGCCATAGGCGATGGGTGCAGTGGTGGTTCCAGGTGTTGGGTTTCTTTGTCCTCAGCAGGCTCAGAGCTTTTCTTTGTAGTATATTTTGAACAGAGCTGCTGTTCGCAGGAGATCCGTCTTTGTTGAAGGCAGTCAGTCCTCCCAGGTGTTCTGGAGGTCGCTGGCAGCAGGACAAGTTGGCTTTTGGCGCAGGATCTCCGTAAACCGCAGAAGGCCCGGTAGGGCTAGGGCCAAGTCAGTTCTTCACCCTAGTCTGCTCTGCTGTGCAACTTCTTCCGGGCTTCTTCTTCGTTGGTTGCAGGAATCTACCTTGTGGGTTCAGGGCTGCCCCCTAAATACTGTATATAGGGGGCGTTTTAGGTGTCTCGAGTCAGTAGCCAATGGGCTACTGACCTAAGGGTGAATACATCCTTGGTGTGCTCACCCCACGTACGGGAGTGGGCACATCCCTTTCCCTGATTGGAGATTGCCTGCCATCTTCAAGATGGCGGGCACTGAGGGGTGGGCTTCACCTCGCCTCCCCCACCTGAGGGGTGGGGTTGGCAGAAGTGGGCACACCTTCTGGGCTGTTCTAATTTTCCCACCTGCCTTCCCACCGAAAAGGGGGTGAGACTGGAATGGGGCCTGCTCCTAATAGCAGGAGAGCCTGGGGGTCCCATTGCAGAGGCAGCAAGGCCTTTGAAGCTTTCTGCCATAGATGGCTCTTCCTGACATGGGGGAGGTGTGAACACCTCCACCTAGGAAAGGCTTTGTTTCTGGGCCCAGTGAGCAAAGGCTCCCACCCCAGGGTTCCAGAATCTTGTCTCGTGGTGGCAGGCTGGTGTTTACTAGTCAGGGAACCCACCAGAGGCTGGTTGTTTTTTAGGGGGCTTCTCTAAGATGCCCTCTGAGTGCATTTTATATTAAATCCCACACTGGCATCAGTGTGGGTTTATTATGCCGAGAAATTTGCTACCAAACTTCCCAGAATTCAGTAAAGCCATTATGGTGCTGTTGAGTTCGTAATGAAAAACTCCCAGACAATATATTCTTTATAGCTTTACTGCACTTACAATGTCTAAGAATGGACTTAGACACTGTAGGGGTACAGTGCTCATGCAACTGTACCCTCACCAGTGGTATAGTGCACCCACCTATACAATAGGCCGTGGGTTGCTGGCATGGCACACAGGAATGTGCTCCAGACTTGGTACCTCCTTGGAAGACTCCCCTGCCCTCAGTGGCTCTGCCAGGACAGGCCTGACCTCCTCTGGGGCAGTTTCTTCACAAGGGATAGGATCAGTTTTCTGAAGAGGCTAACCCTCGCTTACAGTCTGGGGGGAGGAGGACTTTTCTTCCTCCCTTGTGCTCTCTGTTGGAGCTGGGTGGGCCATTCTTTCAGGCTCCACTGCTCCAGGGTTTCCTTGTAGTTGGACTTGTGCCCTAAGTGTCACACCAACCTTCTCAGGGAGGCCTATCATCTCTAGATGGGTCCTGAGTTCTACTTCAGCCGAGGCTGAAATCTGTGGATCATTGCCCAGTAGGCAATCTACATGCAGGTTGGGGGATACTGCAACACTTTTAGTGCCAGTTACCCCTCCCCAGGTGAGATTGACTATGGCCATGGAGTTATCTGTTCTGACACCATCAGTGTTGGTCACCTGGTAATGTAACCAGGTAGAAGCTGAAGGGGGGACACAAGTTTTCCTGCCACCATGGTGACACTGGTCCTTATGTCCCTACAGGCTACAGCTATCTGACCAACAATCAGAGGTTCCTGCATGTACTTGCCCAAGGAATTAAGACTTAAAATAAAAGTGGCAAAACCCATGCCACCATCACATACTAAGGTGGCCTGTGTAGGGAATCTGGCTAGGCCAGAATCCACCTCAGTACCCCAGGAAAACCCAACTAAATTCTTGGGTGCACTACTACTACTGGGAGTGCTACTACTAGTGGCACTCGGGGGGTGTAGTAGTAGTGGTAGTGGTATCCTTGTTGCTGGTCTTCGGGCAATTGGAATCCCTTGCCTTATGGCATTTCTCTTTGCAGAGATAGCAATAGGATTTCTTACCAGGGGAGGAAGTGGATTGGGACCCACCCCCAGAAGAAAACTTGTGGGGACCTTCAGAGGACTTCTCTCTAGATTTTGCTCCTCCTTTCTCTTGGGCCACAGAAGAATCTTTCTTCTGGTCACCACCACCTTGATACTTAGTCTTAACGCTGGTACGAACCCATTTGTCTGCCTTCTTTCCCAATTATTGTGGAGAGGTCGGATCAGAGTCTACCGGGTAGTGGTGCAGTTGCTGATTTGGACAATTGTTAAGGCTGTGCTCCCTCACTAGTGAATTGTACAATCCTGTGTAATCATGCACATTACTTCCATGAGGCCAGCCTTCCAGAGCCTTAATAGCACTGTCTACAAAATCAACCCAGTCCTGGATGTGTGCCTTCTGTGTGTCCCTAAACATAACCCTGTACTGTTCAGTGGTTAAACCAAACCCATCTATGAGGGCACTCTTCAATACTGTGTAGTTGTCAGCAACTTCCTCCTTGACAGTGAGGAGTTTGTCTCTGCCTTTGCTAGCAAAGGAGAGCCACAGGATAGCTGCCCACTGCCCTTGAGGGACCTTATGCACTTTACAGGCCCTCTCCAAGGCAGTGATCCATTTATGGATATCATCCCCCTCTGTTAAGGAGAGACTATCCCGCTCAGGTTCCTAGCTTCAAACGATTGCCCCCTGACCCCAGGGACACTAGTGCTGCCACCATGGGACTCTGGACCCAAATTCTTTCTAGCCCTCTGTACTTCCAAGGTGTCCTCATCAAGGGCCAGCTGCTCTTGCTTGAATTGATTCTGGTCTTAGCTCTCTCAAGCTTCAGCAGGTGGTATTCCCTCTCTAAGGAGTCTTCTCTCATATTAGAGATGGAGGTCCCTGTGGAATTATTAGAGGCATTGGAATTAGCAGAGGAGGATCTAGACCTCCCCTGCATTCTCTGTACCCTCCCAGGAGGAATACAGGGGGACCTACCTCTAGGGGCACCCTCTGGACTATCTGTACTATTCCCTGGGGGATCATAGTTCACCAAGGTGGAGTCATCAGACTACTCCTGGTCATGCTCAGAATTAGTGTCACTGAGGTGAACTACCTCTGACCCCTCTTCTGGATCTACTTCACCCACATTGTCCTGCCCTTCTGGCCTCCCAGCTTTCTGGAGTTCATCCTGCAGCAGCAGCTCTAAGAGTTGCTGAGTGTTAGGGTTACTACCTGTCTTTAACTTCCTGGCTACAGCCAGGGTCCTATGTTCCTGGAACTTAAGACCACTGTACCTAGAAGCTTGGGACCCACTGGCTTCCCCGGTTAAAGACATGGTAAACTAGGTGTAGTGCGGTGTTGCACCACCTACCCTAGTGGAAACTAAACTTAAAAAGGATTGTAGAAAGGGTTGTGCTAGACCCTCTGCTAGCAATCCAAAAAGTTCAGTAGAACTTACTACTTTACAAAAAGTATTTATATGTGCCTAATGCTAGTGATGGTTTTTCATCCAAACACATCTAGATTAGCTGGTAAAAAAGTGCAGGCCTAAATCGCAACTGCTGCACACCAATGTAGGAGGCTGGATTAGTATATGGTGCACACCTATTTAAGTGAAGCACCTTACACTAATCCAGACAACCCTTCTGGTGGTTTTGGAGGTCTTAGACAACCATAGAAAGCTCTCTAAGTGGTAGCTGTGGAGAGCAGGCTTCAGGCTTAGTCCAGAAGGAGTGTTAAACAGTTTGTTTTGCAATTCTAATCATATAGTATAGTTTAAATGGAAAAGAACCACACAGTGTAGTTATGAAAATATGTCTATTTACTCCAGTATTGGAGCTTTCATAGATTCCCATGCTTGGAATCATTACCCGTCGTCGAGATGGGAGCCTCGGTAAATATAAACCAGTAGTAAATAATCATTACAAAAGAGAAACAGGCGTAGGCCTAATCCCATTTTGTAACCAGACCATGTCTTTTTGTAAAAGAGACCAAAAAGAACCATCAACCAATCAGAGCAGCCTCACCCTCTAGAACCTTGGTGAAAGAACCTCAGCTCCTCAGATTTTCTACCGCACGTTGTGCAGAAGGGAGTCTCCTCGAGCTTTTCTCTTTTTCAACTCTTTACAACTGTTTTTCCTCAAATATTTTTCAACTGCTTTCTTCAGTTTTTCTTGGAGTATTCTCTGAGATGTCTGACAAGGAAAAGAAGGCTTTGTTTAAGTCTTGTGCCACTTGTGGCAAGAAGAGGCTCTATGTGGAGGATAGGCATAAGGACTGCATATATTGCCTATACCCGGACCACAAGGCTGCGGAGTGCAAGATTTGCCGCACCTTCTCGACCAAGACTCTCCGGGACCGTGAGGGTCGTCTGCTCACCTGGCTTCACAAGCTAAAGTCGAGAAAGGAGACACTGTCCAGTGACAGTGAGGAGTCGTCTTCCGCCTCCTCATCCAGAAGGTCAGTCAAAAGGGGTAGGGGTTCCCCTTCACCATCTCTGGGTCACCCCTCGAAGGCCTCCAAAAAGACCCCGAAGGAGTCTGAGGACCTGAGTCCTATCAAATCTCCTCACTGCGGTGAAAAGGAGAGGGAAGGACTATTATCACCACCTGCGACTGTCCCAAGCAAAGAAAAATCGTTTAAAAAGCCCTCTTCGCAATCTTCTGACAGAAGTAATCATTCGTCGTCGACGCTGCGCAAGCCCTCGTCGACGAAAGCTTCAAAATCGCAGGCGAAAGGTGCTCCAGTGTCGACGTCATTTTCTATTCCAGTGTCGACGGGCTCGTCGACGAGCACTTCTACAGCAACGTCGACGATGGTGTCGACGAAGATCTCATCTACGGTGCCGTCGACGACTGTGGCGTCGACGACAGCCACGACAGTGATGACGACGTCAGCAGGGGTGCTGCTTATCTCGTCGACGACAGGTTCGACGACGCCCATCGTTTCGACGACGATCAGCTCGTCGACTGTGCTTCCGTCGACGCTGGTTCCAGCTACATTCTCGTCGACGGTGCTTCCGTCGACGATGTCGTCGACGACGGTTTTTCCTCCACGTCGACGGGACCGTCGACGACGTCGTCGACGGGGAAGATTTCAATTTCCATTAGAAGGAAGCAGATTTCGCCGGAGATGACGTCTCCCAGGAGGGTGCATTCTTTGCCACCTGCATTATTGTTGGAGGAGGAAGAGGACTCTGATGGTAATGACAGTCGTTTTGGCTATGCTAACAGCCCCTCTCAACTTCTGGTCAAGTGTCAGGACACTGATTCTGAGGGTGATTACTATCATGAGCAGGCGTATGAACAACAATTTCCACGCCAGGAGAACGTTCAGCAACAGATGGTGTCTGTCCCCACCACTCTTTTAGCGGATTTGCAGGGGATGCTTCTGGACTATCGACGGAGGTTTTCTTCACATCCTCCTCATCCTCCGCCACCTTCTCTCTTGGCGCAGCCTGTGCCTGCTCCTCAAGCCACCGTGATGGTTTCACCACCTCCATCAGCTCAGCCACTTACCCAATTTCCACCGGAGGAAGTTCTTCCTCAGGCAGTTCCTCAACACCTGGATAATTCCACAGACGAAGAAGAAGGTGAACTTGTACAGCCGGATCATGGAGAAGAATGGGATGATTACGTGATCCCTGATCCCGCCTCTCCAGCTCCTGCCCCGGTGGATTCCCCACCTGCTGACATTGGGGGTTTTCACAAGTTAATGGAGAGGGCCTCACTCCGTTTCGAACTTCCTGTGCCCTCAGTTCAGACAGAGTGCTTTCTCTATGATTTTAAGGAGCAGAGTAAGAAGATGGTGCGCTCCATTCCTATAGTAGCTCATGTGTGGGAAGAAGGGATAAAGACCATGAAAAATCCTGCCACAGTAGTTCCAGTCTTACCACGACTAGACAAGAAGTATAAAGCCCCAGACGACAGCCCAGCTTCTTTGACTGGTCAACCGAAGCCAGATTCGGTCATTTCCCAGGCAAATCGAAGAATCCTTCAGCACCTCTGACTACACCACCGGACAAGGAGGGCAGGCGCCTAGACAATGCAGGGAAACGATTTTCCTCCATGGCGAGTCTGGTGATTAGAGCGGCGAACGCATTAGCGATCCTTGGAACATACGACCACCAGATGTGGTGCGACCTTTCGCCTTATCTTGACCAGTTGCCCGATACTTCCAAGTCTGAGGCAAAGAAGATCCTACAAGAGGGGAAAATTACATCAGCGGAGATCATCGACTGTGCGATGGACATCGCTACCACAGCTTTCCGCTCCCTGGCAGGGGCAGCTGTACTTCGTCGACAGGGTTGGCTAAGGGCAACGTGGTTCCGGCCAGAGGTTCAGAACAAGATCCTGGACCTCCCCTTTGATGGTGAGGCGTTGTTCGGCAAACACATAGATGATGCCCTCCAAGACATTAAAAAGGATACTGAAACTGCTCGATCCTTGGGGACCCTTCAATATCGGAAAGTCCCTTTCCGTGGAGCTAGAGGCAGGGGTGCTCCTTCATACAGAAGATCCTATCAACAGCAGCGGTATTCCTCTTATGCTTCCTCATCCCAATCTTACCGTCCTTCTTACAACCAGAAGCAAGGCCAGGCATCGTCTTTCTCCAGATCGAACTCTAGGGGAAAACAGAATCGTCAGGGGCGAGACGCCTCCAAGAGGCAATAGCGGTGTCCTGGCTCTTTGCGCTGTGCCCTCCTCCTCCTCCAAAACATCTGTAGGAGGCAGGGTGTCTCATTACCTCCGCAACTGGCAACGGATTACAACAGACCGTTGGGTTCTGAACATCATTCAGAGTGGCCACACCCTGGAGTTCATGCATCTTCCACCATCCAAAGCCCCTGCCGCCACCTCCATGAAACATCTGCGTCTCCTTCGGCTCGAAGTTCATCAGCTGCTGATCAAGGGAGCAGTAGAGCCAGTCCCTCTATATCAGAGGGGCAAGGGATTCTATTCCAGGTTTTTCCTGGTAAAAAAGACGTTGGAGAAATGGCGTCCCATTCTCGACCTCAGAGAGCTCAAAACTTATCTCACAAAGCAATCCTTTCGGATGGTGTCTCTCCAAGACATCCTGCGTCTTCTCAACACTGGAGATTTTATGGCCACTCTCGATCTCGAGGATGCGTATTTCCACATACCCATCCATCCGGCCCACAGGAGATTTCTTCGGGTTACAGTCGCCAAGAGCCATTTCCAGTTCAAAGTGCTGCCGTTTGGCCTTCGCTCAGCTCCGAGAGTCTTCTCCAAGGTGCTAGCACCGGTAGCAGTTTTCCTCAGGAAGCATCATTTCCAGGTCTTTCCCTACCTGGACGACTGGTTACTAAAGGCCCCGTCCAGGGAGGCAGCAGCAGATGCGGTCGCCGCTTGCACCTGTCTCTTCTCCAATCTGGGCTTGACTCTCAACAGCACCAAGTCTTCTCTCCGCCCGTCCAGGAAGGTTCAGTTTCTTGGAGCGATTTTAAACACATCTCTCAGCAAGGTATTTCCATCTCAGGAGCGACAAAGAAATCTAATCTCCATGGCCCATCTGGTGCGAAGAAAAAAGTATCTTTCTGTTCGCTGCTACAAATCCCTGCTGGGGATGATGTCCTCCTGCATACCCTTGATACCTCACTGCAGATTGCGAATGCGCCCCCTGCAGGAGCACCTGGACTCGCAGTGGAAGCAGGTGAGCGGGTCCTTCGACGACAAGCTTCTGATCACTCAGGACATGCGCCAAGCCATTCTATGGTGGACAAGAGAAAAGCATTTGTCCCGAGGTCTATCCTTCGTAAGCACTCCAGCACCTCAGGTGGTGACTACAGATGCTTCGCTAGAGGGCTGGGGCGCAGTGTTGCAGGATCTGCAGGTCAGTGGACGTTGGCTTCCGGAACATCGCCTCCTTCACATCAACCTCTTGGAACTAAGAGCGATTCGTCTAGCTCTTCAAGCTTTTCTTCCAAGGTTGCAAGGTTTGTCGGTTCTTGTCCGGACGGACAACACCACAGCCATGCACTACATCAACAAGGAAGGCGGCACCAGGTCCCTACCCTTGTCACAAGAAGCCCAAGCGATCTGGGAAGGGGCGATCCTTCATGGAATTTCTCTGAAGGCAGAACATTTGCCAGGAGTGCTCAACGACAAAGCAGACAGGCTCAGCAGGCTGAAGTCGGTCACCCACGAGTGGGAACTGGATCAGACAACGCAGGAAGGGGTCTTTCGCCGGTGGGGCAGACCCTCCATAGACCTGTTTGCCTTACCAGAAAACAGGAAATGTCAGTTTTACGCCAGCAAGCTACACCATCGAGGGTCGCTGGGGAATGCGCTTTCGATAGCCTGGTCAGGCGCATTTCTTTACGCTTTTCCCCCCATTCCGCTAATTCCCAGGTTGCTCAAGAAGATCAAAACGGAACGGTGCAAAATGATCCTGGTAGCTCCAGCCTGGCCGAGACAGTTTTGGTTCACCGAACTCCACCTTCTCTCCTTGGACCATCCTCTTCCACTACAACCGATTCCACACCTCCTCACAATGTCTCAGGGCCAGGTATGGCACCCAGATCCTCGCTCGTTGCAGCTCTCAGCATGGCTCCTGAGCAGCGAGAATTTTTTCACTTAGATCTTCCAGAAGAGATTAAGGATGTTCTTTCGCAGGCGAGAGCTCCTTCCACTAACAAGACCTACCGCTTGAAATGGAAGCGTTTTTCCATCTGGTGTCAAGGCAAGGGTTTGGATCCTTTCTTATCGCAACCGCACCAGGTCCTTCCTTATTTCCTGTACTTGGCTATGGCAGGTTTGGCTCATTCTTCCATTAAGGTACACTTAGCAGCGGTTTCTTGTTTTCGACGTACATCCTCTGGGCCTTCTCTTTGGTCAGCCAGAATTGTCAAACAATTTCTTAAGGGCCTCTTCAGAGTGTTCCCGCCAGTGAAGCCTCCACCGCCTACGTGGCATTTGAACTTGGTTCTTTCTCAACTTATGAGACATCCATTCGAACCCATTCATCGAGCAGATCTCAAGTTCCTCTCCTGGAAGGTGGCTTTGTTGCTAGCCCTCACTTCAGCCAGGAGAATAGGAGAATTACAGGCGCTTTCAATTCAGGAACCCTTCCTACAGTTCAAGAAAAATACCGTCATCATGAGAATTAATCCTAAGTTTATTCCTAAAGTACCTTCTTCTTTTCATCTCAACGAACCAGTGATCCTTAAAGCCTTTTTTCCTCAGCCTACTTCGCCGGCTGAGAGAGCTCTTCACTCTCTGGATCTCCAAAGATGTTTGAAGTTCTACCTGGACCGAACAAAGTCCTTCCGCAAGTCTTCGCAACTTTTTGTATCATACAGCGCTCCCCGTAAGGGGTTTCCCCTTTCCAAGCAGGGGATATCCCGGTGGATTGTGAGCGCTATTCGATATTGTCACGCAGCAGCGGGCAAAACCCTGGAGGGTAGTGTCCGGGCACATTCGACAAGATCTATGGCATCTTCAGCCGCCTTGTTTGCTGGTGTCCAGATCAAAGACATTTGTAGGGCTGCAACTTGGAGCAGCACTCACACTTTTACGAAACACTACTGCCTGGATGCATCACTCCAAGACGACGCAGCGGTGGGCCAGGCAGTCCTGAGGAACCTCTTCCAATGAGTGGTGAGCTTTCCCTTGCTACCCTCCTTCCTTCCTTCTTTCTGTGCTTTATACACATTTTCTCTTGTTTCCAGATGCATTAGCTTATCATCCTACCCTTTGGGTACTAGCTGTTTATTTGTTTTTCACATCTCTGCTTTTTGCTGGTTTTAAAATGCATTTAAACAATGTTTCTCAAACAAGTAATATTTTATGGACAATGTGTATGTTTACTGCTAGCTACTCTGATTCCAAGCATGGAAATCTATGAAAGCTCCAATACTGGAGTAAGAAAACAAGTTACTTACCTGTAACTTTGGTTCTCCAGTATTGGAAGCTTTCATAGATTCCCATGCGACCCACCCTCCTCCCCTGGGAAAGCTCAGCCTCTCTCTGTGTTATTTTTCACAACGTATACGAAAATCTGAGGAGCTGAAGTTCTTTCACCAAGGTTCTAGAGGGTGAGGCTGCTCTGATTGGTTGATGGTTCTTTTTGGTCTCTTTTACAAAAAGACATGGTCTGGTTACAAAATGGGATTAGGCCTACACCTGTTTCTCTTTTGTAATGATTATTTACTACTGTTTTATATTTACCGAGGCTCCCATCTCGACGACGGGGAATGATTCCAAGCATGGGAATCTATGAAAGCTTCCAATACTGGAGAACCAAAGTTACAGGTAAGTAACTTGTTTTCTTATTACACAACACTCACTAACAGATTTGTAGGAGACTTGCTTAGTATATGGTGCACACTTATTTAAGTGAAGCACCTTGCACTAATTCAGACAACCCTTATGGTGATTTCAGTGGTCTTAGACAACCATAGAAAGCTCTCTAACTGGTAGCTGTGGAGAGCAGCCTTCAGGCTTAGTCCAAAAGGAGTGTTAAGCAGCTTGTTTTACCAGAACTAATCCTACAGTGTAGGTTAAACGAAAAAGAACCACAAAGGGTAGTTATAAAATATGTATATTTATTATACACAGTCACTAACGCATTGGTATATCTCCTAACCGGAGATATCAACACAATACTTCAATTGTAAACAGGTAAGTGAGCACAAATACACAGTGGTCTCCAACGGGAGACCAAACCATATACTAAAGAAGTGGACTGTGAACTGTTACCGTAGTCGGGACTTGGATCAGAAGACTCAGAAGAGCTGGGGACACAAGGAACCACCTGAGGTAAGTACCCAGGACCCCCCCGGTGGCTTTGTGCAGAGTGGAAACACAGCCACGTACTCAATGCAAGTTGATGGGAAAGTCACGGTTGCAGTTTTCAAGAAGAAGGACCCTTCCCAGTGGACCCTGAAGAAACCCCGTGGAAGACAGAAGGTTGGAGAGTCCTCCAACCCATGGATACCCCAGGAACCAGAATACCTACACCAGGGAAGCCGGGTGCATAGGTGCATAGTGACGTCAGAAACCACCATAGACCACTATGGAGGACTTCAGGAAAGGTGCCGCTGGTGAGGAAGGTGGAAGAGTCAAGTGGAATCCGAGGATGGATTCTTGAGGAGAAGTACCTGCAAGTAGAGGGGACAGAGTCATTGCCTCTTGGAGTTGACCATGAGGCCCGGAAGACCAATGACCACCGATGACGGAAGATGCAGGAATGATGACGGTGACCTTGCACCAACAAGCCTTGGCAGCAGCAACACACTTGGTAAATGAAAAAGGAGCAATGTTGGGACCAGCAAGGTCCATGGGATTCACCATTTGCAGTAGAGTCAGAACAGGCCCTGAACAAGCAGGGGAGCCCACTAAAGCCAAAGAAGACCCTCAAAAGGACCCACAGGCCGAAGGCACAGGAGTCGCAAGATGACCTCGAGCAGCTCCACAAACATGCAGGCCCATTGTGCAGAGGATGTGGTGAGGACAAAGATCTTGGCAGGAAGAGATGCTGGAGACTGGAGCGTCTTGTAGCCCGAAGATCTCTGGAGTACAGAGCCAACAAGCCTTGGCAACAGCAAGTTGATGTTGTGCACAGGAGTTCTGTTCCAGCCGTTCTGACGAGGGATACTGGCCTTAAACTTGCTGAAAGGACAGGTCAGGCCTCTAGGGAGTTGCAGAACCACCACCTGTGTTGCTGAGCCTTTTGAAGTTCGTGGGGCATCAGGCGCAGCAGACCGGTCAGCTTCATTGTGGTGCCTGCAGATGCACTGAAGTGACACTTTCACTCCAAGGGAGATTACTTCGGGTGTCCTTGATGCCCACAGGCCTGGAGACGAACCTGGATGAAGCACAGGCATACACGACGAAGACGACTGCCAGAACAGCGAGACCAGGAGCAGAATGATTTTTCCTTGGTGCATTCTCGGTTCCAGGCGAAGTCCAAGGTGCCCAGACGGTCGAAGTTGAAGTGGTTTCGGGTTTGACTCTTGTCCCACGACGGATCTGAAGAGCCACCCACAGGTAAGCCCTTAAGTACCCTAGGGAATCGTTGGGGTGATTCAAGGGTCCCTCCCACAGGGTGGGCTAGACAGAGGGGAGGATACTCCCATGTCCTTTGTCCAGTTTTGCCCCAGGGCTCCCTGAACTGGCTCAAACTGGAGTATGCAAGTAGGGTGCCAAATGTGCCCTTCAAAGCAGTTTGGTGGCGCTGGCAAGCGCCGCCACTCCAGCCCAACACACTGAGTCCTGTCCGGGAGGTGGTCACACCTCCCTGTGACAGGAAACCTATTCTTCTACCTTCCCCTGCTTGAGCTCGGCTCAGCATCAGGACAGCAGAATCGTGTCTGGGGTCGGCAGCAGCACTAGCTTACTGGCAGACCCTGGAAGACTGTTACCAGGAGTATTGGGGGCTTCCCAGAGAAGCCCCCCAGTGCATGGAATCATACCACCAACACCGGTAACGGTGTTGGGGTATGATTCCAACCTGTTTGATACCAAGCATGCCCTGGTTCACCACTGCCAATATATAGTTAGGCATGGCGTAATGACGCATGGCCACTATATGTATCAAAATAGCTGACCGCACTTACAAAGCCTGGAGAATCGGCTCTGCAGTTTGTAGGGGGGTCCTGCTCAGGCAGGGGCACCCACACACTTATAACCCAGCACCCTGCCTTCAGTATTGAAAGGCCTGCGGTAGGGGTGACTTATAGGTTTTAAGTGTAGTGACCTCAGATATAAGAAAACGTATATCTGTCGTAAGTGGTGCTAGCACCAGCTTACACACGCTGCAATGGCAGGCCTGTAGCGACAGTTTGAGTGGTCTCTCATGGGTGGCACAATACATGCTGCAGCCAATGGGAGACCTTTTCTGTACTTATTCCCTATATACTTAGTACCATATACTAGGGACTTATAAGGGTAAACCAGTAGCCAATTGTGGAGGTACAGAAGTACTTACCATGTCAATTTAGGGAGGAAGCACAGTGATTGGGGTCCTGATTAGCAGGATCCCAGTCAGACTAATGAAAAAACATACTACCACCAGCCAAAAGTGGGAATAACCATGAAAGCAGATCCTACTTTCCTTCACATATCCATTGCTTCTATCTACTCCACAGCTTCAGGGAAGATGGGCTTGCAACTCTATTCAACGCTTATGACTATACATGGAAATCCCGTACAAGAGAAGGCATAGTTTCTTACCTGTAACTACTGTTCTTTCGTAGGAGTATTTCCATGAGATTCATAAGCAACCCTTCCTCCTTACCGGTGGATTAGACAGACACTTTCATGTTCCGCTAATTTTCATCTAGTACAGCCTATAAAAAGAACTAAGGTAACTGCCTCTGGCTGGGCATGATGGGATATGGGAGGTCACACGGTTCTTAAAGGCACAGTCTGCTTTTTCTTCCCTGAAAATGGTAGCCTATGGGCTGCACTGCCCTGCACTTCTTCATCCTTCTCTCACATAAGAAAAGGGTTTGTGAATGATGTTTTCTGTTACCTTACAAAGATTTTCATGCATTAGTTGCATGTTTCCTTGGATATTCCCCTTTTGTTACAACAAGATGAAAACTTTTGTCCACTGTGCCCTAATTGCCACTGGATTCAAGCTAGCCTGGCTGATGACGGCTGAATAGCCAGAAACCGGTCCCAGGATGCTTGTTTCTGGTCCAGGGAAGACATGGCTTGGCAGTTCGGGCTGGACTGTTCCCATGAGGCACAGGGTCAGACTGATTTGCATATGGCCATGTCTGAACTGGGGTGGTGGAGTGAGCTAAAGAATGATGATGGATTAAACCCAGATCAGTTGACTGGGGGTGAGTGTTTGTTTTGCTCAAACGCTCCGTCCATCATCCCCTTTGGTATCGCTTTGTTCGCCCTAAGTTGGCAGTGTATGCCCAGACGTGGGTCCCTTGCTCACTTTGCCACTGGATTCAAGCTAGCCTGGCTGATGACGGCTGAATAGCCAGAAACCGGTCCCAGGATGCTTGTTTCCGGTCCAGGGAAGACATGGCTTGGCAGTTCGGGCTGGACTGTTCCCATGAGGCACAGGGTCAGACTGATTTGCATATGGCCATGTCTGAACTGGGGTGGTGGAGTGAGCTAAAGAATGATGATGGATTAAACCCAGATCAGTTGACTGGGGATGAGTGTTTGATTTGCTCAAACGCTCCGTTCATCATCCCCTTTGGTATCGCTTTGTTCGCCCTAAGTTGGCAGGGTATGCCCAGACGTAGGTCCCTTGCTCACTTTGCCACTGGATTCAAGCTAGCCTGGCTGATGACGGCTGAATAGCCAGAGACCGGTCCCAGGATGCTTGTTTCCGGTCCAGGGAAGACATGGCTTGGCAGTTCGGGCTGGACTGTTCCCATGAGGCACAGGGTCAGACTGATTTGCATATGGCCATGTCTGAACTGGGGTGGTGGAGTGAGCTAAAGAATGATGATGGATTAAACCCAGATCAGTTGACTGGGGGTGAGTGTTTGATTTGCTCAAACGCTCCGTCCATCATCCCCTTTGGTATCGCTTAGTTCGCCCTATGTTGGCGGTGTATGCCCAGACGTGGGTCCCTTGCTCACTTTGCCACTGGATTCAAGCTAGCCTGGCTAATCACGGCTGAATAGCCAGAAACCGGTCCCAGGATGCTTGGTTCCGGTCCAGGGAAGACATGGCTTGGCAGTTCGGGCTGGACTGTTCCCATGAGGCACAGGGTCAGACTGATTTGCATATGGCCATGTCTGAACTGGGGTGGTGGAGTGAGCTAAAGAATGATGATGGATTAAACCCAGATCAGTTGACTGGGGGTCAGTGTTTGATTTGCTCAAACGCTCCGTCCATCATCCCCTTTGGTATCGCTTTGTTCGCCCTAAGTTGGCAGGGTATGCCCAGACGTAGGTCCCTTGCTCACTTTGCCACTGGATTCAAGCTAGCCTGGCTGATGACGGCTGAATAGTCAGAAACCGGTCCCAGGATGCTTGTTTCCGGTCCAGGGAAGACATGGCTTGGCAGTACGGGCTGGACTTTTCCCATGAGGCACAGGGTCAGACTGATTTGCATATGGCCATGTCTGAACTGGGGTGGTGGAGTGAGCTAAAGAATGATGATGGATTAAACCCAGATCAGTTGACTGGGGGCGAGTGTTTGATTTGCTCAAACGCTCCGTCCATCATACCCTTTGGTATCGCTTTGTTCGCCCTAAGTTGGCAGGGTATGCCCAGACATGGGTCCCTTGCTCACTTTGCCACTGGATTCAAGCTTGCCTGGCTGATGACGGCTGAATAGCCAGAAACCGGTCCCGGGATGCTTGTTTCCGGACCAGGGAAGACATGGCTTGGCAGTTCGGGCTGGACTGTTCCCATGAGGCACAGGGTCAGACTGATTTGCATATGGCCATGTCTGAACTGGGGTGGTGGAGTGAGCTAAAGAATGATGATGGATTAAACCCAGATCAGTTGACTCGGGGTGAGTGTTTGATTTGCTCAAACGCTCTGTCCATCATCCCCTTTGGTATCGCTTTGTTCGCCCTAAGTTGGCAGGGTATGCCCAGACGTGGGTCTCTTTCTCACTTTGCCACTGGATTCAAGCTAGCCTGGCTGATGACGGCTGAATAGCCAGAAACCGGTCCCAGGATGCTTGTTTCCGGTCCAGGGAAGACATGGCTTGGCAATTCGGGCTGGACTGTTCCCATGAGGCACAGGGTCAGACTGATTTGCATATGGCCATGTCTGAACTGGGGCGGTGGAGTGAGCTAAAGAATGATGATGGATTAAACCCAGATCAGTTGACTGGGGGTGAGTGTTTGTTTTGCTCAAACGCTCCGTCCATCATCCCCTTTGGTATCGCTTTGTTCGCCCTAAGTTGGCAGTGTATGCCCAGACGTGGGTCCCTTGCTCACTTTGCCACTGGATTCAAGCTAGCCTGGCTAATGACGGCTGAATAGCCAGAAACCGGTCCCAGGATGCTTGTTTCCGGTCCAGGGAAGACATGGCTTGGCAGTTCGGGCAGGACTGTTCCCATGAGGCACAGGGACAGACTGATTTGCATATGGCCATGTCTGAACTGGGGTGGTGGAGTGAGCTAAAGAATGATGATGGATTAAACCCAGATCAGTTGACTGGGGGTGAGTGTTTGATTTGCTCAAACGCTCCGTCCATCATCCCCTTTGGTATCGCTTTGTTTGCCCTAAGTTGGCAGGGTATGCCCAGACGTGGGTCCCTTGCTCACTTTGCCACTGGATTCAAGCTAGCCTGGCTGATGACGGCTGAATAGCCAGAAACCGGTCCCAGGATGCTTGTTTCCGGTCCAGGGAAGACATGGCTTGGCAGTTCGGGCTGGACTGTTCCCATGAGGCACAGGGTCTGAACTGGGGTGGTGGAGTGAGCTAAAGAATGATGATGGATTAAACCCAGATCAGTTGACTGGGGGTGAGTGTTTGATTTGCTCAAACGCTCCGTCCATCATCCCCTATGGTATCGCTTTGTTCGCCCTAAGTTGGCAGGGTATGCCCAGACGTGGGTCCCTTGCTCACTTTGCCACTGGATTCAAGCTAGCCTGGCTGATGACGGCTGAATAGCCAGAAACCCGTCCCAGGATGCTTGTTTCCGGTCCAGGCAAGACATGGCTTGGCAGTTCGGGCTGGACTGTTCCCATGAGGCACAGGGTCAGACTGATTTGCATATAGCCATGTCTGAACTGGGGTGGTGGAGTGAGCTAAAGAATGATGATGGATTAAACCCAGATCAGTTGACTGGGGTGAGTGTTTGATTTGCTCAAACGCTCCGTCCATCATCCCCTTTGGTATCGCTTTGTTCGCCCTAAGTTGGCAGGGTATGCCCAGACGTGGGTCCCTTGCTCACTTTGCCACTGGATTCAAGCTAGCCTGGCTGATGACGGCTGAATAGCCAGAAACCGGTCCCAGGATGCTTGTTTCCGGTCCAGGGAAGACATGGCTTGGCAGTTCGGGCTGGACTGTTCCCATGAGGCACTGGGTCAGACTGATTTGCATATGGCCATGTCTGAACTGGGGTGGTGGAGTGAGCTAAAGAATGATGATGGATTAAACCCAGATCAGTTGACTGGGGGTGAGTGTTTGATTTGCTCAAACGCTCCGTCCTTCATCCCCTTTGGTATCGCTTTGTTCGCCCTAAGTTGGCAGGGTATGCCCAGACGTGGGTCCCTTGCTCACTTTGCCACTGGATTCAAGCTAGCCTGGCTGATGACGGCTGAATAGCCAGAAACCGGTCCCAGGATGCTTGTTTCCGGTCCAGGGAAGACATGGCTTGGCAGTTCGGGCTGGACTGTTCCCATGAGGCACAGGGTCAGACTGATTTGCATATGGATATGTCTGAACTGGGGTGGTGGAGTGAGCTAAAGAATGATGGATTAAACCCAGATCAGTTGACTGGGGGTGAGTGTTTGATTTGCTCAAACGCTCCGTCCATCATCCCCCTTTGGTATCGCTAATTCTATAGGCTGAATAATGACTTCCTTAAGTGACAATTCAAGGCTGAAGGCGAACTTCAGCACTTAAAAAGATACATTGGAAAAAGTGCTCCAGGGTCCCCGCAGGCGAGCGGGAAAATTCAACGCTAATGACTATCATGGAAATACCCCTATGAGAGAACAGGAGTTACAGATAAGAAACTATACCTTCTTGAAGACAAAGTCCGAACGAATCTTAGGATCCACCCTCAGGGGAGCCCTTAAGTAAGCCTGAAAGGGGGTAGGACTCCTTCTGCGGTGACTCACCTATCAGGGGGGCGGGGGGGAGGGGGGTCAGCAATGCTACTTTGGTGGCCTAACCAGTTAGATCCTCCCAGAGGCTTCTGCCCAGCTAAGATTCAAGATGGCAGAATCAAATGTGCCATTCAAAGTCTCCTGGAGGCACTCGGAAGCACCCACACCCTAGCCTAAGACACCTATTTCTAAAGGAGAGGTGGCAACACCTATCCTCTACAGGAACCTTCATTCTGCGCTCCCCTGTCCCAGATAAGCTCAGCAGCAGGAGGGCAGTACAGTGTTTGGGGTCGGAAGCACCACTGGCTTGCACGCAGACCCTGCAAGGCTACACAGGTAGACATAAGGGGGTCCTCCGAGGAGCCCCCCCAGTACATGGTATCATGCAACTAACACTGAAATCAGTGTAGTTGCATGATTCCATCATGTTTGACACCAGACATGACCGGGTTTAGTGAAGCCATTATGTAGTTGGACTTCTCGACTTGTTATATCAAAAAGCCTCCCACTTGACCTCTATATCTATGATTTTTTGGGCTAAATCTGCTCCAATGGGCTGTCAATGTACACTCTGAGACATGATATATACAACATCATCATTTAATCATAAACCTTTTATAAATTTTTTTTAGATGTAAACTTATTTTCATTTGTGGTATCAAAAAAAGAGTTAAAAACCATACATATTATTGAAGATTTTTTTCATTTTTTTCTTTTATACATTTCATAAATAGACAAAAAGTCCTGTACATAGCTACACATAGGATACAAATCTCTTCATAAGACCCTTATTGATTCACCACACAATCATACTGACCTGTCATATCCACATTCATACTCTACCAAACCATCCATACTGACAACTAACCCAAGAGCACATACACCTCCTAGTCAAAAGGGGACAGAGATGTTTTAGGTCTCCGTGACCGTGTTGCGGGCTGGGCGCATATACAAATGGGTCGACGCGCATTTCGGTGATATTAGCCTTGTGTTGACCACCTTCCTCAGGACCTTCCAAAATTATGATTTTTCGACGAGTGGTAGGGGTACAAGTGAGTGCAGTGAGGGGAAATTCCGAGAGGCACCGCTACTAGCTGATGCGCAGATGTTGACGTGCCAGCAGGGTCAGATAAAAATCTCTCCTTTCACACGAGGCGCGAATACACCTGTATTGCACTTCTGTTGATTAGAACCCACTGATCCTTTTCACTACAAGGTAAGTATTTATCAGATATTTTCAAGGACCTTCAGCACCGCTCATGAAGTGGCATCAATACCTTTTTATATCTTTCTTCCTAAGACACCGATTGTAAGATGACATAGGTTTTGACCTTATGTTAATGCACGTAGGGGCTCTCACAAGAGTATCCTAAGGCTCCAATCTTCACTAATTAATTCATAGCGGCAGTTTCCTCAATCAGACCCCCGAAGTCCGATGCGGCCAGTACGCCGTGCATGCCCAGTGTCCACCATTAACCCTAAAATGGCTTCCCTGCACTTATAAAGCCAGAGAATGGACCTCGGGTTTGTAGGGGGTCTCTGCTCATGCAGGGGCACCCTCACACTTAGAACCATGCACACTGCTTGTGGGCTGTAAGGCCTACCTTAGGGGTGACTTATAGGTTTTAAGTGCAGTGACCAGGATATAAGGAAAACGTTATATCTGAAGTGAAAGGTACATGCACCATTTCATGGAGGCTGCAATAGCAGACCTGCAGACACAGTTTGCATGGACTCCCATGGGTGGCATAATACGTGCCGCAATCCATGGGCGACTCCTGGTGTACCAGTGCCGTAGGTACTTTAGTACCATATGCTAGGGACTTACAGGGGTACTCCAGTATGCTAACTGTGGAGTGTACACAGTACTAACCAATAGATTGAGGAGAGGGAGAGCACAGACACTGGGGTCCTGATTAGCAGGATCCCAGTGTGCTACAGTCAAAACACACTGACACCAGGCAAAAAAGTGGGGGCAAATATTCCAGAAAGATCCTACTTTCCTACAGCTGGGATCGGGCAAGTGGGCCCCTTGGCAAAGTTCTTCGGTGGGTTGTTCTTTCGCTGCAGAGGTGTGAAACCTCTTAGTCTCTTCCTTATGTGCAGTTTGAAGCTGTGTAAGATGCACTGGACTCGTTGGAGGAATACTGGCAATTTGGGGTTCTTCTTGATTCTCCATTCAGTGAACCTCAGCAGTGATACATATCTTATTACTGCTTTTCCCGCCTATACTTGCTTCTTTCTGGGTCACTATGGGATCTTGTAGCAGGTCATAGGTCTTACTTGAAACCAATTTGAGTTTACTCAGTTTTACTTCCTCGATGAGGCTTCTTGTTATAATAGGTAATGTAGTTAGCTTATCTAGCATAGGTGAACAGGAGTAGGGAGATGCTTGTATTACATTACTTGTGGCTGGAGCTCTTACTATGAGCGAGTTAAGGTGTTTCAGCTTGTTGTCTATTACCACAACAAAGGCAGCCAAGGTATTAAGCAAGTTAACATAGATGTCCATTTTATCTGAGTGATGGTTCATTGCTACTACTATTGCCTGCATCTTGTTCAGGAGTCCTTGCCACGTAAAGCTATCGGAGGTCTGGACTGTTTTTAGGTCTCCTTCCTGTACTGAGGGCAGGCCAGATGGTTCCGAGCAAATTTGTGGGGGAAGTCCTCATTTCAAAAATTTCTCGGACTTTCCTTGAAGGAGGTACTCAGATGAACCATCTTCCTGTCAGTAGAGTTATTTATTCTTGGCCACAAAGGACTCCCTGAAAGAGGTCCTTCATCTACATTTTGCAAGGAGATACTAGAGGAGTCTGACTATCTTTGAGGGGAAGGGGAAGGCGATTTCTCAAGTGAGTCTTGCGTGGTGGCTGTCAGGATGTCAATCTGTAAGATGGAGGAGAAATCGCTATCGCTTGTACAAACACTAGAGGCCACCAACCCAGCCTTGCCTGGCTCCAAATCAGCCTTAGGATTCTCCACTGCTTGAGTAGCTCAATCCTGTATTGCTCCCAGAATTTGCTGGTCATATGAGATGGGGGGATGGACAGTTTTCCATGACCCTTGTGTCCAAAATCCCGGGCTGTGTGATCTCACTTATTGGTCCGCTCACCCTGGGGGGCTAGTCTCCTAGACCCTCGGTGTCTGGATTCACAGGCTGATCGGTTTTGTTTTCCTTCCTGCCATGGGTGTCTCTGGTGGCAGTGACTGAAAAAAAGTGAATATGTAAGGTGAACTTGTGATTGATGGGCTCTCATTTGGGTAGTTTTCCTTTCTATAAACACTTTGTGAATTATGCGTGCTTTTTGCACCTATCAGTGGGCTAAGTCTCCTTCGCTTAATTCCTATCGATAGATTGGCTAGAACTCTGCCAGATCACATGACCAATTCTTATTTTCTTAGGCAGTACGCCTGTAGTCCTATATGCCGGGCTAATGCTCAAAGATCAGCTCACAGATCTTCTGCATGAAAACCGGTGCCGGAGATAGTAATTATACAGTCAGTTTACCTCCTTACTAATTAGTTTGCCCGCAGATTTGATTGGCTTCTTCCTGCGTGGCATATCCTTGGTTTCCTCTTCTATGGCCTGCTTGTTTGCTTACTTATTCTTTAGTATTCAGGACACTTTCTCCAACTGTAAGGATGTGCTGGGTTTCCAGTATCCGTTTTTTTCTGGGTTTCTAACTTCAAAGGGTGATTTGGCAGAGAAATGATTTAGTTACAGCCCACGGCAAGTCCTGGAACTGCCGCCTTCACACACCACTATTGCACCCCCTTGCACAGCACCAAGTGCCTAAAATGTGTGTGTTTGGAGTTCAAGGCTCAATATCCAATACCCTAACCTTTGCCGGCTTGTACCTGCACTTTGGCCTGCCACACTGACCACCACTCTGCGCTCCACTCTCTGCTCCACATCATTAGCAGCCTCGACGGGCAAAAAGCGGCGGGTAGGACAAGCTCCCATTGATGGAACTTCACCAGCTGCTTGCTCCCAGACGATGTGCCATGCCTGGTATACTCGTGTGTGGCCCAACCTAGATGCTAGCCCATGAGACATGAGCGGGGGAGCAGACAGAGAGGGGCAAGCCGCACCGGTAACCTAGCTCTGCTGCTTCTGCGTCCCTCCGGCTCAACCCTCTGGTCGCATCGCTAGCGCTACAGCCTTGCCACACACCTCCCAATCTTCTCCCCCCTCGCCTCTCCCAAGGGGGTACGAAGAATAACGGAGTATGGCAGTGTCTCCACTGGAGGCCGAGGGGCTGATAGTCCAGAGGTTGGGGCGAGGAGTTCTCCAAGTGCGGGTGCGCAAGACGACATGAGCTTGTCAGCGGGTGAGCGGAGACTCCACCTCCATCCTTCCAAATCCTTCCTTCAGTGGTGCTGCAACGGAACTGGTTTATGCATTGTATACATATACTTATTTCCTGGCTCTTGGACACTTCAGAAATTCCCGTCCATTCCCAAACTATGCCTGGTTTTGTGGAAGCTAGTCTGCTCTTGCTAAAAACTCCATCACCTAGAATTTCCTGCTCCGTCTCCACCTCTGCAGGCCAAGGATGATTGAAGAAATTCAGCTCACATCTGGCTGGCAGGTGCTAGCCTGCTCACACCTGAGGCAGGTGATCACAGAGAGCGTTTTTAAACCCCAGTTCCCTTCAGCCCGGCGTTGGTCATTGTAGCTGTGGTCCTATTTGCCTGACCCTTTGATTCCGTAGTTTTTGCTATCTTTGTTTCCAGAATTCCTGAGTTATAGTTAATCTTTGCTTCCATACCCATTGCTAATTCCTTGTTCCTTAAACTAGCTCCTGAGCTTTAGCCTATCCTTGTTCCTTGATTCCTGAGCTGTGGCTAATTCCTTGCCCATCGAACTAGCACTGCATGCAGTGCTACCTTGTGTACTTAATTTCTGAGCCAGCACTATTTTAGTGCTCCCCGCAATTCTCTCTCTATATTTACCCTTTCCTCTGTGTCGGTTTTCTTTCCCTTTTCCTTTGTTCCATTTTCTAGTCGACTAACTACATTTTCCTACTCTCTTAGCTTCTACCTTTCTTGTGTGGTTTGTTACTTGCTTTCTACCAAATGTGACTTTTGTTTTCCCTTCTTTTCTGTTAAGCAATCTTCCTGCATGCTCCTTGTCTATTGTGTCATAAACACTAGGATCCACCCTTCAGGGACTCAATAGAGGGTTTTTAATTCAAGGGTCATGTGCATTACCTACAATGGTTGGAAGCACATAGTGTTTCTTAGATACCCCTCATACACCAAAAGGGCCCTTGGTGTCATGCTTCATCATAGGGGTCTTCGCATCCCTCTGCGGGACGCGGCGTGCTACGACCTACAGATACGTGGGAGCACTGATATTATTGACTATGTGTGGTGTAGGAATGAGTGAGTGGAAGGGTCAGGGGTGAGTGAAGGTGAGTTTAAAAAATAAAATAAAAATACATAGGTCCTGTGGAGTAGAAGACTTTAATATTCCATGGGGCCGGTATTGTTAAAAAGTGGGTCGGAGGTGTGTTGCTTCAATGTACAAAGCCTCCTGTGTGTGTCAACATGTTTCGAAGCGTGCTGCTTCTTCTTCAGGACAGGTTAACAGATCCCTTCCGTTCTCACATAGCTCTATTGACAATGTCAAATTTTATAAAGTGCTATATATACAGGTAGTGAATGCTACGTGTTAGAGACAGACTTGTCTTAATTAAAGTACGATACCAAAAAGGAATATCCTAAAGGGTAATCTGAAAGAGAAACACAGCATTTTAAAAGCGTCAGGTATGCGATGCATTCCGTGTGCAAAAGTGGTGACCTGTAAAGAAGTGATATTTACAGTGCTTATTCATCATCATAGGGTTAGATGTGATCTATTCACACTGGTGCAGTGCCCTGTAAAAAAAGGGGACAATACAAGACGCACAAATATTTAACAGAAAACACACTCTACATGGAGCTTTCCATGTGTGACTCTGTAGGACTTGAAGAGCCGTAGTAAACAGATTTTGGATGCAAACATTGGGGAAACAAAGGAATACATACTTGTTGTATGAAAGGGCAATGCCTCATGAGCCTTTGAAACGAGGGGGACAAGTGCCTTTATTCGCACTCTGTAGATGGGAAAAAGGGGTGATTAGATCTACATTATCATGGGTCCATTGTAGATGAGAAAAAGGGGTGATCAGATCAGCATAATCATGGGTCCATTGTCTGACCTCCCTAATCTGGCTGTGCCGTACTCACATGCACCAGGGTACTGCCTCGCACGAACGTCTCCTCCTCGCGGCTCTGTAGATACACTGAGACCGCGAGGGGGCTTCTATTTATACTGGCCCTAATTGGTTCGTTTTGCCGCCAAACCTGCGGTCTCATTGCAGCGTCGGTACCGGTGTTGACCCGGAAGTGGAATGCCCGATCAGGCTGCCGGTTGCGGTGTCTAGTCACTAGCCCGCTAACCTGTCTGTAGCGTCTACACTGCCCGAGTTGACCCGGATATTGATTAATCGAAGCACACTTCCGGTCCTCGTGCATCTAGTCCGCCAACCTGTATGGCTGGCGTTTTTCCGTGGGGGCCATGATATACCAAGCGATGAGAGTTTGCAAAAGTAGAACTTAATGTATTTACAGCATAATAACGCAACCTCGTGTGAGGTAGGATACCACAGGATGGTGTGGCGTGAGTAATAAAAAGACTGCCTGTGGGTGTGGCTCAAAGTCGTGGCGTATTCAGCTGTCAGATAGGTTGGATCTCAACCTTTATGCTGCAAAATAAAAGAGTGCGGTATCCCTGTGAGGGATAAAACATCTTAGTGGCTGCTGGTTTTACGGGTAGGAGGCATGAATCTTATAGCAGGCAACCTTACATCATACCAAATACAACTTTCAGTCATAATTAAACGCAAAAAGGTAGCTGGGTGGTTCCTAGTTGGTATTCCTCTAGGGTCTCTCATAAGTTACCCATCACTTGGCGACCTCGTAAATGGTGGCTGAATTAAAATACATGGATTACTTGGTAGATCTTATGTCGCAATGTCTGGATCTGGGTAGTCATACTCAGCTGGCCGTGAGAAAAGGAACACAATCCCCAGCAGGGTGGAGAAACTTCTCTAGGGGTATGCCTCACTGGAGGTTGGTATCTTTAAAGAATGTGTCACACAACCAATAGGTTCAGGTGAATTGACTCCATGGTATGTCGTCGTTCAGACCCTCTATGTGGGTGCCTAGACGAAACACCCATTGTTGTTCTTTCTCAAGTAAGCCACTCTCGGATTGTATTTGTTCAATGACCGTCCATAGTAGATCATCCACTGTGTGTGTTGCTGTCAGGTAGTGTGTTGCCATCTTGGTGGTACTCCTCTTGCACCGGACGTTGCTTTTATGTTCACCAATTCGGATTTTAATTGGTCGTGATGTCATGCCAATGTACTCCAAACCGCATGGACATGTAATCATGTATATAACATTTCTACTATTGCAATTCGTGAAACTTCTCTGTTTCCACTCACTACCGTTTCTGAATCGGATCTGTCTGCTTTTTTTAGTGAGATAGCAAGTGCTGCAATTTCTGCACGGGTGGTGCCCCTGGATTGGGGGGAGGATGATGTTCCTTGTGGTTGTCGGCGGTCCTGTGCGAGGTCGTGTATGGACAAGCATGTCTTTCAGGTTTCTCCCCCTCTTGTGTGCGAACATAGGTTTCTGTAGATTCAGTGAGTGTGTGAGGGGTATTTAAGAAACACTATGTGCTTCCAACCATTGTAGGTAATGCACATGACCCTTGAATTAAAAACCCTCTATTGAGTCCCTGAAGGGTGGATCCTAGTGTTTATGATACATTACAAGGGGAGGACGTATCCACCCCCGGTGTTCGGTTAGGACACTACCTCTTCACTCCCTCTTTTGTTAAATATAGTGTTAAGACAGCGGGCAGCTGTGGGAGTACGCCAGAAGTTCTGGCTATAGAACTTCGGTCTGTGTACCGAAGTTCAAAAGTGGTCATTGACCCTTTTTTTATCTATACACATACACAGACACACACTTTCACAGCAAACACACACACTCATTAACACACACACACTGTGTGTCACCCTCCATCGAACCCAGTTTCTTAACAATGGCTGAAGGTACTGGCCTCACTTTCGGAGAAGAAGAAGTGGATATCCTACCTCACACGAGGTTGCGTTATTATGCTCTAAATACATTAAGTTCTACTTTTGCAAACTCTCATCGCTTGGTATATCATGGCCCCCACGGAAAAACGCCAGCCATACAGGTTGGCGGGCTAGATGCACGAGGACCGGAAGTGTGCTTCGATTAATTAATATCTGGGTCAACTCGGGCAGTGTAGACGCTACAGACAGGTTAGCGGGCTAGTGACTAGACACCGCAACCGGCAGCCTGATCGGGCATTCCACTTCCGGGTCAACACCGGGACCGACGCTGCAATCAGACCGCAGGTTTGGCGGCAAAATGAACCAATTAGGGCCAGTATAAATAGAAGCCCCCTCGCGGTCTCAGTGTATCTACGGAGCCGCGAGGAGGAGACGTTCGTGCGAGGCAGTACCCTGGTGCATGTGAGTACGGCACAGCCGGATTAGGAGGTCGGACAATGGACCCATGATTATGCTGATCTGATCACCCCTTTTCTCATCTACAATGGACCCATGATCATGTAGATCTAATCACCCCTTTTTCCTATCTACAGAGTGCGAATAAAGGCACTTGTCCCCCTCGTTTCAAAGGCTCATGAGGCATTGCCCTTTCATACAAGTATGTATTCCTTTGTTTCCCCAATGTTTGCATCCAAAATCTGTTTACTACGGCTCTTCTTGTCCTACAGAGTCACACATGGAATGCTCCATGTAGAGTGTGTGTTTTCTGTTAAATGTTTGTGCGTCTTGTATTGTCCCCTTTTTTTACAGGGCACTGCACCAGTGTGAATAGATCACATCTAACCCTATGATGATGAATAAGCACTGTAAATATCACTTCTTTACAGGTCACCACTTTTGCACACGGAATGCATCGCATACTTGATGCTTTTAAAATGCTGTGTTTCTCTTTCAGATTACCCTTTAGGATATTCCATTTTGGTATCGTACTTTAATTAAGACAAGTCTGTCTCTAACACGTAGCATTCACTACCTGTATATATAGCACTTTATAAAATTTGACATTGTCAATAGAGCTATGTGAGAACGGAAGGGATCTGTTAACCTGTCCTGAAGAAGAAGCAGCACGCTTCGAAACATGTTGACACACACAGGAGGCTTTGTACATTGAAGCAACACACCTCCGACCCACTTTTTTAACAATACCGGCCCCATGGAATATTAAAGTCTTCTACTCCACAGGAGCTAGGTATTTTTTTTTTTTTTAAATTCACCTTCACTCACCCCTTACCCTTCCACTCACTCATTCCTACACCACACATAGTCAATAATATCAGTGCTCCCACGTATCCGTAGGTCGTAGCACGCCGCGCCCAGTAGAGGGGTGCGAAGACCCCTATGATGAAGCATGACACCAAGGGCCCTTTTGGTGTGTGAGGGGTATTTAAGAAACACTATGTGCTTCCAACCATTGTAGGTAATGCACATGACCCTTGAATTAAAAACCCTCTATTGAGTCCCTGAAGGGTGGATCCTAGTGTGTATGATACATTACAAGGGGAGGACGTATCCACCCCCGGTGTTCGGTTAGGACACTACCTCTTCACTCCCTCTTTTGTTAAATACCTTGTCTATTGTGGCCATGTATTTAGTTCTACACCCTTGCTGGTATTGCTTGCATATTACTGTTTGATTACCAGGATACATGGGCACAGCTGACAACCTAGGTGGTGTTTCTTGTCCAGTGCGAGTACTGTCTTTGAGCTACTTTTATAACATTCACCATAGGTATCAGCTTCACAGACTCTCTCTTTGCATGTATATCCTATATGTGGGTATTAGCAGCCAGTATCTGTAACAGCAATTGTAGGTGAGTGTTAGACCTGTCAGCATTATAGTGACCTTCCTGCAAACCTTTTGCATGTTTGCCTCACTTTCTGCTGAACTATTTTCATTGGTTTTTGGACTCTGGGTATGTGGTGGTGAAAGAAAGAATCCAAACACAGATTTCGGTAAGTAGAATTGAAGATTTATTTCTAGGTGAAGACCCACGACGGCGAGCTCTCATTCAGTCCAGATCGGCAGCCAACTGACTGACCGAAAGGCTCTAGAACTGTATGAGGACTTGCAGCCATGGTCACAATGCAAAAGAGAACTACATTATGAATAAAAATACCGCACGAGCAGTGACACAATAATAAGAAGCATACTGCATCACCCCCCTCCCTTATACAGAACAAATTAAGTGAGAACATAATCATGCAACCTTGAGGGTAATTTGATAGAACGTTGGCTGCGAGAAAACAAGCCCTTCTGGCACATCTCATTTTGCACAATAGGAAGGTCATTGCAATTATCATTGTCTTGAGAAGTGACCACATCACCCCTCCCACCATCATTACTACTGATACTTGGTGACTTGGTCAATTGCTCAGACACAGACTCAAGATCATAACCCAGGGTAGAGCCTTCCACTCCTTCTCTGTCAGCATAGACACGTTTGAAAATTTCAAGTTGCTGTTTATTTAAGCAAACCACGTTATCCTTATTCCACCATCCTTTCCCTTCAAGTAAAACAGAGGGCTTGCTGACTCTTAATGCGTATGGGAAGTGAAAACTTGGACTCCCCTTTGTTGACTCTAAATGTTTCGATAAGCACCCAATCAGAGATGGAAAAATGAGTGTCCCTGACCTTGTGCTTATTATCTGAAAGAGACTGTAGTTATAGATTCCTTACCTTTAGAATTACCCCAGGTGTCAGACTGCTAAAGATTACTCTTTAGCAGTACCCCTGTGCGTCGGTAGGTGGCGTCGGTTGACTCTGCGTCCGTCGTTGGCGTCGTGGTCGCCGAAATGACATCGCGGTGTCTACTTAGACGCCGCCCCTGCACGCTGACTTCAGTTCTTTCTTTTTCCACGCCAGCCTTGGGCAGATCCGGAGAGCTACCCATTAGTCACTGTTTGACTAACTTTTTCTCTACTTTTGTCTAATTCTTTTTGAGTCTTAACGACTCCTGGTGTATGAGGGATGTCCCATCAACGGACCGGGTTCAAGCCGTGCGAGGCTTTTAACCGCCTGATGTTGGTTACGGACCCCCACCTCGTGTGCCTCTGGTGCCTGGAGCGCGACCAAGATCCGAAGTCGTGCTCCGACTGTCAGGCCATGAATCCCAAGTCTTTGCAGGAGCGGTCCCGAAAGTTGTTGGAGGCCCGGCAGTCGGCCCCGCGCCGCTCAAGGTCCCGGTCGTGGGAAGGTCTCGTGACCGGTCTTGGAGCCACCACCATCATTCGTCATCAAAGTCTTCGAGGTCTTCGGGTAAGTCGAAGAACAAGAAGAAGGCGAAGAAGCAGTGTCACTCTTCGTCTTCTCCCCGTCGGTCAGCCGACGCGATGCGGCACCAAGAGCGTTGTCGTTCTCCAGCTCCGTCTTTGGAGCCTGCTCCAGGGACTGCTCTGAGTTTCCTCCCTTTTCCCTGTACCGGAGTGTCCCCTGCCCAGCTTTGAGCTTTCTACGAAGCGCTTCATGGCATCTTTGGGAAGCCCGACTCCACAGGCGTGCCTTCGGGCCCTGCAGACTCGGCTGGGGGCCCTGGGGCTTCGATGCCGGCAGCTCTGGCCCCAGTGCCGGAGGGCCCGCAAGGATCCAGGCCTGGATCCGGATCAACACCTGTCGACCTCACAGTACCTTCCCCGGCGCCGATCCCGAAGACGACGCCCCAGTCCCCGGTCGTGCCCCCGAACGGCACCGACCCCAGCCTCACCCCCGACTTGCACACGGCGCCGGAGGGTACTTTTGTGCCTCTGTTCATCCCTGGTGTTCCTTTCAGGCCTGACTGGCAACCAGATGAGGGTGAGGAGGACTGGGAGGGGTCTGTGGACCCTTTAGCTGACCAACTTGATGAGCCGGACTGGCAAGAGGACCTGGGTGACGCCAGTGGTTTGGATACCTCCAAAGACCTTGGCATGCTTTCTCCGCCTACCGTGGCTATGGAGGAGGGAGCGTCATATGCAGTGGTGTTGCGTAAAAGCAAACACAAGGAGATGATGGACGGAGTGCTGAAACTTTTCAAACACTCACCCCCAGTCACAGATCTGGGTTGAATCCATCATCATTCTTTAGCTCACTTTGCCACCCCAGTTCAGACACAGCTATATGCAAATCAGTCTTGACCCTGTGCCTCATGGGAACAGTCCAGCCCGAACTGCCAAACCATGTCTTCCCTGGACCGGAAACAAGCATCCTGGGACCGGTTTCGGGCTAACAGCCCTCATCAGCCAGGCTAGCTTGAATCCAGTGGCAAAGTGAGCAAGGGACCCACGCCTGGGCATACCCTGCCAACTTAGGGCGAACAAAGCAAACACAAGGAGATGATGGACGGAGTGCTGAAACTTTTCAAACACTCACCCCCAGTCACAGATCTGGGTTGAATCCATCATCATTCTTTAGCTCACTTTGCCACCCCAGTTCAGACACAGCTATATGCAAATCAGTCTTGACCCTGTGCCTCATGGGAACAGTCCAGCCCGAACTGCCAAGCCATGTCTTCCCTGGACCGGAAACAAGCATCCTGGGACCGGTTTCGGGCTAACAGCCCTCATCAGCCAGGCTAGCTTGAATCCAGTGGCAAAGTGAGCAAGGGACCCACGTCTGGGCATACCCTGCCATCTTAGGGCGAACAAAGCAAACACAAGGAGATGATGGACGGAGTGCTGAAACTTTTCAAACACTCACCCCCAGTCACAGATCGGGGTTGAATCCATCATCATTCTTTAGCTCACTTTGCCACCCCAGTTCAGACACAGCTATATGCAAATCAGTCTTGACCCTGTGCCTCATGGGAACAGTCCAGCCCGAACTGCCAACCCATGTCTTCCCTGGACTGGAAACAAGCATCCTGGGACCGGTTTCGGGCTAACAGCCCTCATCAGCCAGGCTAGCTTGAATCCAGTGGCAAAGTGAGCAAGGGACCCACGTCTGGGCATACCCTGCCAACTTAGGGGAACAAAGCAAACACAAGGAGATGATGGACGGAGTGCTGAAACTTTTCAAACACTCACCCCCAGTCACAGATCTGGGTTGAATCCATCATCATTCTTTAGCTCACTTTGCCACCCCAGTTCAGACACAGCTATATGCAAATCAGTCTTGACCCTGTTCTTCATGGGAACAGTCCAGCTCGAACTGCCAAGCCATGTCTTCCCTGGACCGGAAACAAGCATCCTGGGACTCGTTTCGGGCTGACAGCCCTCATCAGCCAGGCTAGCTTGAATCCAGTGGCAAAGTGAGCAAGGGACCCACGTCTGGGCATACCCTGACAACTTAGGGCGAACAAAGTAAACACAAGGAGATGATGGACAGAGTGCTGTAACTTTTCAAACACTCACCCCCAGTCACAGATCTGGGTTGAATCCATCATCATGCTTTAGCTCACTTTGCCACCCCAGTTCAGACACAGCTATATGCAAATCAGTCTTGACCCTGTGCCTCATGGGAACAGTCCAGCCCGAACTGCCAAGCCATGTCTTCCCTGGACCGGAAACAAGCATCCTGGGACCGGTTTCGGGCTAACAGCCCTCATCAGCCAGGCTAGCTTGAATCCAGTGGCAAAGTGAGCAAAGGACCCACGTCTGGGCCTACCCTGCCAACTTAGGGCGAACAAAGCAAACACAAGGAGATGATAGACGGAGTGCTGAAACTTTTCAAACACTCACCCCCAGTCACAGATCTGGGTTGAATCCATCATCATTCTTTAGCTCACTTTGCCACCCCAGTTCAGACACAGCTATATGCAAATCAGTCTTGACCCTGTGCCTCATGGGAACAGTCCAGCCCGAACTGCCAACCATGCCTTCCCTGGACCGGAAACAAGCATCCTGGGACCGGTTTCGGGCTAACAGCCCTCATCAGCCAGGCTAGCTTGAATCCAGTGGCAAAGTGAGCAAGGGACCCACGTCTGGGCATACCCTGCCAACTTAGGGCGAACAAAGCAAACACAAGGAGATGATAGACGGAGTGCTGAAACTTTTCAAACACTCACCCCCAGTCACAGATCGGGGTTGAATCCATCATCATTCTTTAGCTCACTTTGCCACCCCAGTTCAGACACAGCTATATGCAAATCAGTCTTGACCCTGTGCCTCATGGGAACAGTCCAGCCCGAACTGCCAACCCATGTCTTCCCTGGACTGGAAACAAGCATCCTGGGACCGGTTTCGGGCTAACAGCCCTCATCAGCCAGGCTAGCTTGAATCCAGTGGCAAACTGAGCAAGGGACCCACGTCTGGGCATACCCTGCCAACTAAGGGGAACAAAGCAAACACAAGGAGATGATGGACGGAGTGCTGAAACTTTTCAAACACTCACCCCAGTCACAGATCTGGGTTGAATCCATCATCATTCTTTAGCTCACTTTGCCACCCCAGTTCAGACACAGCTATATGCAAATCAGTCTTGACCCTGTGCCTCATGGGAACAGTCCAGCCCGAACTGCCAACCATGCCTTCCCTGGACCGGAAACAAGCATCCTGGGACCGGTTTCGGGCTAACAGCCCTCATCAGCCAGGCTAGCTTGAATCCAGTGGCAAAGTGAGCAAGGGACCCACGTCTGGGCATACCCTGCCAACCTAGGGCGAATGATGCTGGATTAAACCCAGATCAGTCGACTGGGGGTGAGTGCTTGCAATGTTCAACACTCCGTCCATCATCCCCTTTGGTTTTGCTAAGTTCGCGCTAAGTTGGCAGGGTATGCCCAAACGTGGGTCCCTTGCTCACTTTGCCACTGGATTCAAGATAGCCTGGCTGATGAGGGTTATGAACCCGAAACCGGTCCCAGGATGCTTGTTTCCGGTCCAGGGAAGACATGGCTTGGCAGTTCGGGCTGGACTGTTCCCATGAGGCACAGGGTCAGACTGATTTGCATATGGCCATGTCTGAACTGGGGTGGCGGAGTGAGCTAAAGAATGATGATGGATTAAACCCAGATCAGTTGACTGGGGGTGAGTGCTTGCAATGTTCAACACTCCGTCCATCATCCCCTTTGGTTTTACTAAGTTCGCCCTAAGTTGGCAGGGTATGCCCAGACGTGGGTCCCTTGCTCACTTTGCCACTGGATTCAAGATAGCCTGGCTGATGAGGGTTATGAACCCGAAACCGGTCCCAGGATGCTTGTTTCCGGTCCAGGGAAGACATGGCTTGGCAGTTTGGGCTGGACTGTTCCCATGAGGCACAGGGTCAGACTGATTTGCATATGGCCATGTCTGAACTGGGGTGGCGGATTGAGCTAAAGAATGATGATGGATTAAACCCAGATCAGTTGACTGGGGGTGAGTGCTTGCAATGTTCAACACTCCGTCCATCATTCCCTTTGGTTTTGCTAAGTTCGCCCTAAGTTGGCAGGGTATGCCCAGACGTGGGTCCCTTGCTCACTTTGCCACTGGATTCAAGATAGCCTGGCTGAGGAGGGTTATAAACCCGAAACCGGTCCCAGGATGCTTGTTTCCGGTCCAGGGAAGACATGGCTTGGCAGTTCGGGCTGGACTGTTCCCATGAGGCACAGGGTCAGACTGATTTGCATATGGCCATGTCTGAACTGGGGTGGCGGAGTGAGCTAAAGAATGATGATGGATTAAACCCAGATCAGTTGACTGAGGGTGAGTGCTTGCAATGTTCAACACTCCGTCCATCATCCCCTTTGGTTGTGGTGTTGCGTAGGGTGGCTGAGGCCTTGGGCCTGGAGCTTCCTACGGTGGCGGTCAGGACTAACCTCCAGACAGAGGTGCTTCAACCGGCTGCGGCCTCTTCGGAGCCCTTCTGCCTTTTAATGAAGCCTTCACGGACGTCCTTCTGGGCACTTGGTCGAAGCCCAGCACAGGGGCTCCTGTGGACAGGATGATTGCCCGATGCCACCGCCTGGTCCCGGGCGACCCACTTTTCCTCTCCCAACACCCGACCCCCGAGAGCTTGGTAGTCCAAGCCTCTTTCTCTAAAGGCGCAATTCCTACTGCTTCCCCAGATAGGGCATCCAAGAAGCTGGACCATCTTGGGAAGAAGATGTTTTCTTACGCCAGCTTAGCGCTGCGGTTGGTGAATACCGCATGCCTCTTGGGCCCCTATACCCATCAGTGTGGGATACGGTTGCGCAAGTGCTGCCACAGTGCCCGGAGGAGGCCCGGGCCTTTCTCACCCGCGCAGTGGCAGAGGGTAGAGACGCAGCCAAATTCACCATCAGATGTGGGCTGGATACCGCCAACTCACTGGGCAGAACTGTTTCCACGTCAGTAGCCCTGAGGCGCTACGCCTGGTTGAGGACATCTGCTTTCTCTGTGGATGTCCAATCCACCTTACTGGACATGCCCTTTGATGGCCGTCGCCTTTTTGGTGACAAGGCAGACCGGCGCTAGAGCGCTTCAAGGATTCCAGGGCTACGGCCAGATCCTTGGGCCTCGCGGCGACCTCTTGTCCCACACAGTCTGCTTTTCACCCCTTTCGTGGCTACAGAAGGGATGCCCTGCCACGTTGGACCCAGTCTAGCCACCGGTTCACGCAAGCTGCCCAGCCTGTGCGTGGCCGCGGACGTGGGACCCAGTGATGCAGGTCTGGGTGCCAGCAGGTGGGCCAGTCCACCCATACCCC
The DNA here is from genome assembly GCA_963921515.1 of Calotriton arnoldi. Classification (NCBI taxonomy): domain Eukaryota; kingdom Metazoa; phylum Chordata; class Amphibia; order Caudata; family Salamandridae; genus Calotriton; species Calotriton arnoldi. Next base: position 858,476 of record CAWUFW010002690.1, on the reverse strand, counting down.
CCCTGCATCAGCCTCAAAAACCCTCCTAGTATGACCTTTAAGGGCCACCAGAGGCCAGTGGGCGGCAGGATTCGCCATCACCTCCCCCACTGGCACACCATCATGTCTGATAGGTGGACTTTGCAGATAGTACGAAGGGACTACTCCTTCCCCTCTGAGACTACCCCTCCCCCCATGCCACCATCCTTCCATCGCATGTCGGAGGATCATTTGGCCCTTCTCCAACAGGAAGTTGCAGCTCTCTTGGCCAAGGGAGCTATCGAAAGGGTCCCTGTGCCAGAGGTAGGTTGTGGTTGCTACTCCCACTACTTTCTGGTACCCAAGAAGGACAAAGGCCTGCGTCCTATCTTAGACCTCAGGGCCCTCAACCGCTTCCTCCGGAAGGAGAAGTTCAAAATGCTCACGTTGGCTCAGGTCCTGTCTGCCCTCGACCCCGGAGAGTGGATGGTAGCGTTGGACTTGCAGGACACTTATTTCCATATCTCCGTCCTGCCAGCCCACATGCGTTACATACGGTTCACGGTGGGCCACGAGCATTTTCAGTTCACTGTGCTCCCTTTTGGCCTTACCAGCGCCTCCCAGGTGTTCACGAAAGTGATGGCGGTGGTCGCAGCTCATCTGCGCAGATCAGGGGTTCCAGTCTTCCCCTATGTTGACGACTGGCTGTTGAAGGCGAGTTCGCCCCAGGATGTCGTCTCCCACCTCCAGACTACGGCGGACCTCCTGCATTCGCTGGGGTTCACTATCAACATGCCAAAATCACACCTGACTCCCTCTCAGAAGCTCCTTTTCATCGGAGCGGCTCTGGATACAGCGCAGTTTTGGGTTTATCCTCCCGAACTGCGAGTCCAGCATATTCGGGCTATGATACCGATGTTTCGGCCTCTATCCTGGATTTCAGTGAGAATGACCCTGAGGCTGCTGGGCCTCATGGCCTCCTGCATCCTGCTGACAGATCATGCCAGGTGGCATATGCAGGCTCTGCAGTCGTACCTGAAGTTCCACTGGGCACAGAATCGGGGCAATCTTTCCGACCTTGTCCAGATCTCGTAGGGGACTGCATGTCAATTACAGTGGTGTTTAACGAACCAAGATTGGGTCAGCGTCAGATCCCTCTCCCTTCCCCAACCAGAGCTAACAGTGGTGACCGATGCGTCACTCCTGGGATAGGGCAGCCACATGGGAGAGGCGGAGATCAGAGGACTCTGGTCTCCGGCGGAGTCCGGCCTCCACATCAACCTTCTGGATCTCCGGGGATTCGTATGGCACTGAAGGCATTCTTTCCCTCTATCAAAGGAAGTGTAGTGCAGGTGTTCACAGACAACACCGCTGCCATGTGGTACTGCAACAAACAGGGCGGGGTGGGGTCGTGGACCCTATGTCAAGAGGCTCTTCGCCTTTGGACATGACTGGAACATCAGGGCATGTCCCTGGTGGTTCAACACCTGGCAGGTTCTCTGAACACCAGGGCAGACGAGCTCAGTCATCAATGCATGATGGATCACGAATGGCGTCTTCACTCAGAGGTGGTGCAAGGTCTCTTTCAACAGTGGGGTGAGCCTTGGTTAGATCTGTTCGCACCGAAGAGAACGTGCACTGTCAGCGCAGTTCTGCGCTCTGGAACTTCCAAGGTGGCACTCGCTCAGCGTCACTTTTCGTCGTGAGTGGAGTTGCGGCCTCCTGTACACCTTTCCGCCTGTACCGCTTGTGCCCTGAGGGCTGAAAAAGATCAAGCGCGACCGGGCCCAAGTAATTCTTGTGGCACCGGACTGGGCACGAAGAGTCTGGTACCCCGAGCTATGGAGCATAGCCATCGATTCTCCGATCAGACTGCCTCTTCGGGAGAATCTTCTGTCGCAGCAGCAGGGGATGATCCTCCACTCAAACCTGTCCAGCCTCCACCTCCTTGCGTGGAGATTGAGCGGCGGCAGTTGACAGCTTTTGACTTTCCGCTCGAAGTCTGTAATGTCATCTTGGCAGCCAGGCGTCCCTCCACTAAGTCTGTATACGCCTGTAGATGGAACAAATTTGTGGCATGGTGCACAGCAAAGGCTGTGGATCCCCTTTCTGCCCCCCTTTCGGAGGTACTGTTGTTCATCCTCTCTCTAGCCCAGCAGGGCTCTGCCCTGGGCACTCTTAAAGGCTACCTTTCTGCCATTTCTGCCTTTCTTTGCCTTCCTGATTAGCCTTCTTTTTTCAAGTCCCCTATTGTAAATAGATTTCTGAAGGGCATTACTCATCTCTTTCCTCCTTCTCCTTTCGTAATGCCCTAGTGGTACTTGAACCTTGTCTTGACATTCCTTATGTGTGCTCCCTTTGAGCCTCTACATAACTGCCCTATCAGGCTCCTTACTCTGCAGACTGACTTCCTTGTCGCCATCACCTCTGCTCGCAGAGTGAGTGAACTTCAAGCTCTGTCCTCAAAACCTCCTTTTCTTGCTGTTCATCTGGACAAAGTAGTCCTTCGCACACGGGACTCTTCTTCCCAAGGTGGTTACCTCGTTCCACATAGGACAGACCATCACTCTGCCCACCTTTTTCCCACCTACGCATCCCTCCAAAGAGGAGGAGAGACTCTACCGTCTGGATCCAAAACGTGAGCTGTCTTTCTATCTAGACTGCACAAAAGATTTCCGGGTGGACGATCAACTCTTGGTTGGCTATGTGGGTGCCAAAAAAGGTCGGGATGTGCAAAAATGCCTCATCTCTCAATGGGTTGTCCTATGTATTAAAATCTGCTACTCGGTGGGTTTGCGTGCCCACTCCACCAGGGTGACGGCAGCTACTACTGCCTTGGGGCGTGGAGCCCACACCTTTATATCTGTCAGGCGGCCACGTGGGCATCCCTACACACGTTCACCAAGCATTATTGCCTAGACAGCCAAGTCAGGAGAGATGGCTGCTTTGGCCGTTCTGTTCTCCAGGACTCTCTGGTGTGAACTTAGTTGGCAGACCCACCTCCAGGGTTGGCATTGTTGGGTTATCTATTCTAAAGGTAAGGAATCTATAACTGCAGTCTCTTTCAGCTGAACAAGTTACTTACCTTTGGTAACAATATATCTGTAAGAGACATATGTAGTTATAGATTCCTTACAGCCCCACCCATCCTCCCCGTTCTGCGAACTGACTTCTAGGGATTGAGACTCCCTTCCAGGGCCCTAGCTATGTGCACCAGTGGTCAGTGTCTTGCATGGCTCTACGCTTCTGGCGTGGAAAGTCGTGTCAGAACTGACGTCAGCACGCAGGGTCGGCGTCTAAGTAGACACTGCAACGTCATTCCGGCTACCACGACGCCAATGACGGGCGCGGAGTCAACCGACGCCACCTACCGACGCGCAGGGGTACTGCTAAAGAAAAATCTCCGGATCCAGTCTGACGCCTGGGGGTAATTCTAAAGGTAAGGAATCTATAACTACTTATGTCTCTTACAGATACATCGTTACTGAAGGCAAGTAACTTGTTCATCATGCAATAACTTCTGTGCTAACTGTTTGGCGGCTACTCTGTTTCGTACGAGTTGAGCATCTCCCTCCATATTTCTCCTCTCAGCCAAATCTAATCCTTCAGAAAACCTTAGAAACCAATTAGGGATGAGCTTGGATTTGGCTACCCTCCCTCTGAGAGCTTTAAAAGTAGTAACACCAGTGGTAGAGTGAGGAGAAGTCAGGTAGGCCCAAACTTTCTCTTGCAGGAAATCCGCAACATTAATGTTGGCAGCCAGAGCAGTTTGGATGCCTTCCTTGAGAAACCGATTAGCCCTCTCAACAAGTCCATTGGAAGTTGGACTGTAAAGAGCAAATTGCAAGTGTTTCACATCAAATTTCTCCAAAAAGGTCTCCATCTGCTTTGAGACAAAGTGCAAACCATTGGCAGTAACAATGGAACACGGAGAACCCTCCATCTTAAATAAGCTTTCAAGAAAGCAAATTACGGAGGAAGAGTTGGCCACTTCAACAAATGAATAGTAAATCCACTTCGAAAAGTGGTCGATGGCTACTAATAAATCCCTCCAATGTTTGTCGGAGACAACACACTGAGGGCAAGCTTCAATCACATTGGCAACCTGTAAGTCCATACCCGGCCACCAATAGACTTGCCTCAATTTCTTGGAGGTAGCGGAAATACCCAAGTGTCCCTCATGAGCTATGCTAATAATTTTGTGTCTGAGTTTCATTGGGGTACAAAAAGACCTTTCCTAGTGCAATTTCCACCTTCAAATGATAACTCTTCATACACTTGATTAAAGCATCTCAACTCAATAATGAGACTTTTCTCAGATGGCCACATGTTTTTAGTAAAACCTTCGACTCTCCTCAAGTTGACATCTTCACTCATAGCTTCATCCCACCCTTCTTGGGAGATGGACCCATGGCAAGCAAGCACAGCATCAAGAAGTCCCACCACACACTCTTTGTCAGAACTCTCAAGGGAATCACTACTGGATGCCACAGGGAGACGTGATAATCAGTACGCACAAATATTTTTCCCCCCTTAAATGTATTTGACCATCAAATCGTATTCTTGAAGTTTGGATAACAGACAAACCAGGCGTGCAGATGCCCTCCCCAAACCATTACCAGCTAAGAGGAATACCAGCGGTTTATGGTCGGTGAAAATCTCACATGAGTTCCCCCAAATATAGGTCTTATATTTGTGCACCGCCCTCACTATGGCCAACGCCTCCCTTTCAATGGTGCTATAGTTCCTTTCAGCACTTGATAAAGCTCTAGAGGCAAACGCAATAGTGTTCTTTTGGCCATCCACCCATTGACCAAAAACAGCTCCTAGCCCCTTGAGACTGGCATCAACGGTGATAAAAGATTTCCCTGTCGAAACAAAAGGTCGCAGTGTAGGAGCATTTGCCACCAACAGTTTGAGTTCTTTGAAAACAGCATCAATGCCTCACTCCATTGAAACTTTGCGTCCTTCTTAAATAGTGATCTTAAAGGTTGAACTGTTACGGCATACCCAGCCACAAATCTGGCATAATATTTGCAAAGCCCCAAAAATGAACGCAACTCATCCTTATCAGCAGGGGCTGGAGCTTTCTTAATGGTCTCCGCATTACAAAACTTAGGCTTTATACCGTTATCTGAAAGGAGATGTCCTATGTATTCAACCTCTTGTACCAGGAGCTTGCACTTGCTGGGCTTAACTGTCATACCTCTAGCCTGAAGAGTGCCCAACACTTTATGCAAAGCCAACACGTGTTCCTCCTCAGTTTTTTTTGTAAATGAGTATATCATCTTAAAACGCTTGCACATGCGGCATATCACCAAACAAACCATCAATTATTTTTGAAAAACACTTGCCGCCGAAGCGAGTCCGAAGGACAGCCTCAAAAATTTGACGGCCCCAAACAGAGTCACAAAGGCGGTGAGTGACTGAGATTCCTCAGAAAGTTGTATCTGGTGATAAGCCGAGTGCAAGTCAATGATCAAAAAGAAGTTAGAGGAACCAATATTGGCCAATATTTCCTGAATTTGTGGTAGGGGATGTCAATCAACCACAATATTCTGGTTGAGCGACCTCAAGTCCACACATAGCCTGAGATCCCCTGTCCTCTTCTTGGTCATAACAATGGGAGAAACCCACTCAGAGGCATCAATGGGTGTAATGATTCTCTCCTCTCAAGTTTGGCTAGCAGCACTTTAAGGATTTCCCTTATACTTAGGGGCACTGGCCTAACCTTATGTACTACAGGCAGAGCACTCTTCTTAAACTTAATCCTGTACTCAAACCCCGAAACCGTACCTACCACATCCATGAACACACTGGGATACGACTCAAACATCTTGGCCACCACTTCAGAATTAAGACTCATGGACAGCATATCTAAGGGTGGCTCTCCCAAAACAATGGGTGGATCCTGACCAGGGTGTAAAATGATACCAAGTTTAGCAAGGTCCCTCCAGCCAACATTATCTCTTCCCTTCACAGCCATGTAGACCTTTGTGGTGATAGAACTTCCCAAACACTGTACTGAGGACCAAGAGAAACCAAGAAGGTATATATCTTGCTCCCCAAAAGCCTTAGGATTGATGTCAGGAGAAAGCACAGCTGTTTCAAGAGACCAAAACTTTAAAAATGTGTGATCAGCCAGGATGGTAATAGGTGCACCTGAATCTGCCATCACGTGAACCTGCTTGCCATCTATAAATGCATCCACAGTAGGCCCCTTGATGACCTTTTCTGAATCAACTGATGCAACTGTAGGTGATGTTGGGGTTTGTAGAGCGCAACCGTCATGATTGCCCTCCAGTGTTAAGTTGTAAAGATTTGTATGACCTTGTTAAACACAGCAAGGTAAGCTTGACCAAGCTGTGTTTGACTGGTCAGGTTTACTCTGTGGTAACACCATCCTTATGCTCAGCATTGCTTTGTATCTGGTCATGATGCCCTTCTTGTAAGCCCATGGTAAAATGTTTACGTTTTCGAATTTTGCTGCTATTTGTATTTGCCTGTGCGTTATTATTGTTCCCGTGAGACTGTCACTGACTCAAACAACCAGGAACAGGCGCGCTGCCTTGTGAGCACGTTGCTTTCCTTTTACGCTGCTAGACGCGTGTCTGGCAACGTGCAGAGAAACCCCACCCTTCTGCAGCTATAAAAGACTGCCACCCCCGCTTACGCATGCTTGTGTTCGTTTACCGCTATCCAGCATCTCCACTTACCTGGAATCTCCCGACGACGCTTCACGCTCCAGGCTCCTCTCCAACTTCCGGTTCTTCTTCCGGCTTGCGTTGCTCCCCTCCACCTTGGCGAAGTCAGATCCTGGTCCGTCCCCCGTCAATCTTCCGGCGCTCGCTTCCTGTTCCCGATTCTTCACCCGACCTGCAAAAAGAGACAAAGAAAGAAGAAACAGAATCAACAAACAAAGTAAGAACGTTCCGCTTGCGGAGCGCGCTCGCATGCATGCATAAAGACAAATGAAACGTAATCAGAGAAAGGAGATACTTATCTCAAAAACAGTTTGGCTGAAGTAAGCCTTCTTGCCGCGATCTTCCCGTTAAGACCTAAGACACACAAAAGAGAAAAGACAACGCAAGGGTTACAACAGAGTTACCGAAAGAAGGCTCTGTGAATCAATCATTGCGATAACAATTACGCTCATTTTATGTTTTATTTGGGGCAATTGTAAAGCGTCAAAAGACACCTGATGTTGTAAGTGATTCAAATGACTAGGTGTACATTAAGTAAGATGTGATGTGAAACGTGAGAACTGATGTGTTTATATTTATTGCAGAAAAGAGACAGAGAAAGAGACAAGCATTTTAACTTCATCTCTGAATAATAAGGATAATGCTAAGGTATTAACAGAGCAAAGAATAGTGTCAATGTTAGATACATGTGAAGGACAGCCTTAGGAGTGAATAGTGTGGCACTCATCATTGTTTATTGTTTTATAGGCTTTGGACCGCGACAGAGTTAGCCGTCGGATGTGTCCTTACTGACGTGAAGAGAGTGGCGAGAGTGTCCTTTTATTTATCGTTTTTGGTTCTTTTGTCCCTTTTTTCCCCTTCCCCGAGGACCTAAGAATCCAGGCTGTTAATAGACAAAGGCTTAGGAGGATCTAGGTCTTAGGGGGCATAGGAAAATATCTTCTCATCTCTCATCTGGAACGCCTGGATTTCAGGTGAGTGAAGGTTAACAGAAACACAAGCCTTCACAACATTTAAGTTCTAGTTGAGAGATGGACCCAAACAGAGATCATATAGATGCCCGAGACATGGCGCAAGCCTTATTTGAGGATACCGAAACTGATAGAAATGTTGCAGGATTGTTACAGTCTATGCAGTTAGAAATGCAGAAGCTAAAGCAAGAAAACTTAGAATTGCGACAAGAAGTCATACGTTATAAACCCAGGGATTTGACTTGGTCAAATATGACAGTTCCCCCTTTACTTCATCCTTTGAGACAGGAACCAAACCTAAAACGACAAGTTCCTTTAGGAACACCGAAGAGAGCACGACACCAATACAGGTCACAGTTGCAGTTCCCACCTACGGTGCCTTTATCAGCCCCGGAACGGTTTTTGGGTGACAGCGCAAAGTTTAGTATCTTCATTAGCCAATGTCAATTACATTTTATGTGTAAACCTCAGGCTTTTGTGTCGGACGCAGCTAAAGTGGCCTTTGTACTTTCATACCTGGGAGGCACTGCTGCAAACTGGTCAATCCCTTATATAGACAGAAATGATCAGGTGCTATATAATTGGCCGTTGTTTAAACAAACCATGACTAAATTGTTTGCTAAACATACATATGTACAAGCTAGTGACAACGAGCTGTTGAACTTGAAACAATCTGGTAAAGACCTTTTGACGTATTTAACTCATTTCAATCGTCTATTAACAGAGACTCAATGGCCAGAAGAGAAGCGCATATCTCTGTTTTATCGTGGATTACGCGATGAGTTAAAAGACGCCTTAGCCCACATAGTGGACCTTCCAGATGAATATTCCGATTTTGTTGATTTGGTGGTTAAATTAGACCACAGGCTGAATGAAAGAAAAGGTGACAAGATCAGAGTTGAACATAGGTTAACATGGCTAAAGTCAGAAAAGAAAGAGACCGAAGTAAAACAAACCGAGTCAGAACCCATGCAGATAGGTACTATTAAGGGGCCACTTACTCCAGAAGAAAAAGAACGTCGTAGAAAATTAAACCTGTGCCTCTATTGTGGACGGTCCGGTCACTTTGCAAAGGAATGTCCTACTAAACCAAAAGCTCCTAAAAAGGTTAGCATAGTAGCAAAGAACCCTTCGGAGCAGGAAAACTAGGTAACTCGTCAAGGAAGGAGATCACTTGTACGAGGCAGCATCAGACTAAGATCTCCCAATCTCGACTCAAGTTTGTACCCAGAATACCAAAACATTTTATAATTCAAGTCATTTTAATACTCAATGCCCAAGTCAGACATACTGTGTCAGTCTTATTGGATTCAGGAGCAACCGGAAATTTTGTGGATAATCAACTAGCTCAGAAGCTTCAGATGCCCGTTAGACTGAAACAACAACCAGAACCGGTTTGTGCTGTAGATGGCACTGCCCTGTCTTCAGGAGAAATAACCCATCAAACAGAGCCTATGGTCATGGTTTGTCAAAACGGACATACGGAGTCCATTAGTTTTGATTTGATTGATACCCCTGCTTTTGGGGTTATATTAGGAGTTCCTTGGCTTATCACACATAATCCATTCATAAATTGGGAGACTAGGACAGTAACCCTAAATTCTCTATTTTGCAAGGCCCAATGCTACCAAGTAGCCCATCAAGAATTCGAAACAATTGTTCATTGTGCGAATTCGTTAGTCACCACAAATCTCATTCCACCCGAGTATCAGGAATTTGCAGATGTATTTGACCCTATCAAGGCCACTGCTCTGCCCCCTCACAGACCATATGATTGTCGCATAGACTTGATACCAGGAGCGCCCCTACCCAACAGCAGAGTGTATGCGCTTTCTGAGGAAGAAACAAAATACCTAAGATCTTATTTGGATGAACTTCTGGATTTAGGTTTCATCCGTCATTCTACGTCCCCGGTCTCGTCGCCTTTATTTTTTATCCCGAAGCGAGATGGTGGCTTGAGAGCTTGTCTCGATTATCGCGGATTGAATAAGATCACTATAAAGAATAAATATCCTTTACCGTTAATACCTGTATTGTTAGATCAGTTGAGAGATTCAACAATCTATACCAAGTTGGACTTGCGAGGGGCATATCATCTTGTACGAGTAAAGGAGCATGACGAGTGGAAGACGGCATTCAGAACTAAATTTGGATTGTATGAGTACACCGTCATGCCCTTTGGCCTGTGCAATGCCCCCGCGGCATTTCAGTTTTTTATTAACGAAGTGCTAAACGAATTTCTGGACATAAGCGTGATCGTATATATTGACGACATCTTAATTTATTCTAAGAATGAAGCAGAACATACACAGCAAGTTAAGGCCGTATTAGCTAAATTGCAAGACAACCACCTTTTTGTAAAACTTGAGAAATGTGTTTTTAACACAAGACAGGTGGAATTCCTTGGTTATTGTCTCTCGCCTGCTGGTATTATGATGGACAAAAGAAAGGTGAGTGCTATTCTGGACTGGCCAGAACCCTCTTCTGTGAAAGAGGTTCAAAGAGTTTTGGGTTTTGCCAATTTCTATAGACGCTTCATCCCTCAATTTGCGGAAACAGTGGTTCCCATCACAAGACTGTTAAAGAAAGGACAGTCATTCGACTGGTCTAAAGAGGCCTCCCAGGCCTTTCAAACCTTAAAAGAAAAATTTACGTCAGCACCGGTGCTCCGACATCCTAATCCAGATTTGCCATTCTTTGTTGAAGCTGACGCTTCACAGGTAGCTGTGGGGGGTTCTCTCCCAAAGAGACGAACAGGATGGTCAGTTGCATCCTGTGGCCTTTTATTCAAAGAAGATGCTTCCAGCAGAGCAAAATTACACAGTCATGGAAAGAGAATTGTTGGCAATCAAGTTAGTGTTTACTGAATGGCGTCATCATTTGATGGGAGCCAAATTCCCGGTGACAATTTTTAGCAATCATAAGAACTTGCAATTTTTCAGTTCAGTAAAAGCTCTCACTCCCCGACAGATGCGTTGGTTGAATTTCTTTAGCTCCTTTGATTTTGTAATCACATTCAGACCAGGTACCAAACAAGTATTATCGGATCTGTTGTCTAGGTATGGGCACACAATTGAGTCTAGAAAGGAAACAGATAATCCCTCCATTATTCCACCACAAAAGATTGTAGCACCCTTGAGTTCCCCTGATTTTATGACTCAACTTAGACAATTACATTTAAAAGAACAGGTGAAAGAATGGTTGCACGACTCGAAGAATTCCCTCCAAGAGGGTCTGCTTTACCATGAAGATTTGTTATATGTACCTAGTTCAGACTTGCAACTAAAGGTTTTGCAGTGGAATCATGAGTCACCTCTTGCTGGTCATCCTGGAGCTCAGAAAACTTTGGACAATTGTCGAAAACACTTTTGGTGGCCTACTCTAGTAAAAGATGTTAAAGAATTTGTTGCAACCTGTCCCATTTGTGCCAGTAATAAATCCTCCCACACCGCTCCTGCTGGTTTACTCCAACCCTTACCTGTTCCCCCCAACCCTGGCACACGATAAGTGTGGATTTTATCACGGGACTTCCGCTGTCAAATGGTCACAACACAATTTTGGTGGTGGTGGATTATTTGTCCAAAATGGCCCATTTTGTTCCCTTATCAAAACTCCCCTCTGCAATGGAGTTTAGTCACATCTTTCTATCGCAAATTGTGAGATTACATGGCTTGCCAAATAAGATTGTTTCGGACAGAGGTAGTCAATTCGTGTCCAAATTCTGGAAACACTTTTGTGAGTTATTAAAGGTAAAGGTAGCTCTGTCCACAGCTTATCATCCAGAAACTGATGGTCAGACGGAAAGGGCGAACCAGACCTTATTACAAACCCTACGTTGCCTAATGGCGGAATTCACTAGTCACTGGGACAAAGCTTTAGCTTTAGCTGAATTCTGTTACAACAATAGTGTTCATGTGTCTACTCAATGTTCCCCATTCTACTTTTTACAAGGTTTTCATCCCAAATCACTACCTCTGTCTGTAGAACGGTCTTGTTTACCAGCCGTTACGGATCGATTACACGATTTATTAGACATACAGGCGAGAGCAGTGAAACATTTAACCAAGTACAAGGAACGAATGAAAGCTCAAGCTGATAAACATAGAGTTCCAGCCCCTAATTTTAAGGTTGGAGACAAGGTGTGGTTGTCCACCAGGAATCTACTATTGGCAGGACCTAGGAAACTGCAGCCAAAGTATATTGGGCCTTTTAGCATCATTCAGGTATTGACCCCCGTATCGGTAAAACTACTCTTACCCCCGAGTATTCGGTGCACCCTACCTTTCATGTTTCATTATTAAAACCTTATAATCCGCTCACTAGACAAGACCCCCCTCCTCCTCCTGTAGTTATCGATGGGCATTTGGAGTATGAAGTTCAAAAGATACTAGATGCAAAACGACTGCAAGGGAAGTTACATTACTTGGTTGCTTGGAAGGGTTATCCAGTAGAGGAAAACTCTTGGGAACCAGCTTCGGCAGTGCACGCTTCTCGGTTGATTAGAGCCTTTTACCTCAGAAACCCACATAAACCACGACCAGTGGGGAGGCCTTTGAGGGGAGCGACTGTTGGGGTTTGTAGAGCGCAACCGTCATGATTGCCCTCCAGTGTTAAGTTGTAAAGATTTGTATGACCTTGTTAAACACAGCAAGGTAAGCTTGACCAAGCTGTGTTTGACTGGTCAGGTTTACTCTGTGGTAACACCATCCTTATGCTCAGCATTGCTTTGTATCTGGTCATGATGCCCTTCTTGTAAGCCCATGGTAAAATGTTTACGTTTTCGAATTTTGCTGCTATTTGTATTTGTATTTGCCTGTGCGTTATTATTGTTCCCGTGAGACTGTCACTGACTCAAACAACCAGGAACAGGCGCGCTGCCTTGTGAGCACGTTGCTTTCCTTTTACGCTGCTAGACGCGTGTCTGGCAACGTGCAGAGAAACCCCACCCTTCTGCAGCTATAAAAGACTGCCACCCCCGCTTACGCATGCTTGTGTTCGTTTACCGCTATCCAGCATCTCCACTTACCTGGAATCTCCCGACGACGCTTCACGCTCCAGGCTCCTCTCCAACTTCCGGTTCTTCTTCCGGCTTGCGTTGCTCCCCTCCACCTTGGCGAAGTCAGATCCTGGTCCGTCCCCCGTCAATCTTCCGGCGCTCGCTTCCTGTTCCCGATTCTTCACCCGACCTGCAAAAAGAGACAAAGAAAGAAGAAACAGAATCAACAAACAAAGTAAGAACGTTCCGCTTGCGGAGCGCGCTCGCATGCATGCATAAAGACAAATGAAACGTAATCAGAGAAAGGAGATACTTATCTCAAAAACAGTTTGGCTGAAGTAAGCCTTCTTGCCGCGATCTTCCCGTTAAGACCTAAGACACACAAAAGAGAAAAGACAACGCAAGGGTTACAACAGAGTTACCGAAAGAAGGCTCTGTGAATCAATCATTGCGATAACAATTACGCTCATTTTATGTTTTATTTGGGGCAATTGTAAAGCGTCAAAAGACACCTGATGTTGTAAGTGATTCAAATGACTAGGTGTACATTAAGTAAGATGTGATGTGAAACGTGAGAACTGATGTGTTTATATTTATTGCAGAAAAGAGACAGAGAAAGAGACAAGCATTTTAACTTCATCTCTGAATAATAAGGATAATGCTAAGGTATTAACAGAGCAAAGAATAGTGTCAATGTTAGATACATGTGAAGGACAGCCTTAGGAGTGAATAGTGTGGCACTCATCATTGTTTATTGTTTTATAGGCTTTGGACCGCGACAGAGTTAGCCGTCGGATGTGTCCTTACTGACGTGAAGAGAGTGGCGAGAGTGTCCTTTTATTTATCGTTTTGGTTCTTTTGTCCCTTTTTTCCCCTTCCCCCGAGGACCTAAGAATCCAGGCTGTTAATAGACAAAGGCTTAGGAGGATCTAGGTCTTAGGGGGCATAGGAAAATATCTTCTCATCTCTCATCTTGAACGCCTGGATTTCAGGTGAGTGAAGGTTAACAGGTGAGTCCACCGTTAAGAGAACATTAGAAAACTTGCCAGTGTTCTCACGCAACTCACTTTCAACATCCTCCAGGCTCACATTACTTATTTGGACTCTGTTGTTGTAACTTCCCACCGCAGCCGTTCCTCTACAAACACCCTGAAAATTACCCATCTTCCGGCATTTGTTACACCTCTTGCCAACAGCGGGACAAGAAGGATTATTTCCAATGTGGTTCCTGGAGCCGCACCTAAAACACATCTGCTGCCCACGAGTTTGCTGACTCCTCCTGTCATTAGAGTTTGTCAGCAACAGCACACACAGCCTCCTCATTCCCAACTGAACTGACAGTCGCTTGCAACTGCCCTGCATGGTTGGAAAGCACTTTCGACGTTACAATAGACCTTTCAATACTTTTCGCTACATCTAGCATTTCAGTCAATGTGGGATTGCGACAGGTAAGTAGACGCTCTTGAATTTTTTTGAGAAACAATAAAACACAAATTGGTCCCGTATATGAGTGTCAACATTAGGCCCAAATTCACATTTGGCTGCTAAGACCCTCAATGTAGCTACATACTCTTCAACTGACTCCTCAGCTGACTGCTTGCACATGGCAAAATTAAATCTTTCAAGTAAAACGCTCGACTCCCCAGAGTGCTGTTTCCTTATCCTTTCTCTGGCTTCAAGACAAGGATTCCAAGGAATGCCCTCTCTACCTGGTGCAGGAACAGGGGGAAGTTTGTCAAAGTTGCTCTGACCGGCTATCTCCAAATGATTGAATAGTAATTCCATATTTCTAGGAGGAGCGTACTTGTCCGCATTTATAGCAGTCAAATAATTTTCAAAGATCCTGAGCCACTCCTCCCATTTAATTTCGGGTTCGCCAGCTTTTGAAAGAAAAAGTGAAGGTTGAATGACTCCTTGGGCAGTGGCCATGTCGACTGAACAAAGAGTTGTGCAAAGAAAAGCAGGCAAGAAGCAGCTCAAAAGGCAACAGTACACCCAGAAATTTCTTTGTGCCAAGACGCCTCGGCAATCGAGCGCTATATAAAACCCTCACTCACTCACTCACTTTGTGCAGCAAGAGTTGAGAAGAACACGAGGAAATGAATCAGGGAGAAGAGTACAGTACAGTATATGAGAAAACTCGCCCCAAAACCAGGGCGCACCAAAGTTATCCTTGTGGAAAAAACAAAGGAATAAGCTTGCCCCTCACCAAGTCCGTAGCACGCAAAAGGAGATTTTTGCTCTCACCTCGATCAGACCGGCAAAATCAGCTGGGAGAACCTTTACCAAAATGGCCTCATGCTGACATGACGCCTAGACGTCACTTCCAGGGTCAGCGTGCGAGCCTCCTGAAGCGAGAAGTCAGCTGGGGCCGCTGAAGCACACGGACACCGTCACAGGACGACGTCCCACTGTGACGTGCAATCCTGGGGAAACCTTGTGAGCAGTTTGGCGCGCGGGTCGCACGGAACTCTCGTGCGCCGCTCGCGATGCTCAGGTGATGCAATCCCTGATGGGAAAGTCCACAAAACTGCTTAATAATCCACGGGGAACCAGTGGATGGCACAGGAACCGCCCAAGATAGTTCCAGCGAGAGTGGCTCGGGTTAGGCTGGGAAAGGAGCTGTTGTCCCCTCTACGGAGGTCCGGGCAGAGAACCGAAGGCAGAAACAAGGCAAGCGGCGGTCGGTGGTTCTAACCTTCACCCCACTCCTGGTACTAAATATTTGGTGGTGAAAGAAAGAATCCAAACGCAGATTTCGGTAAGTAGAATTAAAGATTTATTTCTAGGTGAAGACCACTACGGCGAGCTCTCATTCAGTCCAGATCAGCAGCCAACTGACTGACCGAAAGGCTCTAGAACTGTATGAGGACTCGCAGCCAGGGTCACAATGCAAAAGAGAACATAAACTACATTATGAATAAAAGCACTGCGCGAGCAGTGACACAACAATAAGGAGCATACCACAGGGCACTTTACCACTGCTAACCAGTACTAAAGTGTATGTGCTCGCTCCCTTAAATATGGTGCCATTGGTTTATCTACAAATGGCATATATAATTTACTTATAAGTCCCTAATAAAAGTGCCCTATATGTGCCCAGTGCCAGCAAATGCTACTAGTGGGCCTGTAGCACTGATTGTGCCACCCACTTAAGTAGCCTTTAAACATGTCTCAAACCTGCAGAGCTTGTGTGTGCTGTGTTTCTGCCATGTCAACTTGGCATTTACGACCCCTTGCCAAGCCTTAAACTTCCCTTTTATTACATATAAGTCACCACTAAGTTAGGCCGTAGGTAGTCCATAGAGCAGGGTGCTGTGTAACTAAAAGGTAGGACATGTACTTTTAAGTTGTACATGTCCTGGTAGTGAACCCCCCCCATTTTGTTTTCACTGCTGTGAGGCCTACCCCTCCCACAGGTTAACATTGGGGATTTCCCTGTTACATCTAATAAGTATAATTCCTGATTGAGAGGGAATAGATCTGCCATGTTTGGTACCTATGGACTTGTAATAATAAATTGTCTTTAATGGTAAAGTTGGATTTATCATCTCAACTTTAAAACTGCCACTTTTAAAAAGTTGGCATTTTTCTGCTCTTAAGCCCTGTGTGCCTGCGGCCTCTCTCCAATACACGTCTGGAGTAGGTGACAACTAGGCCTTGTGCATTCCCTCTAGACAGCCACACACAAAGGGAGCTTGGGTGAGACAGATGGGCCATTGACATCCTGATGGGCCATCCTGGGCCGGCTGGGAGGGAGGAGCTGGGCACAGTCTCACACGTATATCTGAATGGGCTGTGACTTGTCCACACACAAAGGACTGCTTAAACCCCTGTAGTGAGTCTGGAGCCAGGGCTAAAAAGGTAGGACTTATGTTCACTTCAAAGCCCCTCTTTGAAGTCTCCCCCACTTCAAAGGCAGAACTGGGTATAAGTACTGGACCTCTGACACTACCAACTCAATATACTTCTGGACCTGTGGATTCTCTGCCAGGAAGAAGGACTTCTGTCCTGCTGAAGGACTGCCACTCTGCAGGACTGCTGCTCGGGAAGCACTGTTTTTTTCTGCTTTGCTCACCTGCCTGCTGCCCTTCTTGCCTGGGTGAGAAGGACTGGACCTACACCACTTGAACCCAGAGGGACTACAAGGACTTGTCTGCATTCTTCTACCACCTGCAAGAGCACTTGGACTTTGCCTGTTGCAAGTCTTGCCCTGCCAAGTGTTGCCAGTCCAGTCCTGGGCAATTGGAAGTGGGTAAAAAGTGCTGCAACTACCAAAATCCACGCATCAACAATGTTGCGGTGGCCGGAATCGATGCATCTCCCTGGACCTTGACCCATCGCTGCCACCGCAAGGACTGAGGATATCGCTTTGTCATCTGTGCGGCTCATCACCTTCAGTGCTCAATGCATCGCCTACAGTCTGCAGCTCAGCGATGATGCATTCCTGAGTTGTGTGGATCAATAACGACACTTTGCCTTCAAATCCTGTACTACCGCGTCGACACATCGCCTCCTGCTCCACACATCCCAGCTCCATCGATGGGGCAACCAAGATACTTTTCAGCAGGATCAACTTGGTTCCTGTATCTGACCCATGCTCTATCGCGGTCAGCCAGAACTTTCAGATTTGATCTGGTCAAGTGCGACCAGATAGCCCCGGTTGGCGCTTAAAGCTTTTAAGCACTATATTTAAAGCTACTCTTTAATAACTCCTAACTCTGGTTCCACTTATTGGAGTTTTGTCTTTTTACTTTTTGTTCAATTAATTAAGCTCTATTTTTCTAACCAGGTGTGGTATCTTTTTGTGTGTTGTTGTTTTAAGTGTTGCACAAATACTTTACACATTGAACCTTAAGTTAAGCCTGACTGTACTGTGCCAAGCTGCCAGAGGGGGAGCACAGGTTAGTATAGGGTGTGACTTACCCTGACTAGGATTGTGGTTCCTGCTTGGACAGGGTCACATACCTCTGCCAACCAGAAACCCAATTTCTAACAGTGAGGAACTTACTGAGCTTCAGTCTCACCGTGTGGAGCTCCCTAGCTCTTTACCCTACATTTCTTTTATTGTTGATGTTATATATAGATTTTGGTAGATTTCCTTTCATATGTAGTAAAGGAGGCAATACGGATATTTGCCTTAAGGAGTGACTCCTTTACGATCAGAGTGTTCTCTTTTATTATCAGATCAGATGTGTGCAAAGTGACAGACCAGCAGCAGTAGGAGCTTGGCAGGAGAATAGAGGAGCTGCATAAACTGGAGGCAAAAGTACAATTAAAATTTCTGGCAATGCTTCTCATTATGTAGAGCACTCATATGTTTAACTACAGTGCTGTGGAGGATGTAGACGCATTGATTGATACCATTAAAAGTGGGCAGTCTCCTGAATTTTGGAAGACCTTGAATGCCAGGTTTTGGGGCTTGTGGGGGTGCCTCATGGCTAAGTATTTTTGAGTGTGGTCAGTTAGCATCTCCCAGGGAAGCTCTTTAGGCACCCTTATGCCTACAATCATTTGGAGGGTTCCCCAGGGTGGGGCGCAGGGGTGGGTGTGGGAGTGGGCACAGGGTGAGGAACAGTGGGAAAAAAATAAAAACAAGCATTGGAAATGCAATAGGTCTTACATTTGTTTAAGTTAGAGCTATTGGCATTGTAAATGGTAATGTTTTTACCTATCAATGGCGGAGTGAGGGAGCAGCAGGTGGCGAACTGCCAAAATGCTCTGTTAGAGAGTGATTGGCCAAAAGTAACCCAAAGAAGCAGAGACTATTTGTAAAATAAATACATCAGTATTAGTTGGGGGTGAATCTATTAATTATAATGTGAGTATGAGAGGGCATATTGATAGGATGTGGCCTGTGCTGTTCCTAGGTACTATTGCGTTATGTTACACACTGGACTATGTATGCAGGATGAAGGGACTGGTGAAGGCGGGTGCTAATAAAGGAGGGCACGACACGGCTGGCTTTGCAGCAACGTGGCCTACGCTGCCCGCAAGCCTTGTACTAAAGTACGCCAGCCCCAAACCACCAATTCCATATGCAGCACCTTCACAGTGATTCTTGTAGCCATAAGAATAGTGCAGAATTGTTGATTTCCTTGTTGACAAAGGTCATAAATTAGACAAATAGACATTCAAGTAAACACATACAGACACATGTGAACAGAACCAGACAAGCATGCAGATGCATAAAAAAGACATACACACAAGCCTTTAATACACAAAAAATGCTAAAATAGAGCACAACTGGTCACACTGATCACCAGTTAGTCAGATGAGACATCATGCAAACCTTATTTAAGCAGTAATCCCACGCCAACATTAAATAACAGTACAAAGTGCACTGCTATTATGGGTGACATGGGCAAAAAAGCAAAATAAAATTTTAATTCAGGAGAATACCACAAACATTTTTATATTAAACCAATCAGTGGTGGGAATTAATAAAACTACCAGGGTTATGTTCTCCTGGAGGTTAGAGAAGCTATGTGGCATTTACTTAAGAAGTATGGTTGCACATGACAACCCCGCGTCTGTGCTGGAGGTGTTAATTGGCCCAGGAGAGGCCCATCCTAAATCCGCTGCAGGGCAACGTTCACCTGAAAACAGGCCCTCAAAAGTATGCCAATTATAGATGCACACAATTCTTTAATTACAGTGTGTTTGCCCTTTTGAGCTATTGCAAGATACTTTTTTGTGCATCCTGGTTTAGGGAAAGTATTGGTCTAGGCTTTAGAACTTTTTGTTTTTGTTTTCTCTCTTAAAAAGCTTTCTTTAACCCTGTGTGGTGGAGGATGTATAAAGTCTCTACTGACTCTGATTCCCTTCTCAGAACTATGGGCCCCATCTACATGGTTTCCAGCTTGTTTCCTATTCTGTGGGGGCAAGGATGCCACTGTGTATCCCCTCTTTATCTCATGCCCCCTCCTCCATTTGCCTGTGGCAAATAGTTTCTACAGAACATGAGCATTTTTTTCTTTTTAGGGTATCATTCATGAGCTGCAAGTGAGAAGAGAAACCTTTGTCTTAGGATATTACTACACTCCTTCTGTCAGGTCTTTACGCTGACTTGGTTTAAAAGATCACACTGGAATAATCCAGAAGCACTCTCTCTGCACTCCCCTGTTATTCATCCATTCTGCCTGATACCTTTCCATCACAGGGTGCTCCTAAGAGCCATAGCGCATAGAAGGGATGGGGCAGTTCTCACATAAAATAGTGCTTCTGGGATCCATCTCTCATAATCAGCGATGAAGGTGTGTCTCACTCTGGTAAACTAGTCTGTAAAAAGCCAGTTATCCCAGACGGGTCTTTAAACAAGTCCTACCCTAGGCGGTTCTCTTGAGGAAAGGGTCCCTATACAGACTTCTGACAGGATACTTGTTGATAGCATCCTCTTGCAGACGGCTGCAAACTGTCCTGGCATTCCTGTCGGAGAACTAGTCCTAAATCCCATGGACATTCTGTTCTGATGTCATAGCTCACCAAGCCTGTCAGGCTGGGTCACGTGACACAACAATACTGCACTGCTAATTATTAATAAACTGGCTGCACCTTCATGTTATGCCATTGGTTTGGGCTCTGTCTGCTTACGCTGTTGTATGACACCTTGTCATCAACAAGTTCCTTCGACCTCTGTGTGCAATTATATCATTGCCTTGCCTCCCACAATCTCCCCCACTCTGGTCACTGAGGGGGCCTCGCGTCCGCGGATTGTTCTGGTTATTGTCAATCGACAGCCTTTGTCCAATCACAATGTCTGCCGCATCGATCCTATTAAAACTCAATCTTCAACCACTTTCGTTGCGACACAGCGCCAGATAATGCCCAGGGCGTGCGGCTAGTTAAAGGGCTTGACCTTGTCTGAGGCATTATTGGCAAATTTCAATCCTGCCCCGCGCCTTGGGATAAACACCTGAGGTCCGTTCCAGGAAGATATGGGAGATGTGGCGAGAGATGAGAGATGTGCGAGCGAGAGGTGGAAAAGCAAACGGGAGAGGGAAGCAATGTGCGAGGTTAGAGAGATGCGGCTAAGAGAGAGACAATGAGTGAAGGGGGAAATGAAGAAAGTTGGGTGGGACAGGGAAGTTGTGGAAGACAGAAAACAGACTTGGGAGAGTGAAATGTTATGCGAACAACAGTAAATCAAACAGTGGCGGCTGGTGACATTTGAAAGTGGTGTGGCGCAAAGCAATTGTCGTAGTTCACTGTGGCGAGCGAGCGTAGCGAGCGAGCCTGAACCACCTACAGGGGGTTCTGGGGGGTTCTCCCCCCGAGAAAATTTTGAAAAAAGAGTGGGCAAATGGTGCATTTTCAAGCAATAATGAGAAGGACAGACGTAATTGGTGATGAAAATAACGGAAACAAAAAATGAGATAAAGAGAAGGGATCAGGGTGAGGCCTGTAAGCGATGGACAGGTAATGTGTCAGGTCAGAAATCTACAAATAGGGACTGAAGAAACAGTGTGATGGACACAGACAGGCGCAGGGGTGATGGACCGACAGTGTGACCAGGCAAGTAGGTAAGTGATGTACAGATCTCGTGTCATGTATTAGAACAGGAAGAGACAGATGGGTGATGGAAGTACAGTGTTTGTCGGAATAGACAGTGTATCAGGCACGTAGACTGTGGGTTGTAGATAGAGGGACTGACCGAACAGGCATGGGGTAAGTGATGGACAGAACGCGTGTCAAGGTGTCAGGATAGGCAGACAGATGCTTTATACAGGGGATGTTGGTGATGGGCAGAGGGGGTCAGGACAAACAGGATGCAGGTGACATGAAAGTTCCAGAATGTCTAAATAGAGAACATTCAATGGCAATGACATTACAAGTAAGGTCCAGTAATCACAACCCAACTATGCATTAATATTTCAGGTAGGGTGCAGTAATCATAACAAATATGTTACACTGTCACTCTACCTCTTATTTGTGAAGATGTGAAAAGAGCACTAGAGTTGCAAATTTACACTGCTGTCCATAATTTCCCCTCAAATCTCTCAGTCTCAATTAAAGATCTATATTAAGTAAACAGAGCAATGGGTGAGCAGCGCTGGCGCACGTTATAAGAGATTCGAACAGAGACTTTTAGTGCTACTGTATGGAAGGGAATGCACGCCTTTAGCATGTGCAAACCGGGGCCTGTGGGCTTTAGGGACCCACTGAACCCTAATTACGGCTGTTTTGGCACTAACCAATTAGCGGATGGGGGGAAGTGGCATTTCCGTGTTTGCACCAAGGCCCTTGGCATCCGTGCTACGCTACCACATCAAGGCAGGTCCTTAAATGCATACCTCGGCGTTCCCTGCCGCACGCGGGCCATGAACTCCACAGAATAAACGCATTTAAATATATTGAGAGGAACCCTTTCTACGCGTTACAGGCACGGAAGAATGCGCATCGCAGCCTCACACACACTGCCCCAATAACAAGGACATGGGGGGCTCTAAAGGACCACGAGATCTGGGCATCACAATCTTACAAACACTGCCCCAATAACAAGGGCACAGCGGGCACTGGAGGAACAAGGGCCTGGGAATCGCAGTTTCACAACTGCACACTGCGCCAATAACAAGGGCAGAGCGGGCACTGAAGGAACAAAAACCCAGGACATCACAACCTCACAAATACCGCTCCATTAACAAGGGCAGAATGGGCACTGAATATATACTGCCCCTGGGCATTACAACCTTAAAGAGGCAGTGCCTGTATTAAGGATAGAGCGGGCACACGAAAAAGAATGACTTGTACATCGCGCCTCACACCCCCTGTCCCAATAATAAGGGTAGAGCAGGCACGGCAGAAACATGGGACCCACATCGACACCTCACAAACACTGCCCCAGTAACAAGGACGTGACAGGCACACAATGCCCGACTCACGCTTTCCCAGCTGCACCATTCCCGGCCTAACCCTGTGGCGGAGGCCGCTTTACTGTCTGTGAATATGTTATGCGCTATCCACTTAATGGCCACCTGTCCACGTGCCTGAAAGCTGCCGTCCCCGTTTTCTATTGGTTTACAGTACACAGCATAAATCAAAAAGAAAAACCCAGCGAGGCCGAGGGAGAAGGCTTTTCAGAATGGTGTGATTAACTCCCACCGGGGACGGTCCCCCAGCACCGTCCACTTAGTGAGGGATATTAGCAAGATGAATGGCATCGGCAGCAGAGGAAAGAAATTACCAGTCGCGGCCGGCATGACGGGCGGGTGGGGGGGTGGAAATGGGGTCGTCGCGGGGGGATGGAGGGGAGGCGGGAGGGGTTTAATGAAAAAATAAATAAATAAAACTTACCGTCCTGCGCCAGCTTCTGGATGGGTCCCGATTCCCGCCGTCCGGTCCTGACTCCCGCGTTTTCCAATTCAGGCCTGCTGCAGCTCTCCTCGTCATCAGGAAAGGCAGCCTCCCTCCCTCCCCTCCGCCAATCACAACGCTGCAATGGCATGCAGCCTACGTAGAGAAAAAGGGAGAGTGGGCGGTCCTGCTTGAGGGCAGGGGGGGGAGTGGCTTGCCCACTGTTGGGGGTATTGACTGTTTGGTCGGCCCTGGGGCCGACCAAACAGTCAGTATGCACAACAGTGGGCAAGCCACTCCCCCCCCTGCCCTCGAGCAGGACCGCCCACCCCCAACCAGGCACTAAACATAAATGGTAGTTATTACCATTTATGTTTCTGCCTTCTCGCTCTGCGAGAAAGCAGTGGGGTGACGCCCCCACGCCCCAATGGGGGAGCCGCCACTGAAATCAAACAAGAGATCCGTGCACGAGCAGTGGGAGGAGGCGAGGCTTTAGCGGGACGCGAAGAGCTCCCATTTATTCTCACATTGGGTGAACGTGTTTTGTACCGAACTCACATTCAGGCAGAAACAAACAAAAAGAACAAGATAAAGGTGCGCAAGCAGTGTGCGCGTCGCTGCTCATTCTCGTGGCATTACTCCATGGGTGTTAACGTGTGACAAAAGGTAGGACATGCACCAACCATTAGCCATTTGCAGGCTACGCTTTTTGAATGACACACACAAAAGCCAATCCAAAGCGCTGTCTGGGCTTGACCTAAAAAGTCCTTGATTTCACCAAGCAGTAGCTTTTATGTTCACAGGCCCCAGATAATCCATTGGGAGAGGGATCTAAATCAGATCAAACAGATTATTGTAACAGGGTTGCGATTTTGGTAAGGAAGGGTGCTGGGGTGGAGGTCACAATCTCAAACAAGCATTTGCAATGCAATAGGTCTCGCATTTGCGAGAGTTTGAGCTATTGGGATTGTAAATGATAATGCCTTTTATTTATGTGTTTTGAAATACTGCAAGCGGTGTGTAAACACACACTTTGTACTTATAGTCCTTGCTTACCAGAAGCAAGGCTGGCAGTAAAAGAGGTGTAGTCACTGCCAGCCTTGCTTTTCATAAGCAACGACTATAAGTACAAAATGATTGTGTTTACGCACCACTTGAAGGTTTTCAAAACACATAAATATAAGGCATTATCATTTACAATGGTAATTGCTTATGCACCTCAACTTTCACGTGTTGCTGTCCACTAAAGAAGGACAACAATCCTGAAACGTGTCTAGAGATATACAGCACTGCCTCACCAAACAAACTAAAGGGTGCCACTATACTGCATTTACCATAGTGCACTGGGGCGAACTGAGCAATGGCTGCACCAAAAATGGTGAATACTAAAGACTTTCAACTGAGTGTAATCATGCACTGCATTTAGCACAATGCATCTGGGCTAATTGTGTGCTAACATGGTAGGCAGCATGTCTCGTCCTTTTGTGATTGGCTCTATGCACAGGTACCTGTCTGCTTCACCATGATCAGAGCACATCTCTAAACATCACACACCTCACTAAACCTCTTACATAGGCCTAAAAATGATGAACATATTATCAGCCATGGACCATGAAGGATGCTCTGGAACATGATGTGAACCAGAGGGTCTGGCCTTGTCAGGGGAATGGAGCATTATTTCAGTTCAACATCAACATTATGTGGACTCATCCATGTTAATCCTCCCTCCTGTTACTGTTGTGATGTGCCCCTGAGAGAAGGGCTTGCCATCTATACAGAAGCACACAAGGGCTGCAGCCTGAAGTATAAACCTCTGGTAACAGGGGTAAATAAATCTAAGTACATGAAAGAAACAACCACTGGAAAAGGCAATTGGTCTGTCATCAGCTGTCAGCCCAGCGCTTGTTTTGTTTCAGCATTGCCATCATGCCCTCGACTATAAGTATATATTCTTATAGCCTTACTTATAGCTTATTACCTTTGGGGTGTTAATGTTACTCTGAGTCCATAGGCTCCAGTATGGGTACATACATAATTAAAAAATAAACAAATATATATATGTGTATATATATATACACACACACATCCTAAAACAATAAAAGTATGTTTTGTCTCAAAAAGCACAGTCTGTCATTGTAGCCTCCAGCATAAAGGGAGCTACTTTGTGTCTAGATGTGTTTCTTGTGAAAAAAAACACTATCACTATAGTGAAGTGTCAGCCAATGGCTGAAGTGGTCTGAACTACTGCCCATTGCTGTAAGCTGTAGTGGGCATAAGAAAAACTTGACTGACACAACAAAAGACCAATGGATGAAGAGGACTTGCCAAAAGCCCCTACAAGTAAGTATAATATAGATAACAGTTTAGTAAAATAAAAAGGTCTGGGCTAATGCCACACCTATATAAAGCTTGTGGGAAAATGATTTTCGAAAGCTTTCCTAAGGATATTGTCACTTCTGATTGAAAAGAACGTTCGTGTTTCCTAAGATCGTAATTTGTCCATATTTCACGTGCCTTTCATTTTTGTACAAATAAAATACATACAAATTTTGTAGTTCAGAAATAGTCCCTTACCATGTGGGAGTGTAATCTAGAGGGGCCGGCTGGGACTATTAAGGTTCCACACAGTCAGACTTCCACCGGGATGGTTGCACATAAACTGTCTTCCTTCATGGTGCCGGCCCACAGAATGACACAGAGTTAGATCGCCACTGGCAGAGAAGAACTGAAAAGTGCAAGAATTCTCTTTGGATTACCCTTTCCTTGTCAGGGTGTGGTGCATTCTGTTTGCCAGGGTAACGTTTTTGAATGCCCTGAGGTCACCATACTTCATCAGTGGAAGATTCACTGATGCACACCTCCTAGCCTCAGCTCCTGATTATGCACCATATGGCAGAAACATCCTTTGTAAAAGGGCGCATATATATGTTCTCTTCCAGGGGATCCTCATCAATAGTCATAAGCACTGAATATTCCCGCCCATGTGCGGGGACCCCGGAAATAATAAAAATTATATCTGAAAAACATATATATATATACAGCTCTATATATATAAAAACATATATCATTTTTTCTAGTATCAATGCAGCTCTTTATAGGAGGCTAAACAATGTAATACAAACACAAAATTGCTTTTGCAAATATACATAATACATGTATAAAAACACATGAGGGCAAGATGCACTTGAACTCTGTTTTTAATGAGTAAATCTCATGAGTAAACTGCAAAAGAAAACACAGGCATTGTTAGCCTACAGGCTGCATTGTAAACCAACATAGAAAATTAAAGCAATCTTTCATAAAAACTGGCACCGTGCCTTTAAGGCAGCCATGACCCCTAGCTTCCCATCATGCCTCAGGGGTGACAGTTAGGTCAGTTGTTCTTTCCGGCTCCTTCTGTCAGGACCCTGGAATCTCAGCTCTCTCTTTTTGACTTTTCTGTCAGAAATACCTAGTTTTTTGTGGTTTTTTCTACCTCACTTGACGTCTTTTGATACTAGTGTGAGGATTAAACCATTTTTTGTGGCAGAAAGTGATATTTTCTGTCAAAAAATGCCTTCTTTGTTCGATCCTTGCCCTGCCTGTGGCAAAAAGAAGGCCAAGTCAGACACACATGATGTGTGCATCCTCTGTCTACCGGACTCTCACTCTCCTGCCTCCTGTCACCACTGCAGGAAGTTATCCAATAGAACCATCAAGGACAGAGAGAGAATCCGTCTTTATGGCCTCTCAGAAAGAGGTAGGTCTCCTGTTAGAACAAAGAAGAGGGCGCGTCGACGTCGAGCAAGGTCCCGATATGTTCCCCTTCGGCGTCGGGCTCAACGTCGAAGGTACCGGCGGCGGAGTCGTCGTCGAGGACCTTGGTGCAGGAGCGTCATTCTTCAAAAGCTAAGTCGATGGAACAGCGTCCGGCGTCGAGACAAGATCCTCCGCCGTTTACTCGACGATCGACGTCAAGACACAGATCATCGACACCGAAACGTAAGTCATCTTCGACGTTGAGGCCGATGTCGCCGTTGCCGTCTCAGCGCAGATCAGCGTCGAAGCAGAGGTCGTCGGATGTCCAGTCGTCGAGGCCGAGGCCTCCGTCGATGCCAGCAACACTGTCGACGTCGAGACAGCAGTCTCCGTAGCGTTCGCAGCCGACGTCGAGGCACAGTCCTCCGTCGAGGGAAAGGTGCTCGACGTCGAGGATGGATACCCCGTCGAAGCGAGGACGATCGACGTTGAGGCACGACTCTCCGTCGAAGCGGCACTCGGCGTTGAGGCGTAGCCCTCCGCCGAAGCGAAGAAGATCGACGTCGAGACGCAGATCTCCGTCGGCGAGGCGCTCGGCGTCTCAGCAGCGTACTCCGTCGAAGCAAAGAAGTTCGGCGTCGAGGCAGTCGGCGTCGAGGTGCATGTCTTCGCCGGGATCAAGAAGATCGACGTCGAGACAGAGGTCGGTGTCAGTCCCTGCAAGTCTCTCTCCGTCCCCTTCATCGACGTCGAGAGCAGGCTCCCACCATTCTATCGCCAGGTCTGGTTCTCCAGAGGTGATTATTTCATCTTCAAGTAGCCAGGACTCTCCCTCTGGTCATCAACGTCCAGTGGAAAAGGCTCAGCAGGAAGGACTGAAGTCTCCACGTCGTTCTCCTGTGACAGCGGAGAAGTCTCCGTCCATTCACCTCTCGCCCAGATGGAGTCGTCCATTACACCACTGGGCGGATCATACACAGGCAGGTGTTAGACGGGATCCCAGTCCTGCTCGCAGGTCCCCTCTGGCTCGCCTGGCACAAGATGCGGATCTTTCTCCACCAAGAGGAAGAGCTCGTACTCACTCTCCTGCACCAACATCCAGAAGGAGATCAAGATCATGCAGCAGGAGGAGAAGAAGACGCAGGTCTCCAACACCTTCCACCTCCTCAACGTACTCCTCAAAAAGAGACTACTCGCCCACCATTGAGGATCTCTCCGGTGGACGATGTAAGCACATTTCAGGAGGTGCTTTCCAGAGGGGCGGCCAAACTGAACATTCCTATGCCTGTTCAGCAAAGTACTTCTTCGGTTATTTTCGAAACCTTGAACCAGAAGACTTCCTCTCGCCCGTTACTCCCACTGGTACCGGGGCTTCTAAAACCGGTTATGGACATTTTTCTTACGCCGGCCACTTTCAAAACGGCACCGGCGAGAATTCTAAAGAAGTATCGTCCTCCAGAGGAAGATCCATCTTTCTTGAAGTCAGATCCTAAACCGGACTCTGTAATAGTGGCTGCTGCCAGAAAAACCCATTCGGTGGCCTCCTCGTCCACAGTCCCACCGGACAAGGAGAGCAAGACACAAGACTCATGGGGGAGAAAAGTATGTGGCACTTCTGCATCCATGCTTAAAGTCTCCAGTGCGTCAGCTCTATTAGGGCGTTACGATAGAGCTTTATGGGATTCGCTACAGCGTTTTACAGACAAACTGCCCAAGGAAGACCGTAAGGACTTCGAAGAAATTGTACAGGAGGGCAGCCTGGTAACGAACCAGGTAATTAGTGCTGCGGCTGATGGAGCTACGCTTTCAGCACACTCCTACGCCCACGGAATTTGTGCCAGAAGATCTTCATGGCTTCGCCTAACAGCATTGAAGCCAGAGGCACAGTCACGTATCCTCAACCTGACATTTTCTGGGTCATCGTTGTTTGGCTCGCATACCGATGAGGAGATGGCACGGATGAAGACCGAGCTAGATACCCTGAAGGCGGTGGGGCTGCAAAAGAAAAAAGTTTTGTTGCCGCTACCGCAATACTGATCGCCGTTCCTTCCAACAGAGGGTTCAAACCCCTCATTGGCAAAAGAACCAAAGCCAACAGGGTCAGCAGAAATCGCAGTTTCAAAGCCGGCGATCCAACAGGGGAAGAGGAGGGAACCGTCAGTCCTCTACTTCAACCAAAGCTCGAGCCAAGCAATGAGTGCCTGCTTCCTCCAGTACAGTTCACCGCTCCAGTAGGAGGAAGTGTTGCGAATCATCTGCAAGAGTGGCGAGACATCACCAAGGAACAGTGGGTGTTGGCTACGCTGCAGAATGGATACTCTCTACGTTTCCGGCGTCGTCCTCCCTCGATCCCTCCAGTACCATCATCGTGCGGCCAGATCAACATGCTGCAGAGGGAAGTGGAAATACTTCTCCAAAAATCAGCCATAGAGAAGGTTCCACGGTCACAAGAGAGGTCGAGGAGTTTATTCCAGATACTTCCTGGTAAAGAAAAGAGGTCGAAAGTCGGAATACAGGCCCATTCTGGATCTGCGAATACTCAACAAGTCCATCAAACGAGAAAAATTTTGCATGTTGGCTCTCCACCAAATATATCCTCACCTCCGCAAAGGGGATTGGATGTGTTCGATGGATCTACAAGATGCTTATTTTCATATACCGATAAATCAGCATCACCGGCAATATCTACGATTCATAGTCGGAACATCCCACTATCAGTTCAAAGTGCTGCCCATCGGACTGAAGTCAGCTCCTCGGGTGTTCACGAAATGCATGGCAGTAGTGGCGGCTGCTCTGCGACGCAGATGCATCTTTCTCTACCCTTATCTGGACGATTGGTTGCTAAAAGGTCCCTCTCCACAAAGTGTGATGAACCACTTCCAGCAGTGCCTGGGTTTTTGTCAAAAACTGGGCCTACATGTGAACTTCGAAAAATCGACGCAGCAACCCACTCAAGCAATCCACTACCTGGGGCGCTGATAGACTCCGAGCGAGGAAAAGTGTTTCCTTCGGAGGAGAGACAATTATCCATCATTCAGAAAGGCAGACAGATTTTACACAACAGACTGTCTTCAGTGCGTCAGATCGCCTCCCTGCTAGGATCGATGGCATCCTGCATTTTTCTGGTGCCCAATGCCAGATTGAAAATGCGTCCTCTACAACAAGATCTAGAAGACAAATGGGATCAACGGTCTTCTCGCTGGGAAGACAAAATTTGTCTATCACGCACAGTCAGAGCATCCATCCCGTGGTGGATGAAGAAAGACAATCTGCGGGTAGGAGTACCGTTCCATCAAGCTCCTCCTTCTCAAACTCTG
Source organism: Calotriton arnoldi (assembly GCA_963921515.1). NCBI lineage: Eukaryota > Metazoa > Chordata > Amphibia > Caudata > Salamandridae > Calotriton > Calotriton arnoldi. Next base: position 828,499 of record CAWUFW010002690.1, on the reverse strand, counting down.
ATCACAGACGCCTCCCTGCAAGGATGGGGAGCCCACATGGGGTCTCTCCAGACGCAAGGCCTATGGTCATCAAAAGAGCAGTTGTACCACATAAACATGCTGGAACTAAGGGCTGTTCATCTGGCTCTCAAGGCTTTCCTCCCTTCGATTCAGGCGAGTTCCATCCTAGTACAGACGGACAATACCACCACCATGTACTACCTGAACAAACAGGGAGGAACTCGCTCGAGGACCCTCTCTTTGGAGGCACAGACCCTTTGGCACTGGCTTCTGGCGAGGAATCTATCCATCACAGCGGTTCACCTGCCGGGAGAGCAGAATTCTCAGGCAGATGCCCTCAGCCGTCACTTTGAGGAACAGCAGGACTGGGTCCTCAATGACGAGGTGGTCGACGACATCTTCCGAGCTTGGGGCCGTCCGAGCATAGACCTGTTCGCGGACGAAGAAAACACAGAATGCCGAGACTTCGCCTCCAGGTACTTCCGACCAGGATCGCAGGGGAATGCCCTTTTGATCAGCTGGTCAGGGGCATTTGTGTACGCCTTTCCACCCCTGCCTCTCATCCCGAAGGTGGTGACCAAGCTATCACACTCAGACACCACAATGATACTAATTGCTCCGGACTGGCCGAGGCAGTGGTGGTATCCGGACCGTCTTCATCTGTCAGTCTGCCCACACAAGAGACTGCCGTGCAGACCGGACCTGCTATCCAAGATGAACGGGAGGATTTATCACCCCAACCTTCCGTCACTGAACTTGACAGCATGGCTCCTGAGGTCCTCCAGTATGGGCATTTAGGTCTGCCACAGGACTGCATGACCATATTGAAGGAGGCAAGGAGACCTTCTACAAGACATTCTTATGCCTGCAAATGGAAACGTTTTTACATTTGGTGTATGCAAAATAATTGTAGTCCTACCAAGGGGCAGGAGGAGGTAGTTTTGTCTTATCTACTTCACCTAGCCAGAGCAGGTCTGAAATTCTCATCCATTAAGGTACACCTAGCTGCCATTACGGCGTACAGGCGTTCTCCTTCTCAGCCCTCGTTTTTCAACTACAGGTGGTGAAGGATTTCCTGCAGGGTCTCAAGAAGGTCTGTCCTCCGGTCCGACCTCCTTCACCTCCTTGGGAGTTGAACTTGGTTCTGTCAAAATTGATGGGTCCACCCTTTGAGCCTATCCACAAAGCAACCTTACAACACCTTACGTGGAAGGTAGCTTTCTTGGTAGCTATCACCTCAGCTCGTAGGGTGAGTGAGATACAAGCCCTATGTTCTAAAGAGCCCTACTTGTTTTTTCATCTCAATAGGGTAGTCCTCAGGACTCATCCTTCCTTCCTTCCGAAGGTGGTCTCTGATTTTCATGTAAATCAATCTATTTCTCTTCCGACCTTTTTTCCCAATCCCTCCACTCCAGCTGAGAGGGCTCTACATTCATTAGATCTTAAAAGGGTTTTGAAGTTTTATCTGGACAGGTCGAAGCCATTAAGGAAGTCTGATCAACTATTTGTTAATTATGGATCGATCAGAACAGGTTTCCCAGCACCAAAGTGGTCCATCTCCAGATGGATAGTCTCATGCATCAAATTGGCTTACCAGTTAGCACAGAAGCCTCTTTGGTCCGCTCCCAAAGCTCATTCCACTAGAGGAAAAGCAGCGACGACTGCTTTCCTCCATAATGTACCGCTCTCTGAGATCTGCAAAGCAGCTACTTGGAGATCAGTCCATACATTTACAAGGCATTACTGTCTTGACTCAGATACTAGAGCGGACACTCAAGTAGGTCAAGCCTCCTTGAGGAATCTGTTCAACAGCTGATTTTTTCGGTTGTTAACAAGGTCACTGCGTTTCTCATTTGCCTGCAGGTGGATGTTGGGCTTGCTATTCTATTCAGTGCTTATGACTATTGATGAGGATCCCCTGGAAGAGAAGGATAAGTTACTTACCTGTAATCCTAGTTCTCTTCCAGGGGTATCCTCATCAAAGTCATAAGCAACCCACCCACCTCCCCAGGCAAATGAGATTATTTCATTGTTAAATATTATCTTGGTGCCCTGATCTTCAGGGTTACGCAAAGAACAACTGACCTAACTGTCACCCCTGAGGCATGATGGGAACCTAGGGGTCATGGCTGCCTTAAAGGCACAGTGCCAGTTTTTATGAAAGATTGCTTTCATTTTCTATGTTGGTTTACAATGCAGCCTGTAGGCTAACAATGCCTGTGTTTTCTTTTGCAGTTTACTCATGAGATTTACTCATTAAAAACCGAGTTCAAGTGCATCTTGCCCTCATGTGTTTTTATACATGTATTATGTATATTTGCAAAAGCAATTTTGTGTTTTTATTACATTGTTTAGCCTCCTATACGAGAGCTGCATTGATACTAGAAAAAATGATATATGTTTTTATATATATAGAGCTGTATATATATATGTTTTTCATATATAATTTTTATTATTTCCGGGGTCCCCGCACATGGGCAAGAATATTCAGTGCTTATGACTTTGATAAGGATACCCCTGGAAGAGAACTAGGATTACAGGTAAGTAACTTATCCAATTTATATATAGCCATAAGGCAGTGAAATAGTTTACAGCGAAGCCAATGAATAGGATAAAGTTGCCTTTGGGGTCTTAATGTTACTCGGAGTTCATAGCTTCCTCTGTGGGTACTTGTTCATGTAGGGACACAAGTAGTAGAAAACGCTACTCTACATGTGTAATAGCACTTTGCGTGACGTGTACCATGCTTGCTTGTGTACATCATGCGCAAACACGCCCCTTCACCTGCACAGGTGCTCTGCGCACCCGTCTGATAAGAGAGTCACTCAGTGGTTGTTTCCTTCTGATGGCTCGGGGGTAGTGGGAGGGGCTGGTAATGGGACACAGACAGTGCCTAATTTGTAATAAAAAAAAAAGTGCCAGGGCTCGGGTCAGGAGTACACTGCAGCTTGCACAACACATTGCCCCTGCTATGCTGTCAATGATAGTAACAACAGAACTACAAACCATCACACTGCTACAGGTGTGACAATTCAGACTATTTCAGGCCCCCACAGCCATTAGAATGGTTTGGGCGGCAGGTAATAGTCATGTTTAATGTATATAGAATTAATAATTACCTGTTGTTGTGTTCATTCCTAAATCAACTAAACAGTGCCACTTTGCAGTAGATTGTCACAAGCGCCAGTGTTGAAAACTAAGTGCTGGAGCGAGCACCGGAAACAACCGGCTCAAATTAAGCACTGGCCACAGAATACATAGGAGCGATAGTCAATGGAAAGGTAACTTTATCCTACCCCTATGTGTGGCCTCTCTTCCATTCTCATCCTATGGGGTAATACCACATTATAGAGAATCGATAGAGAGGAGCAGACAGGGAAGCCCCAGGGGCTACGACTGTTCATCTGCTTAATGGCTGCTCCATGCCGCAGCTGCCATTAGTAGGTCTTGGGAGGGAGAGGTCTGCAGGGCATGGGCGGAGGGGAGTAGGAGGGGTGCAGGAAAGGTGAGTGGTGCGATGAGCAGGTAACAAGCTGTGGGGAGGAGGCAAGAGCAACAGCGACAACAGTAGAAACGTAACAGATTCAGAGATGCAGTAAATGGAAAATCAGAGACTGTGGCGAAATATGTCAAGACGGATAAAGAAAAGTGGCAAAGTGAACAGGGCAAAAGAGAGAAAGGCAAAAGAGAAACACAGCAACAGTGGCAGTGATCAGAAGTAGATAAAACAGTGGCAAAATAGAACAAGCATTTGCAATGCAATAGGTCTCGCATTTGCAAGAGTTTAAGCTATTGGCATTGTAAATGACAATGCCTTTTATTTGTATGTTTTGATAATTAACACATAAATAAAAGGCAATGTATTGTACAATGCCAATAGCTCAAACTCTTGTACATGCGAGACCTATTCAAAAAAGCGGCCGCCGTTGTCCCGGGCTGCTTGGCAAGTGAAAGCGCGAATGGCGCGCTGAATATTGCAGGAAAGCATGTCGTGCCTTCAGTAGGAGAAACTATTTAAAGAAAATAGTGCTTAAAGACTAAAAGACTCACAGTGTAACAACCGAAGTAAAAGGGCCACTCCTCATGGGAGGTTACGAATGAAGACAAGGAGGTACTAAAGGAGGGACTAACAAGCCTAATAGCGAATCAGAAGTCAGCATTTATGAAGGACAATGACACGCCAATGATAAATATGGGCGGAGAGTGAACGGGGCTTCAAGTGCACACTCCAATACAGCATGGCTCGCAGAGCACCGCTGCCCAGGCTCGACCTAAAAGAATTTTTTTTTTAAATGACACGTTCTCATGTGAATGAACTAGCTCCCCCTCATCATGCCTATGCTGCCTTCTTACACTGTAGGTCTGCTGCTCCTTGATATCCTAGGGAAGGAGTGTGGTCAGGACATATTGTCTGGGGTCAAAGACAAGTCTGCCTGTTTATTTTCTCCAAAGGAAAAGTAGGTTCCACCCCCTGTAGCAGAAACCATTTGGATGACAGTTAAGAACATCACACTGTGTGGGAAAGAGGGCAGTCAGCAGTTAAGGCAAGATATTCTCCCATATGTATAAAATGTTTAGATTGGCATATATGACTCATTACTGTAAAACCTTTACCCTTCAAGAACTTGAAGAAAATACAGTAAGCTAGCACATCAGCTTGCATTGATAACAGTGGTTCAAATATAAAATGTGTACATATTTGAAAAATTAAACAATGTGTGCCTATATATTATGCGCTAGAATGCTCCTTTATTGTATGCAAATGCATACAGAAGAATGGAGTAAAATTGGTAGTTTCATTTTGAAAACAATGTATCTAAAAAAAATTGCAACTTGAAAAAGTTAACAAAAGTTAGAGTTCTGTTAAAAATATTGCGCAATTTGTTGTTTATTTCTTGCAAAATAAAAAGCACCCCAAAAATATTTGCAGTGTAAAAAAAAAACGAACTAAGGTTAGAGACGGTTTTACTAAACTATAGTGTTTTTTTAAAGGCCAATTAATATATTTCCTTAAACCATCATTTAATTAAACATGTTCGATGCATGCAATTTTTTAAATGGAGAAGTCCATTTTCGCCTGAACAAATACACATGTACATCTTTGCATATGCAAAAATCTGCAGAGCAGGCAAACTCACTTGTTAAAATGTTATGTTGTTATGTCTCTACGGGGGGGGGGATAATTCTTCCTATGTGGGAAAACTCACTTCCCACCCTGGAAAAAAGTTATACTCCTCCACTTGTCAGTAATACATTTCCAACCTTTCCGGGGTGGGAATTGGTTGGAGATGGGAGGACAAATACTCATTAAAAGGTAAGTTTATGGGTGGCACAAATTCAGAGAACATTTGAGCCCTGTAACCAGCACACACTGCCGACTTCCAGCCCCTGTGAGTAGATCTGCTCAAATGAAAATCCTCATATGAGGAAATCCTGTTTTGAGCAAAAAAAGCAATCTTTTGCGTGTGTAAGCCAGCCTATATGCATAAGGAGCCCATATCATTCTGACCAAGACAAGACTTTGTAGAGTTTACCTGGTAGTAACACCTGAATGCACAGGTATTAATGTAGCACTTGACATGTGCTAACATTATGGGAAACAAGGGAACTGTGGCACAGTGCGATGAAGGGATCTGCCCAAGAAGAACACAATTTGCTCAAGTAGAGAATGTTAATCCTCAGTTGTGAACCTAATCACTGGGCTGCAACACAATGTGAGATTATGTACAGTGACATTTGGTGAAATCAAGTGAATGCTTTAAAGTAAATTTGCTAGAGCAAGTCATAGGACGCCTCCTCTTAAAATAAAGTGAGTAGGAGCAAGGATGTATCCTGAACTCTGCTAGGCTCAGAAGTCCAGTGCTGGCATATTCAGAGGATTACTGTGAACAGAAAGCTAGCCTCAACACAGCACAGGCAGTGCCTCTTTATAGGCAGAGCCTGTGAATGTTCAAAGATTTGAGATCAATAGAGCCATGGTATATTCAGAGTCTGGTACAATCAGAAAGATGCACGACTGGAGCCTTCTAAAACACAAACCATGACCCAATAGGAGTCCTGGCATAATCAGAAAGGCTGCTGCTCAGAAGTAATGAGAAACTGTGATAATTTGTCACTTCATTGCATGTCACCAAATGTGACAAGTATCTAGTCGCTTGGGCAGGTAGTTATGTTATAAAATTTCAAACCCCCCTTTCAGGTTGCAAGTTCTGTTAATGTTCGCTATTAAATCGATTATTTTCGAGGAAGCATAGTGTGTAGGCCACTGACAGCACAGCATGTGATTTCCAGCTACAATCACACTGTCTCCTTATGAACCACAATTTTCATCAACAAATATATGGAGATACAACGTGCAGTAAGAAACCATGGTCAGCAGCCCATGCTTCTGATGCTATTTTAACGCATGCACATTGCGTCTTTCTAAAAGCCCCAATAAAGCATATACACTTACACATGTAATGTAAACTAAATTTGTATAGCGCACTGTCACCCAACGGGTATCCTGGCGCTGAGAGAATACTTTGTTGTTATAGTACATAATTGATAATTTCTTATGTATTTTCTTCTAGGTCCTTCTAAATGCTCATAATGCTCTATGTTTTTCTTTGGGACATGTCTTTCACTCCCTGCCTGTGACTGAAAATGTCACTCTTTTCAGCTTCAACTCAGGCGGTCAGTTTATCCCTCATGTGTTACAATTACTATTAACAATTCTCTACCGAGCCTTGAATAGCAAGCCTCTTATGAACACCAGCAAATGACAATATGTTAAAATATCCAGAAAAGGGTCTACTCCTTGTAACAAATTGCGTCTTTTTTAGGTTAAGCCTACTAGACAGCGCACGCACTATCTATTGTGAGGCAGATCATGGCTTACCAAGAACACTGAGGGGTTTGAAGCCCATCCATTGCTTACCATTGGTTGGCCTTCTTTGTCAATCTAAGTTGCCTGCTTCTTATTTGATTGTCCCAGCTTGTCAATCTTGTGTTTGTTCCGCCCGCGGAACAATGCCTCTTTACAATCTCCGATTGGCTGGCATCGCTGCTGCCACTGTTTGCTTTTCAAGAACAACTTTTTTCTTTCGTGTGAAGAACTTCAGTAGAGTGCTTGTGTTTTTGAGCTGTCTCCTTCATGTATATCTCTCCTCTTACACTCTGCTGCTCTCTGTTGCCCAAACGCTCCTCCCTGCCCCCATTCCTCTTGAGCTCAACCGCGGGCCTTTCCCCATTGCTTCCCTACACCTACACCTGCGTGTTGTTTTCTCCCAACCCCCATGTTGCTTCCCTCCTGACACCCCCTCCCAGTTTGCCAACTCTGATTTCTAACTAAAAAGGGGGAAAAAGTGCTTGGGTCATTTTGCAGGCGAGTGCAAATGTGATGGGCATGCCTACCAAATGACGGGGCAGCAGTGTCAAAGACTTGCATTTCTTAGGGTTTTTTTTTTTCTTTTCTTTTAACTTTAGCCACACAGCACAGCTGTGCAACTTGGCTAAAAACCATTGGCTAAGCCAAAAAGCCACGAAGGTTAGAGCTGTTGGCTTTGCCAATGCTTGTGATGTGAGTGTAAGGTAAGCCTGGGCGTAGTTCGCGAAGTAGCGCTACGCGAAGTGCAGTTCACACTACGCGAGCTACGCGTAGCACTACGCGAACTGCGTAGTGCACTGTTCGCAATGATTGCACAGTGCCGGATGCTTGTCCGCACTGTGCAATCATTGAAACGGCATCTTGCACAGTGCAAGTTGTCTTTTACTGCCGCTCGAGTAGATTTTTACTCGGCGGCAGCTTCTCAACGCGGACTGGTAGTTTCTCATCGCGAGCGGTCGCGAGCATACGCGACCACTCGCAATGAAACCTGACCTCCCCGCGTTGAGAATCTCGCCGGAGGTTTATTTTCCACGCTCGCGATCGGCAACTTGATGTTGCTGATCGCGAACGAGGAAAAAGTCTCGCCAGGATGTCATTTGCTTGCTCGCGGTCGCCAACTTGACGTTGAGGACCGCGAGCAAGCAAAAATGACTGCTGCACTACGCTACGCGTGTTTGCACTGTGCTACGTGCAATTCGCGTTGTGCGAAGTAGCGCAAACTTCGCAAACTACGCGAGCGTAGCATAGTGCTTTGCCCAGGGTTAGTGTAAGGCCCAAAAGTGGGGTCTGACTAATGTCTTTATTTCATTTAACATTTTCCCCAATCTGAAACATACAGAGCTGGGGGGGGTGAGTGGGGGCTTACTTTTTCTGCCCTCTAATGTCAATTGAATACTTCTCACAGGGGCAACCCTTGCTCGTGCGGTTCTTTTACAACTACTTGCTTCCTACGAGAGCCAAGGTGTGGAAACCTTTCGCTGTTTTGCTCTTTATGTAGCAATGAAATGCTGCTCCTCACAGACAGGGATGATACAGCCACTGTCCTATTACAAAGGCAAACGAGTAAAGCATAAAAAGATTTTTAAAAGTCACTCCCTACGGATTGACGCTGCATGCCCCGGCTCTTCAGCCTTCTCCCACCCTTCGCTTTTTTAATATTTAACCATTCTATGGCTACGGAGAATTTGAAGCTTTTTAAATCCTCAAAAGCATGCTTCTCATCACTCTAAGGCACAAATCTAAAAGAATGCAACATTTCCTACACATCTCTCAAGGAAGCAGTGATGACTCACGGTCTGCGGGAAATGGAGCGAGTGAAAAAAGCAAGGGGCGGTGCGGTGCGGAGTCAACTGTTGCTCCACAGAACGGTTTCCTGGCAACAAAGTTGAGAGGATGTCAAACTACATTAAAAAAAAAAAAACACTTCGTGTTTTCTATTAAAAAAATCTATATCTATAATATATATATATATATATATATATATATACACATTTCATTTGTTAGGTACAGCTGCACCAGACATCACCTCGTTGCCAGGTCAAAGAGCGTTATCCAATAAACGACGACCAATGGAGTCTGGGAAGAGGGACTCATGGGATAGAACTGGTTGCAAGGATGGTTGAGAAGGACTGCAAGTGGGTCTGCAGACCAAAGTATACACACATTGGATCGGGGCAGCTAGGAAGGAACAGGAGTGGGTCAGCAGGTCTAAGGGCACTTGGGAGCAGAGATCATGTACCTTATTGGCCGCTAACGGTTAGTATGACCAATGCAGCTATCAGGCGTTTCCCGAAGAACATCTGGAAATAAAGTTGTGGACTTCGATTTGTGGCTTTGATAACGGGGGGGGGGGAGAGTCTAAGGGGCTCCCAACGTTTTAGCTGTGTTAACTTGAAGGATACTGTGACTATAACAAGGGGGTGTGCGGATTATAGTGAGAAGCACGCACTAGGTAACCCTATGGCCGAGAATTATGTTTCCGCTATAGTGAGGCATAACGTTTTAATTCGTCCATTTTTTATGAAGCCCAAAGTATGTAAGATTTCACTAACTGATCTGTACCGCTTCCAATGAGAGACAAGCAATCCGAACAATATTCAGTACATGCAAACAGCCCACGATGACAGCCTACCAGTAAAAGCACTGCATGCAACATCTTCAAGAAGCGATATAGCAAAGCCGCTGTGTACCAAGAAACTCGTTTTCCATTTTCCCATAACTATGGAAGTATTAACAAACCCATATTAAGAGGAGGGACTGGAGACTTCTCTTAGATAAAAGTAGTTCTTTTTTTCAGCCCAATGCTCACATTCTGTCAAGTGGGCAAAAAAAACGATGCACTGGAATGCTGACACGAGTCACTAACAGCGGTAGAGATTAAGTCAAGCATTCCACCTATCACTTTTTTGTTTTCCTCTGTGTGATCCTCTCCCACGCCTCACAATACTGGAGTTGCACATGTACAAGGCTCAGACCATTCCCTGGACACCATGGCAGCTGGAGGCCTCCAACCTGTCTCCATGCATGTATGCATGTGCTCTGCAGCAGCCAAGCAGAAGGCCAAATGCAGCATACGAGACATGCCTTCAGGAGTTCTAGGGATACCACACCCCACTAACAGGAGAGTTTGAAACTAAAAAGGAGACATTGCTTGCTCATAGGCCTGCCTGATTTTCACTTTACGTAGCCTCGCTCACTAGGACTGCAAGTTTTGGGAATGGAATAAACCACAGAAAGGAGCCTTGAGTTTCACTTCTCTGCTTGGCCACATTCCTACCTCACTGACAGTCCTACCCTACTCTCCACTACAAAGCACATAGTGCCTGCGGTGGCCTATGCTACCTTCTATTTTTGGGGTCTGACGAAAGGAAAAAGGCACTGTAAAAAAAACTTTGGTTGATGTAGCACAGAGGTTCTTAACCTGTTGTCTGGGGACACCTGGGGCCCACGAAGCCTACCCAGGGGATCAGCAACTGCTTAGAAAATTAAACAATATTAACAGATTAATAGAGTCTATATAAATAAATAAGCAAAATGTTAAAACATTTTTGTAAATATTCAGGAATTTGAAATTGGAGGCTAAACATTAGTTAGTATCCTCAAATCGATTCGCGGGAGCAGTGGAAGTGCATCAAACAGAATATAGTATGGACTATTGGTGGCCTTAACTGAATTTAGAAAGGCTCCATATAACCTTACCAATAATACTAAAATTTTGATTTTTGCATACTTTTTCTGAATTAAATTAAATATTTCATCATTTGTGAATATGACTGATGAATTTTTTGTTTCTGTATTTTTTTTGTATTATTTTACGGTTCAAATCTTCGACAATGCTTACGCCAATGTCCCCGGTTTACAGTGGGGGAGAAGGAGGGGCGGATTCAAATAATAATGCAGTGGGAGTACCAGGGTTCTCATAATTAAGTGGGGGTCCACAGAAGTCAAAAGGTTAAAAACCACTGATTGTAGCTGGAGATGTTAGCTCCTGGATTACAGCGCCATCTCTCCGTACTACACAACATTCATGTCGCTGCAGCACCTTAACCCTCATCACCATAGGGCTTCGAGACAAACCCTTTTCATGAACAGATAACCATTTAAATTATCTTTCAAACGACAAATCCATTAAAGTATAACAATATTTATAAATATATTTACTTTTCGGGTCATATTCTATATTATGTTATGTCGTCTAGCATTTTATGTAGCGCCCTATTGGCACAAGGGAGGCATCGAGGCACTCAACCGTTCACAGCATGTATGGTCTGGCCATGTCATGGCAACCTTGAGACTGCAGATGTGTACCGAAGCTTATAGGGGTCTGAAAGACGAATAGTGAGCGATTTGTGCAACATTTATTGTTCGCACCTGATTGAAGAATCGTTGCAAAGGTGGGAGTGTTACGCGTTCACTTTTATTGGTGACAAAATTAAAAGGCACCACCTACATGGTGTGTAGGCTCCACTCAGAAAGGTGGTGGCACAATGTACACAAGCGGGTGCTACTAGGTAACCAACATGAGTACTGAAATGCAAGTACTTCCATATACACCTATGATCACTAACCCAAAACAAAACTTGTGGATCGCTGATCAATTTGAGCCAGTGGTTTCCGGGGCTCGGCGCAGGCACTTGATTGTCAACACCAGCGCTTATGAGAGTCTGCCACAAGATGGCGCTGTCAGGCTAATTTATAGATGACCACAACAACAGTAATACTTAATGTGTATTAAATTATTTATTACCTGCCGCCCAAGCCATTCATATAGCTTTGGAGGCCTGAAATAGTCCAAATTGTCACACTTGTAGGAGTGTGATGGTTAGTACTTGTGTTGTTACTATCGTTGGAAGCATGACAGGGGCAAGCTGCAGTGGCCTCCTGACGAGAGCCCTGGTAATTTTTTTTTTTTTTTACAAATTAAGCACTGAGGTGGATTACTTTCTTCCCTGCAGCGAACCTGCAATGCTGGTTTCCTTACGCCCAGGATCACAGGCTCAGTAACCTGCCAAAACACTGCCACATCTCCCAGCACCTGCTCACACTCCACTGGCTCCCCGTCGAGGCGAGAATCACCTTCAAGATGCTCACCCACGCACACAAGGCCCTCCATGGCACCGGACCAGCATACCTGAACAGCCGACTCAAATTCCACGCACCCCAAAGGACCCTACGATCAGACCAGCTCTCCTACGCCGTGGTCCCCCGCACCAGAAAGACCAGATCGGGAGGCCGCTCCTTCTCCTTCCTCGCGGCCAAAGCATGGAACGCCCTTCCGCTCCACCTCAGACAGACAACATCGCTCCCCATCTTCGCAAGAAACCTCAAAACCTGGCTCTTCGACAGACCCCCCTCCTTGATGGAATGGAACCTGCACCCCCCCCCCACCCCTAGCGCCTTGAGACCCTTACGGGTGAGTAGTCGCGCTTTAACAAACCCCTGATTGATTAGCCAATTTCCTGCTATAAGGTTTTCTACGTTAGCAGGCATCTCTGTGTTTGTCTAGCCGTTTCCACAGACACCCAACCTGTCCCACGCAACTACCCTTCTTGTATCACGAGTGCAGATAAACTCTCCAAGAGCCTAAGTTCCTAACAGATCTGCTTAAGAGGAGAGCCCCCAATATGAATCTACCTTTGCAAAGCACACAAAATGCCTCCCCTCTGTAGGGAAGGAGGCTTTATCTTGTATCAGTTATCACACCTTGTGGCATGTCATACAACACCACATTCCCACAGCGCTTGAAATACACAGGGACAACTAGTTGCATTACTGGGGGTTGGCAGACTAAAGCAACAGAGCTCATAATAAGGGCAGCACCACGGTGTCATACTTCTTCACAAGCCATCGTACTGACACTGAAGTGAAGGCTTCCCTGCCATGACCAGACACGTGCACAAAAATGGCCATTTTTACATGCCTGCTAGAAAGCTCACTTATCATATAAAACGTCCACTCGACAGGCGTGCAAAAATAATACATATTGATTTCTATGAATATATGACGTTGACAACACCGGGCATTTTTATTTATGAGTGTAAGATTGTAGGGTTGCACGGGAAATGAATTTATGACAAGCTTGGAGGAAGATTCCACTAAAGGACATATATACAAGGTCAAATGAGCAGACATTTTTCAAGAGTGTACAAGATGGGACAGGAGAGAATTGTATGCTATGTATAATGTAAAAGTCCAGTGATAATGGGTCGTGGAGGCCGTAATACGTTGCGTTCTATAGGCTGTGATGAGGAGGTTAAACCTGTCCTGACTGAAGGTAAATTGATAGTATTTAATGGGCACCCCTAATAACAGATTTTTGCAGATTAAGGAAAATGGTACCCAGTTTTAAGCAGCTAAACATCCATGGTGCAGTACAAAGCAACACCAAAAAGTGCTCAAGTCTTTCCTCAAACAAAAGTGCTAAAGTACCAGAAAACATTCTTAAATCTTTTTCAGTTTTCATACAAGACCAAAATATTAAAATACCCAACCATGACATCGTGGAGAAAATAATGCTTCCATTTCTAACGATAATGGCATTACTCCTAGTCCTACTCCCTCGCCTTCCTTCATTACAATTGAGGCCCCGCCTCCCACCCAGACCCACCCCCAGCATAAAAACTCTGCCCGCCCCCACCTCCACCTGTACGTAAACAAGCCGAGCTAGCACTCAGATGAACCGCACCGGGAGGAGGGAGGGTCCATGAAGGAAGGCGAGGGAGTAGGACTAGGAGTAATGCCATTATCGTTAGAAATGGAAGCATTACCTCCGTCCCTCCCTCGCCTTCCTTCATTACAATTGAGGACCTAGCAAGCAGAAGAAAACAGAGACGGACAGCTGAGTGCGAAAGAACACCAAAACAGAAACAGTGCCCCAAACACAGCAGATCAACATCCCATGAACCCAGCGGCCCAGAACAGCAGACAAACGCTCCAGACACGCAAACGGAGAGCGACAGTCAAACGGAGAGGGAGAAGACCAGGTCGCAGTCCAACAGATCCCACAGAGGAGCCCACCCGGCAGGACACCACAACCGGCAGGGACCACAGCAAAGCACGCCGGACATCCAGCAACGCAGCCACCGAAGCCGCCAAACAACGAGAGGAACACCCCCGAACCCCCACAGGAGGAACCACCCCCAAAAGATGGACAGTCAGCAAGACCGGGGACCAAAGCCAACGACCCAACAGAGCAGAGGAAGGCCAAACAACCTCCGCAACCGGATCAAAGCCAAACGAGAACCCACAGCCGATCCAACACCCCCAAGCGCCGCGCAGAGGGGATGGCAACCAAAAATACAAGGCCCAAAAGAGAAGAGCCGCACCCGAGACCCCCAAGAGGACCAAAAGGGAGGACAGCCAACACCAGCAGCCAAGACCACGAAGGGAAGGACCAGACAGGGTGGGGGGGCAACAGACCCCCGCCAACCCACAAGAACGCCAGGAGCATCAAGAAGCCGGAGAGCTGCCCACAGCACCCGCAGAGGAGACACAGACAAACCCAGAAGAGCCCCACCCGGAAGGAATCGCCACGCCAAACATAGGCCAGCCACCGTGGGAACAACACCCAGATCAGAACACCAGGCCGAAAAGGTCCGCCCATGCCAAGCACAGGACAGCAGAGAGGAGGACCGACCGGAAGGCAGCCAAGCAACCGCCAAATGGTCAGGAACCCCCCAACCCAGCAAAGCCCAGCCGCACCACCACCAGGCAGCAGGCGAAACCCCCGCACAGAACCCAGGGGAAGGGCCGGAAACATCAAAGGGAACGGAACCACCGGAAGGACCCACTCCAGAACGCAACAGAACTCGGACAGGAGAGGAGACCAAGGCACCCCAGGCCAACGGGGAGCAACCAACAACCCCCGAGCACAGAGCCACCCGACCAGAACCAGAAAGGCCCTGAGCAGCGGAAAAAGGGGGGGGGAGGAAGGCACCTAGAAGATCCCGAGGCACAGGAGAGGGAAGGCAAACGACCCCCCCGAGCCCCGGGACCCCAGCCCAGAGACCAGAACCGGGCCACCAAGGCCCTCCCCGGATCCGCAACAGGACCACCACAGGGAGGCCCCAACGACCCACCAACAGGCTGGCCACACAGGGAAGAAGAGAGAAATCGTGGGAAGAAGGAAGGACCCAGCACAACAGATCCGCCAGCCCAGAGGCCACTCGCCGAAGGGAGAGAGCCGACAGCCCCAGCACCCAGACCGGAGCCAGAGAAACAGGGCGCTGGCAAACAAGGAACAAGGACCAGAACCTGGACCCACCCAGAGGGCGGACTGAGGACCACGCCCCCAGAACGCCAGACCGAACCAACACCCCAGGGACCCTGCAGAGAGCCTAAAAAGAGCACCGGGGCAAGCCCCCAACATCCGCCAGCAGGAGGAACTCCGGGAGACCAGCAGGGAGCAGCACCCCTAAACCTGAACAGACCCCAGCCAATCCCGCACCCGGACAAGCCGGCGGCCAAAGCCACCACAAGCGGAGCCGGAGGAGGCAGCAAACAGCCAGCCAGAAAGCGACGGAGGGAGAGCCACCAGGATAGCTCCCCCCCCCCGACACGGACCTAAAGGGCAGCGGGGACAAAAGACCCCAGAGACCAACCCAACAGGATCCAGACGGTCAGGCGGAGAAGAAGAAAATGAGCCCCGGGAACCGGAAAACACCCCAGAAGCCAGGAGCCCCCGCCCCTGTAGCCACAGGACCGCCGGAGGAGCCCCCCCCCCGGACAACAAGGCCCGAGCCAGCGAAGGAAGAGAGACTAGGTGCAGGCAGGACAAGGGAACATGGCCACGCAAAGGCCGAAAACGAGCCTCAACGAACACCAAGCCCCGAGAGGGGACCAGAGAGACACACCCCAGGCCACCAACAAACCCGATCCCCAGAAGAACCACCAAGGTCCCCCCGAACAGACCGAGCAAAAAAGACACTCCGGCCGCACACAGCAAGAGGCCGACCGACAGAGAAGGACGAAGGAAAAACCCCCGCACGAAGGAGAGCCACGAGAGGCACCAGGACTTGCGGGAAGACCCAGGGCGAGGGCCGGAGGCCGAAGGGAAGGACGCAAAACCGAAAGGGCGTCACCCACAGCGAACCGCAGAAAAGAAGCGGCAACTGGGAATCGGAGAGAAGCGTCCCCGAAACCCACGGCACGCCAAAAGATGCCAGGCAGAACCAGAGAAATGACGGCCGAAAGGGCCAACACAAGGAAGGAAAGGGGCCGAACGCAGGAGCAGACCCACAGGAGAGCCAGGACAGGCCGAAGCCGCCGGACACCCCCAACCCCAGAAACAGAACGGAGAGGGCCTCAGGCCCGGGCTCCACGACAGGAACCCAGCAGACCGACCACATGGCAAGCAAACAGGACACCCCGTCCAGCAGAGCCACCCCGCGGGGACCGGAGACAGGCAGGGGAGGCAACCGAACCCCCGAACCCGGAGGAACCTGCATCAAGACGACCCCGAACTCAAGAACCAAAGTACACAGGACCCAGCCACCAGAAACAGGCTGCCGCCACCAAGGAAGAAAAGGCCGCAGACGACCACCCACCGCAGGGAACCATCCAGACAGCAGCGACAGGGACCCAGCCGGGCAGGGCCCCCAGGCGAGGAGGCAGGGAGCCAGGGCGAAAAACAGGCCAAAACCGTACCCACCGGAAAGGCGGAGGAGACGCCCACATCGGGGACAAAGGAGAGGCCCCAGGACAAGGCACCCCAGAAAGGCAGGACGCCCCACACAAGGAAAGGCACGCAGAAGCCCCAAGGCGGCCAGAAGGAAAGAGGACTTGCAGCCCACAGTACCGAAAAGTCCCAGGCAGCCACCCATTCAGGCACGAACCAGGCCCGACCCCGCCGAACAGCAGAGATCCGACAAGAGCAGGGGGTACCGGGCGCCACGGCCGGAGGCCCTAACAGCCGCCGCCAAAGCCACGAAACCCCACACCAAGGAGGGCGCAGAAGAAGCCGAGAACAGGCCAGCGCCACAGCACCAGCCAAGCAGAACAGCCGACCCGCCAAGCAGTGCGGTCAGGACAGAGTCCAACAGCCCAAAGGGAGGAAAGGGGCGAACACCCCCAACAAGCAAAGCCGCCGGAGGAAGCAAGGGACCCGCAGCACCGCAGGAAAAAACCCACCGATGCAAAAGAGGGCGTAAAGGAACCTGAAACCAATCAGGACCAACACAGCACAGAAGGAACGCACAGGGCCGAGGAAAAGAGATCGCACACAGCAGGCTCCGCAGGCAACAGACAAACAGTCGCCAGCCGGGCGGGCCACAGTGGACAAAGCAGCAAGTACAATCCACACAAAAAGTGAAAATAGCACGAAATACAGCAAGCACGGGCAACGCACGCCACTTCCACAGCACCAATCCCCACACCGGGACCGAAGGGCAAGCCCAACCAGAAGGGCCGGGAACACCAAGGAAGAATCCCACAGACCCCGCCCAGCAGGGAAGAGGAAAGCCCAGCCGATCAGCACAGGAGCCCAAGCGACCCTCCACACCCCCGGAGCCAAAGGCAACGCCAGAGGAGGGAGAAGGCCCAATACCCCAGGACCCAGACGGAAACCAGCCGCCCACAGGATCCGCCGGACGAGGACGGGATGGACCAGAAGGCAGCGTCCGAGCCCGTAAGCACCGGACAGAGCAGCCTCAATCAAGTCCCGCATCAGCCACAGACATGAGAGGCACCGTACCCCCCGCGGAGCCCATGCGTCCAGGGCGCCCCAGGGGGACCGGAGACCAAGCAGCAGAGGAAGAAGACACCAGAATGCCCCCAACAACCTCAAGCGACCCAGGGCAGCAAGTGGAAAAATAGCCCCCAGCAGCCCCAAGACACGGCAGACAGACGACCACGCCCGTCAAGAGAAACAGCAAGTCACAGCACATGGCACTCCAAACAGGAAAAGGAACAAACATCGGGTCAAAAACCCGGCCTACCAGGCCTCCGTGATGTGTGCAGTCCGCGAGCAGAGGCAGCCAAGCAGGCCCGACTCGGAAACACAGCCCCAGCCACAGGAGGACCGTCGAACACCGTCGCGGCCTCCCGAGCAACCGCTCCGCCCCCATACCACGAGGGAGACGAGGAGAGGAGGCACCGCCAGGAGAACGCTGCAGAGGGCACCGCCGTCGCAGAGAACCAGACCGAAGACTCCCGGCACCGCCACAGGGAGGAGCTGAAAGGGTAAGTCTCACTAGGGAGACAGAAAAAAACAGGTGGAGGTGGGGGCGGGCAGAGTTTTTATGCTGGGGGTGGGTCTGGGTGGGAGGCGGGGCCTCAATTGTAATGAAGGAAGGCGAGGGAGGGACGGGAGGTAATGTTCATAACTATGA
Source organism: Calotriton arnoldi (assembly GCA_963921515.1). Lineage (NCBI taxonomy): Eukaryota > Metazoa > Chordata > Amphibia > Caudata > Salamandridae > Calotriton > Calotriton arnoldi. Next base: position 810,304 of record CAWUFW010002690.1, on the reverse strand, counting down.
AAATTCGTCCTAATCAGCCAGCCTCAATACAGACACTGGCGGGGCTGTGATGCTAATATTATCATCAATTTCCTGTAATAAGTTGGACAGATCATTCACAGGGGCTTTATTGGAAGTCAAACCAGCTTGTGGAGGAGGAAGAATGAGGAGGGGGAAGGACAGTCCATAGCAGTCCTAGAAGGACCCTCAGGCCAAGACTGGCTTCACGCTAGACACCCCCACCTTTGGAGAGTGTCACATTGGTGGGACCTTCTAAGGTGAATTGTGCAGCAGAGACAGACCAGCTTCGGAAGTCTCCCACCAAGATTCGGAAATCTTACCAAGAGTTGTAAAACCTAGACTGCCCCCCACCCCCCCCTAGAATATTCTACAACACACGCTCTCCACCCTTAAGGCAACATTGAATGCACTGCCAGGAAACCAGGCGGAGATGGTACACACTGACAAGTGCCATCAACAAGCCTAAGCAAAAAGACACATAATGCTGCCCACACAGTGTGCGTTACACAAATACACACTCAACCGCCGGACCATATACATAAGGCAGGGCACAGATGGGCACAATCTCTCATCCTCACAACCTTGTACGTCACTGTACGCGCAAGAGCATCAAGTCCTCAACGACACAAGCACAATACCCAATGCTTCCTGCAGTCATGCAACACTCTCCCTAGGCCACACCAGTTGTACAACACAGCAAGGACCCAACCAGGCGCCCCTCGAAGGGGGGTTTCACACACTGTGTGAAATGGAGCGCTGTGAATAAATGTCCCGAGTGCAATCACACCAGGCACACTAAACACACAGCCCCATCGGGCAGACTAAATAAACGTCCCCAATGCAGTGACATTGAACACAAGATGAATAGCCCCATTGCAGTGATATCGGACACAGTACATACATGTCCCCATTGAAATGAAATGTGGCATGCATTTAATTATTATATTTATAGGGCGCTGAGGTCACTCGAAGGAATCTTGGCGCTAGTCACAAAAGGTTAAAAAAAACAATCCATCTACACTATCAAAAGAAGAAACTAGCAATCTGCAGGAACCAGCCACAAACCCGAAAACTCGTATTTTCCCTTTTGATTAGTACCTAGTTCCCTGGGCAGTGTGGACTGACAGACGACGTCCACTGGGGTGCAGGCTGCTGCGCGAGAGAGAGTGAACCCGATTTAAGGTATTTTTAAATCTTGTTCTGCCTCGTCATGCCGTCGTACGGACGTGGTGGTCTTTAACGCCTGGCAGCTGTATGACGCTCAAGACCAGTCCACCTACGATTGATTACACGGGAGACCTTCACTGCCACCCACCCACCGACCCGTGCGCTGCAATCAGAGCGATGATGCAAGTGTCAGGACAAGCGGCTTAGAAACACAACAGCTAGGAAAGCCCTAATAATGGATCGATGCTGCGGAGTCAATGAACGTCAATAAGACGGGGTTAGCACCGACGGGCTGGCGCGCAGCTTCCCACAGAGCACGGAAACCACAGCACACAATCATTGCAAGCAGCCGCAGCAGTTTAACAATCTGTCTCCGCGTGCACATCTCCTGTCCGCGCAGGCACAGCGAGCAGGAGACAGGGAGGGACAGGAGATGTGAACGCGTACACATGACCCGTATGGGACAGGAGATGTGCACGCATACACATGACCCGTACGCATGCACATCTCCTGTATGTACGCGTGCACATCTCCTGTCCCCCTTCGGACACAAAACCGACAACAATAGGTCACGCCAAGGCGAGCAGTGCATGCGCTGCGTCGCTAGGCGAGACCTAACAAGCTGTCTCCGCGTGCACATCTCCTGTCCGCGCAGGCACAGCAAGCAGGAAACAGGGAGGGACAGGAGATGTGCACGCGTACACATGACCCGTACGGGACAGGAGATGTGCACGCATACACATGACCCGTACGCGTGCACATCTCCTGTATGTACGCGTGCACATCTCCTGTCCCCCTTCGGAACACAATCCGACGACAATAGATCTCGCCAAGGTGGGCAGCGCATGCGCTGCGTCGCTAGGCGAGAGCTAAAAACTGTGGCACAGAAAACAGGGCAGAAATTCATGTCTGGCATTTGCACAAAAAACAAAATCTAGGCATAGTTGTTACGGAAACTTTGACAGAATCAAATATTTTGCTGGCAGGTTAATAAAACCCACTATAAGTTTTGGCGTTTAGATAGAGAACAGTGTGTAAAATCAGGGGCTGACTCCTCTATGCCTCGACGCTTTCACTGGTGGGACTTCCTATCGTTGGGGGAGGAAACCTTACTGCCCAGCTGCTGGCCTTAGCTTTGCAGACCTGATGAGTGAGGAGGGGGTGTGAGGGAACAGAGAGCAGGCAGCGGAAGTCTGGGGAGGAAATAAAAGAAGCCAAAAATATTTAAATATAAAAATAAATTTTGTCGGCCAGCCGGGAGCACTGTCTCCTATGCGGCGCTGAGGCTACCTTACTGCCCAGCAGCTGACGCTGGTATATTCCCCATAGGGTACTGGTACATGAATAACAAACTGCATAGCTTCGCAGACCTAATGAGCGAGGAGGAGGTGCAAGGGAGGAGGGGGTGTGCGAGGGAAACAGAGAGCAGGCAGCGGAAGTCTGGGGAGGAAAGAAAAGAAGCCAAATAATAAAATAAATAAATGGAAAAATACCTTCTGTCGGCAGGCCGCGAGCATTGTAAATAAGCAATCACAGAAAAACAATAATCATTGACCTTGCGACCGGAGGCGTTGCAGCGATGGAACACAACAGCTGGTGTTTTCCAACTTGGGAGGGCTGATCGTTTTTTAAAATAAATATAGTTTGGACAATGGAAAGCGCGGCCGACGTGAAGCTGTGCCTCGATGAGTCTGGGCACACAAAAAGAAGAAAAGTAGTGCCGGAAGGAAGACATGAGCATTGTAAGTGTAAAAACACAGTACTTAGTAGGTGCTGCATCGGAGGAAACCGGAAATGTAAAGGAGGGACAAAGAGGAACAACTGCCCATTAGCAACCAAGGATTTGTAAAGGACGTGGACAGAGACAAATGGAAAGCAATGGGCAAGAAATGGGCGGAGTCCAACTTCAAAAGCATATACAATAGGTCGCTAAGCAACAGCGCAAGCGCTGTTTTGCTCCACCTAAAACCAGATAGTTCTGGTAGGTGGACCTTGGCAGGCATTAGATGTACTGGTTTCGAGTTTGTGTGTGTCAGACTTTATGGTCCGAACTTGGATGAACCCCCTGCCCCCACCCCCCTCCCCCATATAGCAAAATTGGAGTGGAATTTTGTTGAATTAGCAGCCGGCTGGTTCTCATGGTTGATTTTAACACACTATTAGACACCACTTTAGATAGATCTACCCTGAGAGACTGTGTTGAAACACCCTGGTTGAGTCAGGCTCTTAGAAATATGCTACAGGATTAATGGTTGATGTCTGTATGGCGACACCTAAAGTGCCAGATGAGAGGCTACACATTCCATGATAAAAAATATGGTCACTACTCTAGGCTGGATTATTTCTTTGCCGATAGAGATTTGGCAGCTAAAATAAAAGAGGTTAGCCATCTTCCTGGGCATATTTCGGATCACTCTGCTGTCACTATGTTACTTCAGTGCCCTGGAAATAAGCAAAATTCAAGGTGGACATTAAGGCAAACTTTTCTCCTCGAAGCTGGGATTGTATCCACCTTGAAAAAATCTAGTGCTATTTTTTTCTTGACAACGCCGGCTCAGCTCCCTTCGGGGTAATATGGCATGCTTTTAAAGCTTTTATCCAAGGGGTTCTGCGACATCAGGCAAATTTTAAGACAAAGGCAGAAAGGGCGGAATTGGTCAGATTGGAGCAAGAAGTGGGGGTCTTGGAGGCTGCCTTGCAGATGCAAAACATGGGGTTGGATAGGGAAAGGGTATTAAAACAATTGGAGGAGACGCAGTTAAATCATAAAAATCAAGCTGGATATGGAGTGCAGAGAACAGTGGCATACTGGATGCATGAGACAGTTTGAGTATTGGGAGCGCACTGGTGCGTTACTGGCATGTAAGGCGAGGGTTGAGAGATCTAGGAATACCATTAAGGAACTGGTCGTTCCTTAATGGATGTCTAAAATGAGGTTGAGGACATGCAGAGACACCTGGTTTCCTTATTGTCTTCACTGTACACGGAAGAGGTCTTCCCGGATCTGGACAGGCTTAGAGAGTGGTTGGGGGGCATTGACCTCCCTGGGCTCACAGTGGAGGGTAAAGAGTGTTTGGAGGCACAGATTACTCAGGAGGAAATCAGGGAGCACCTGTTGCGTATTAAGAAAGGAAAGGTGGCTGGTCCCGGTGCCATCCCATCAGAGCTCTATAAGCTTTTAAAGGAGGAGATTGTACCACTGTGGTAGACACTGTTTAATTCAGTATATCAAGGGAATGTGCACATCCCTGACTCATGGAAGAAAGATGCAATTGTATTCATTTTAAAATCTGCCAAGGATTCTAGCAAGGCTGATCCTTATCGACCAATCTCCCTATTGAATGCGGATTATAAGGTTTTTACGGGCATTTTGGCTGGGAGATTTACCAAGCTAGTCTCCCAGCTTATACATCCAGATCAGCCGGGCTTTGCACCAAAGTGGAAAAATCATGAGCTTACTCAGCAGCTGATTGGATCCAGAGACTTAGACACGGCTCGATCAGTTCCCTTGGGAGTGGACACAATAGATGCAGCAAAGGCATTCGATCCAGTATGTTGGGCTTACTCGTGGCAGGTTTTGGTGGTATTGGGTTTCAGTCCCTGGTTTATCTTAATGCTCCAGAGGTTATATGAGAATTCGTCGGCCAGAGTTTTGCTTAGTTGGTCATTGCCCAGGAGTTTCGGTATTCACAGAGGCACTCGGCAAGGTTGCCCCTCATCTCCTCTCCTGTTCGATATTTACATTGAGCCGTTCGCCCAGCTACTTAGAAGGAATGTTCAGGTAACTCTTTTCTGCATCTCCTATTTTAGTAATAAGATCTGCGGATGACCTGATCATCTACACATCAGACCCTGTCTAGACTATCCCTAAGGTTTAAAGCTTGGCGGAGGAATTTGGGGTTTTATCAGGATATCTAGTGAACAAATCTAAGTCGGAGGTGATGTGGTGGAATGTAGTAGATAGGACGTGGGAGGCACAGGCGGAGATTAAGTACTAGAGCATTGTTATTGTTAATCCCCTGGAGGCAATACAGCAGCACAATCTGGGGAGGGTGGTGAAGGAGGTGGACATATTACTCGCTAAATGGAAAAATTTGCCATTGACAATCTATGGGCGAGTGAACTTGATTAAGATGTCGATTCTCCCCAAACTGACGTATCTTTTTAACTGTATCACTGTCACATTTCCAAGATCGGTTATTGATAAGATTCAGGGGAAAATAACAAACTTTATATGGGCCTCAGATGGGGCAAGGCTAGCGTGGAAAAAGTTGAGGCGCAGGCTTGAGAACGGTAGCCTAGCTCTGCCAGACCTGAATCTGTATTGTATGGCCTTTCAGTTTATAAACTGTAGGATGCTTTTGGGTAAGCTGGATAGATCAACCTGGTTGGTTTTCCTAGCAGAGATGATTAGGGTGTCAGGATCCACTAGGCTCCAGTAGCGGCTCGTGGTGGGAGTGCCGCGGGGCGGGGGAGGAGCAGGGTGGGGGGTAGTAAACTACGGCATACGGCCGAACAGAGGTAAGTAAACAAATAAATAAATAAAACGAATTTCATTGCGCACGCTGCATTGCCAAATGCGATGCAGCGCGCACAACGAAATTCGTTTTATTTATTTATTTGTTTACTTACCTCTGTTCGGCCGTATGCCGTAGTTTACTACCCCCACCCTGCTCCCGCCCGCCCCACCACCCCGCGGCACTCCCTCCACGAGCCGCTACTGCTAGGCTCCTACATAAGTTCGGTGCCCCAAATTTTTTTTTTAAAGTATGGATAAAGGTTTTAAAGTCCGCACTGAGCTTACAGTTTAGAGTCAGGAAGATCTTGGATATTGGCTACTATTCCGACTTTGCAACCATTTAGGATTTCCCCGGGCACCCCAGAGTGTTTGAGGGATGGGTTTGGTCTCCAACTAAGGAAGGTTGGGATAGCCACATGGGGAGAGCTGTTAGCAGTGCAGGGGGTACTACCGTGAGATGTTTTAAGCGCCAAGACTGGGGCCTCCTAATCAAGGATCAAATATCTGCAGCTGTTCTCCTGGTTCACAATTGCTACTCAGGAGATGGGGAGCACATGGGAAATTGAGTCGACACTACAGGACGTGAGACCTAAAAGTAAGGAGGTTGCCCTTTGGTATTTTAAGTTTTTGTATACCAAGGATAGGAAAATGATGGCACCATATTCAGTATGGGAAGGAATCATCCAGGAGACCAAGCTGCAATTTATATAGCAAACCTCTTTGAAGTTATTGTACTCTGTGATTAAACCAGCCAATCTCAAGCAAAATCACTTTTTTCCCATCAATAGATTATATTGGACCCCTCAAAAGATTGCAAAGTTTGCCCAGGAGCCGACTCCCAGATATAAAAGGTGTGGTCTTTTAAGTGCTAATGATTAACACGTTTCTTTCACTTGTTCTGGGATCAAGGGGTTTTGGGAGGATGTCGAGAATATTATAAAGGATATCTTGGGAGTCAATATCATGTAAAGTCTTGTGTCGGTTCTATTGGGGGTGGATATGGCCTCACGTAGTCTGTTGAGTAGAGCATAGTGGGGCCTTTTGTTTTATCTCATGCTCTTAGCCAGGAGAGAGATCTGTAAGCGCTGGACTGATCCATCTTCCCCATGCTCAACAGACTGGCTTAAAGCGGTACACTGGACTTGCCATCTGGACACTGAGGATAAGCCTGGCAGTTCGAATAAGATATGGGCCGATTTTTCCAGGTGGAGTGGTATGTTGACTACAGAATCAATATAACGAGGGGTCCTATGATTACAACGAGGCACCACTTTGGGTGACGGGTCTGTTGGCTCGGTTGGTGTTGTGGGGGGCCCCCAAAAAAATAATAGAATATATATATATCATGTCCGTCCTGCGTGTTAGTCTGAATGCCAGATTGCCTCTTGAGTGCCTGTCCTTTCTAATCCATGCCTTTACTGTTCCCTTGTGCAGAGCTTCCCCTTTGGATCCTCTTTCTCCTCTGACTCTCTGTGTGATCTTGGGTGGCTCTGTACCCAATACTCTGTCTACTTTGTCTACCCTTCCACCAGTCCTTGCCAGAGTCCCTGACAGCAAGGGCCTTTGGAGCAATGCCTTTGTTACACACATGATCAACAATACTATTGGACTGATTGTCTTGCTACAGCTGCATTTGCTTTCAACAATGTGACTCACTCTGCTTCAAGTTGTAGTCCTCTTTTGCTACCTTTGCTTTTCACCCAGCAAGCATACCTCTACAGACAGCAAGCAGCCAAACATTCAGTAAGGTCTTCTGTTCAATGAATCTACAAAGTACAAAAAAAATCTAAGTGTTTTTAAAAAGCTCAAGAAAAATATACCAGATGGGCTATTAAATGCCATGAAAAAGAGCCTTTGTCATTATCTGCTGCGTGTCCTTACCTGTGTACAGCAACTGCCATGGACCCATTTCCCAACAGATCCCATTGTACGTCTACCTGGATTCCAAAATGATGGACATACACAGTTGAACACTATTAGGCTGTCACGAGTGGGAGATCCACCAGGATCAAGTTTGGTACATCACTCCACTTGTTCTCAGCAGGTACTATGCCAGCAGATTTTGACGAACCAAGGCAATGCCTTTTCAGTCAAATGGTCTAATGCCTTTGCATACGCCTTTCCTCCATTTCCATTGATCCCCAGGGTACTGAGGAAAACGAAAGCAGATGACTGTACTCTAATTCTTATTGCCCCAGTGTTGCTATGACTGTACTGGTGCACCAAGCTCCTGAGACTATCTGCATGTCCAGCAATACCATTAAAGATGCACCTCAGGCTTCTCTCCTGGCACAACTTCAGATTGCTGAAACTGTACTAATGCCAATAGTACCTAACAACCTAGAGTTTGGTCATTTGGACATACAGGTGGACTACAAGAACACCCTGGCGCAGGCACGATTTCCAGCAACCACAAAGACATATAATGCCAAATGGAAGCATTATCTGTGTATGGTATAGAAGCTGAAAATTCAACCCAGGCTCCATATTACCCTATCAAATACTTGCACATTTGCTAGACCTAGCTCAGTGTGATCTTAATTATTTGTAGGTGTAAGTCCATCTGGCAGCAGTACCAACATTCAGTTGAACAAAAAAACAGCCATCCACTTTTTTCTCACAGCGCATCATAAAGCAATTTCTGAAAGGACCTTTTTTAGAGCATTTCCTCCCACACGTTGTCCTAGACTCCCCTGTACGGACTTCCATTTGAATAAGCCTGTCATTCTGCCCTTTTTTCGCAAATCCCTCATTTTCAGTGGAATGGTCATTGCACTTGCTGGATATGCGCAGGTAAATTAAGCTTTACGTTAACGAGACAAAAAACATACAGTCTTTGGAATAGCTGTTTGTGTCCTTTGGCCATCAAGGAAGAGGCCGAGCCCTCTCCAAAGAGGGAATAGCACGCTGCCTGTATGCATGCTTCACCTTTTACCACAGCAAAGCCAAACAACTGCTCCAAGAAAGTGTGAGGGCGTATTCCACCAGGAGCATTCATTGCACTACTCTGCGCTGGTGTGCACTTAGAATACATCTGCCGTGCAGGTACCTGAAAAAGCTGGCACACGTTCACAAAGCACTACCACCTGGATTTGAACGTAGCACTCATCTCAGAAGTGAGGCAGACAGTCCTCCGCAACCTGTTTCAGTGAAATAAGCCTGCTTCCCACTTTGCTACAATAGTTATATACTCCTTACAATTCTGATTCAAGCGTGTGAATATATGATAGATCCAATGCTGGAGAAGAAATTATTTACTTACCTGTAACTCCAGGTCTCCAACATTGGATTTTTTCATATATTCACATTCAACCCTCCCTACTCCCCGGGCAGAGGCTCATTTATTAGGTACTCTACTCACACTTTGTGCTATGAAATCTAAGCTGAGTTGGCCTATAGGAAAGTAGGAGAGCTTAGCACTTTCGCCCCATTGGCTAAAGTTTGGATTGTTTCAAATGAGATGGATTTCCTACTAAACACATACTGTTTTTGAGACCAATGGGAATTTTAACATTGTTTAGAGCTATTTAAAGCTACAGAGGCACCTAGTCTGACGATAGGGAATGATTCAAGTATGTGAGTATATGAAATATGCCAATGGTGAAGAACTGGAGTTACAGGTAAGAAACTAATTTCTTACAATTTATGAACTTGTCACATTTAAAATCCTTTGGATCAAAGACTATATCTCCGAAACACTGAAGGTAGTATCCATATAGAAACTTGCATTATAGCTCTGTTTTTTCTTTGCACATCATATAGCAGTTCTATATATTTGAGCTCTAGGAAGTCAGAGAGTTTCACCCAGCTTTAGAGTCAGAAATACATAGGTTGTAATAAGGTACATCTGTGTTCCCCCTCTTTTTTGTTGATTACCACTTTGCCCACGTCTCCTGTTGACCAGCATAATATCCTTTGCATAGTTGGTAGTGGATATGTGGAGATTAGCATTGCTTCATTGTATCTGGATTGTCAGGTTAGTGCAAATCTGCCATCCATGTGATCAAGTCTAGTCTACACGTAACCATGGGTTGTTCACCAAGAAATAAGTCAATTTTCCTCCCAGTTTTTCTGGAATTTTTCCATTACTTGCATCATTAATACAGTCAAAGTTGAATTACCAGTACCTCAACATTGTAAAATGAATAATGTGTTTCATCTCCTATGCCGACGACACCCAGCTCATTCTCTTGCTATCAGAAGACCCCTCTACCACCAGTGCCATCTTCCATAGTTCCATAATGATTGTCGCCGACTGGATGAAGGGCTACTCTCTCCAGCTGAACTCGGACAAGAAGGAAGTACTCATCTTTGGCAACAACAACTCACCTTGGAACGACGTATGGTGGCTTGCTTATCTCAGCCCAGCTCCCACCCAACAGACCATGCCCGCAACCTCAGTATCATCCTGGACAGCAAGCGATCGATGAAGAAGCAGGTCTCATCCGCCTATTTCCACACCCTATGCATGCTCCACAAGATCTACAGATGGCTCCCAGTCAACACCAGAAGGACTATCATTTAGGCACTAGTCAACAGCAGGTTGGACTGCGGGAACACAGTCTACTTAGGAATCACTGCACGCCTCCTGAAGAGACTACAGACAATACAAAATTCATCCACACGACTCATCCTCGACCTCCCCAGACAGACCCACATCACACCCCACCTCAAGAAGCTATACTGCCTCCCGATCCAGAAGAGATGTCAGTTCAAGATGTTGACCCACGCATAAAAAGCCTTGCACAACGAAGGACCAGCATACATCAACAAACGCCTGTCCTTCCACCAACTGACCAGACACCTACGATCTGCCTCTCTCTTCCTAGAAGACACCTCCAGAATCTGTCAAAGCAACAGCTGAGGATGCTCCTTCTCAGACCAGGCAGCCAAAGCTTGGAACAACCTTCCCTTGCTCCTCAGGACAGCCTCATCGCTCCAGCAATTGAGAAAAGAACTCAAGACGTGGCTGTTTGAATGAACAGATCACCATGAAGCAGCTAGCAATCCAGCTCCTTGAGACCCTCACGGGTGAATTGCCACGCTTTATAAATCCCTGATTGAATTGATTGATTTTTCTGTCCTCAAACCTTTAAACAAGGCCCACATAACTTACCTTCAGTATCAAAAACTACTAATGAATATGAGGTTGCTAGTATATTTGATTTGAGGATTATACAATGTGAAGTTCAGTATATTTTACACTGAAAGGTTATGGAATAGAAGATTGATTATTGGAACTTGCGTGAGCTATTCATGCTCCTTGCATACTTTGATCATTTCACTTACAATTTCCTGCCAAACCTGGTTTTTAGTCCCTGAATTTCCACAGAAGAGTGCTAATATCAAGAACTCTTAAGACAGTTGATTGCAGACATACCAAGTTCAGAGAGAATAGTGCCAGCAACAGTCAAGACACCAAAGAGAACTTTGTCAACGTAAACAACAAAAATCAAGACACCACCTTCGGGGAAATTTCTCCTAATCAGACATCATTGGTGCAGGAGATTAGCGTTGTCACCTCTCCATCTTACCAGTGCATCGGCTCAATGAGCATGTTCAGAAGAGTAGTGTTTTTCCATTGAAGGAAACACATGTGCAGACCACCTCAAAGGTGTGCCAACTCCATGACTGATCACATCAATCTAGTCCAGAAACTCTTCTGTGTACTCCAGTGGTTCTCTTCCAGGGGATCCTCATCAATAGTCATAAACACATGAATATTCCCACCCATGCGCGGGACCCCGGAAACATATAAAACATATATGTGGAAACCATATATGTAGCTCTATATATATATCCATATATATATAACAATAAAAACACAATGCAGCCTTCCAATACTAGAAAACGCTGAGCAATGTTGTAAGAATTTCCCTTGCACATAAATACAATTCCAATAAAGCAGGGAGAAATAAAACACATTTGAAAACTGCTTTAATGCACACCTGAAAACATAATTCTGCAAAGAGGAATGAAAGAACATTGCCAGCACATAGGCTGCATTGTAGAAAACATCAGTGTAGAAAGCTGAAAAGCTAACCCACAGAACACACAGAATAAACTGGCACCATGCCTTTAAGGCAGCCATGACCCCTAGCTCCCCATCATGCCTCAGGGGTGACAGTTAGGTCAGTTGTTTTTTCCGGCTCCTTCTGTCAGGACCCTGGTTACTTCAGCTCTTACTTTTTTCTGATTTCTGTCAGAAAATACTTCTCTTTTTTTGTCAAAAGCTTTTTACTTTTACGTTTTTTTGTTGTTGAAGTATATCTCTGCTGTTTTTAAGAGAGTTAAGCATTATTTTCCAGCAAAAAAATGCCCTCTCTTTTTGACTCTTGCCCTGCCTGTGGCAAGAAGATGGCTAAAACAGACTCCCATTCTGTCTGTATTCTCTGCCTTCCTTCTGATCATAATCCCAAGACCTGTCAACATTGCCAGCTGCTGTCCAAAAGAACTCTTAAGGACAGGGAGAGGATTCGCCTGTATGGACTGGCTGAGAAGAGGAAGTCTCCTTCAAGAGGCAGGTCTCCGATGAAGAAGAGGAAAGAGAGAGCCACTACTCCATCTAGAAGTAAGGTTCCAGTCTGCTCTCCATCGGCGTTGGGCTCGGCGCCTCAAATACCTTCATCGGCAACGAAAACGTCGACGAGAAGACCATCGACGGCGGGCTCGCCGTCGAGAGAACACCGGTCGTCGACGAAGACTACAGGTACGTCGGATCCTCCGCTGTCGTCAACCCGGCGACGATCGGCATCGAGGAGTCGCTCTCCGTTGGTGCGGGCTCGCACAACGTCGAGAAATAGATCTCCGTTGTCGCCGTCTACTCGGCGTTCGATGTTGAGACATGCTCCGCCGTCGCAAGGTCACCGGCGATCGGCGTCGAAGCAGGCGTCTCCGTTGCTGTCAACCAGGCGACGGTCAACGTCGAGACGCGCCTCGTCACCAGAGGCAAGGCACTCATCGCCTCCGTCGTCGTCCAAGCGACGTTCGACGTCAAAGGCTCGATTTTCGCCGACGTCGAGGAAAGATCAGTCGTCGAAACCCAGAGTAAAATACACCAGGCGTCGTTCGATGTCGAGGCGGCGGTCTACGTCGACGGCGAGAAGTGCCCCGATCTCGACTCCACTGGCTTCCAGTAGACGGTCAGCGTCAAGAGAGAGATCGAGCAGGCATCAAGAAGCGACGTCGAGAAGGATTTCCATGTCCATCCGTTCTTAATTGGGGTCTCCTGCACGCTCAACGTCGAAGGCTAAGTCTGTGGGCTCCAGGGGTTCGACGTCGCACCATACAACGTCGAAACACACTGAGGGGTCGACGTCGAGGAGACAATCAGGCCCTAGGGACTCACCAGTGATGGTGACGCAGAGCAGGTCGACGTCGAGGCACTCTCCATCGACGTCACATCGATCATCAAGATGCCGATCACGCTCCAGAAGTCGCAGAGAGTCCTCTCATTCTATTCGGAGCTCACCCCAGACAATTGCGACATCATGCAGTTCTTCTGCTCATACGCCTGAGCTTCCAAGATCACCTCCAAGATGCTCTCCAAGGAGACAACGATCTCCTTCAATCCATCTTTCGCTCAGATGGCTACAACCTCTCCATCATTGGCAGAAAGAACCCTTGGGTCACACCCAGCGGCCTACGGACTATTCCAGCCCACTGCACAGATCACCGTTACAACGTCTCGTGCAGGAAGTGGACAGGTCCCCCACCACTCGGACCAGAGAACACAGAGGCAGATCTCCTGAGCGCAGGTCGACTCAGGGTCATCGCAAGAGACGACGAACACCATCTTCGTCCTCATCTTCGATGCACTCATCCAAAAGGGACTACTCACCTACCCTTACGGATAGTTCTCCTTCTAGGGTGTCACCCATCGATGATGTGAACACCTTTCACGATGTTCTCGCCAGAGGAGCACAAAAGCTGGGTATACCCATGTCAACTCCTCAGACCACCACGTCCATTATTTTCGAGACCCTCCATCAAAGGTCTGCGACTAGGCCATTGCTTCCTTTGGTCCCTGGTATCATCGAGCCGGTAATGGACATCTTCCTCACTCCATCATCGGCTAAAGCAGCTCCGGCTCGGATCCTGAAAAATAAAAACCTGCTGCATCAGATCCTCTTTTTCTCAAATCGGATCTGCCACCAGACTCTGTCATTATTGCAGCAGCAAGGAAGACATACGCAGTTGCTTCTTCCTCCTCAGCTCCTCCAGATAAAGAAAGTAGAGCACAGGACTCTTGGGGTAAGAAAGCTTGCGGCTCTGCAGTGTCTTCTCTTCAAGTGTCTAACGCTGCAGCTCTGCTGGGCCGTTATGACAGGTCCTTATGGGATTCACTGGAGCGTTTCAAAGACAAACTCCCAAAGGAGGATCAACAGGATTTCTCTGAGATTCTCCAGGAAGGTGCGCTGGTGGCCAACCAGGTAATTAGCACTGCAGCGGATGGGGCATCTTTAGCGGCTCACTCTTATGCACATGGCATATGTGCACGAAGATCTTCCTGGTTGCGCCTGACAGCGTTGAAACCGGAGGCGCAGCAGCGCATCTTGAATCTTCCGTTTTCTTGCAACTCACTGTTTGGATCACACACAGATGAGGAAATGGCCAAAATGAAGGCCGAGTTGGACACGTTAAAGGCTGTGGGCCTGGAGAAGAAAAAAGAGTTTAAACGACGTTACAGGCCCTACAATCGTAAAAATTACCAACAGAGGGTTCAAACCCCTCAATGGTCGCAAAACAAACAGAACAAGTCCCAGTTCCAAGGCCGTCGTTCCTCGAGAGGAAGAGGAGGACACCAACAGCAGTCCTCTTCCATAGCAAAAACTCAAGGGAAGCAATGATTTTCTGCTTCCTCTAGCACCGTTGCACACTCCAGTGGGAGAAAGTATCTCAAACTACATTCAAGAGTGGCGCAACATCACCAAAGACCAGTGGGTGCTGAATATATTAAACAATGGGTACGCACTACGCTTTTGCGCGTTCCCAAGGGACATTCCTCCGGTAAAATCCAGTCATCTACACCGAGATCTCCTGCGTCAGGAAGTGTCGACCCTTCTCAGGAAACTGGCCATAGAAGAGGTCCCTCCGGCACAGAGAGGAAAGGGAGTTTACTCAAGATACTTCCTTGTTCAGAAAAAGACCAGCCGAACAAGTTCAGACCAATTCTAGATCTACGTTTTCTGAACAAGTTCATCAAAAAGAAAAGTTTCGAATGTTGGCGCTCCATCAAATATTTCCACATCTGAGAAAAGGCGATTGGATGTGTTCGGTGGAACTCCAAGATGCGTACTTTCACATTCCAATCACGCCACGGCATCGCAATTTCCTGCGGTTCATGGTGGGCGCAAAGCATTACCAGTTCAAGGTCTGACCCTTCGGCCTAAAATCTGCCCCGAGGGTATTCACGAAATGCATGGCAGTAGTAGCAGCAGCATTACATCGCCAAGGTCTGTTCGTGTATCCATACCTGGACGACTGGCTGTTGAAGGGATCATCTCCCCACATAGTGCAGGAGCACCTTCACAGCTGCCTGGATCTCCTTCAACGCTTAGGCCTGCATGTCAACGTGGACAAATCAGTTTTGCAACCAACTCAATCGCTCCACTATCTGGGCGCCACCCTAAACTCCGACCTCGGAAAAGTGTTTCCTTCGGAGGAGAGATTGTCATCAATGAGAGACAAAAGCAACATCATCCTCCAAGCACATCAACCATCAGTAAGGCAAGTGGCTTCTCTGCTGGGGTCGATGGTCTCTTGCATTTTTCTCATACCCAACGCTAGATTGAGAATGAGACCGTTGCAGCAGGATCTGGAGGACAAATGGGACCAATCCTCGGGTCATTGGGAAGATCGAGTTCTCATCTCTCAGGCTGCGAAGAAATCCATTCTCTGGTGGACTCAGCCAAAGAATCTTCTAGTGGGAGTCCCTTTCCATCAGCCTCTTCCAAAACAATCCCTGATAACAGATGCGTCTCTTCAGGGATGGGGAGCGCATCTGGGTCAACTGCAGACTCAGGGCAGATGGACCAGCAAGGAGCAGACCTATCATATCAACATGTTAGAACTGCGGGCGGTTCATTTGGCCCTCAAGGCATTCCATCCAACGATTCAGTCCGAGTTGATTCTGATACAAACGGACACTACAACCACCATGTATTACTTAAACAAAGAAGGTGGAACACACTCTCGCCCTCTGTCTCTGGAATCTCAAGCGATCTGGCACTGGCTGCTCACCAGGAACCTCTCGATCATGGCGGTGCATCTGCCAGGAGAACAGAACGTGCGAGCAGACGCTCTCAGTCGACACTTCGAAGAACAAGAAGACTGGGTGCTCAACGACGAGGTGGTGGCAGACATTTTTCATCAATGGGGTCGTCCATCCATCGACCTCTTTGCAGACGATCTAAACAGAAAATGCCACGCCTTCGCGTCCAGGTTTTTCCGACCAGGAACGAGAGGGAATGCTCTTTTGATAGACTGGTCCGGGACGTTTGCATACGCTTTTCCGCCCCTTCCTCTCATCCTGAAGGTGGTGACCAAGCTCATCCGATCCAGCATGAAGATGATCCTGATAGCACCGGACTGGCCTCGCCAATGGTGGTATCCGGACCTACTACAGCTCTCGATCTGTCCGCACAGGAGACTCCCATGCAGGCCGGACCTTCTGACCAAAATGGGAGGGAAGATTCTGCACCCCAGCCTTCCATCGCTGAGCTTGGCAGCATGGCTCCTGAGGTCCTGCAGTACGGACATTTGAACCTTCCTCAGGATTGCAGGATTGAGGGAGTCAAAAAGGCCATCCACAAGAACCTCTTATTCTTTTAAATGGAAAAGATTTTACTTGTGGTGTATGCGTAATGGTTGGAGTCCGACTAGCGGGCAAGAAGAGGTAATCTTGCCGTATCTGCTATACTTGGCCAAATCTGGTTTGAAATACACTTCCATAAAAGTTCATCTGGCGGCCATTACAGCCTACAGAAAATCACCCAACCAACCCTCTTTCTTTCAACTTCAGGTGGTCAAGGACTTCCTTCAGGGGTTGAAGAAGGTGTATCCCCTGTCCGACCTCCTTCTCCTCCTTGGGAGTTGAATTTAGTTTTGTCAAAACTGATGGGTCCTCCTTTGAACCCATTCATAAGGCCACGTTACAACACCTTACATGGAAAGTAGCTTTTCTGGTGGCTATTACATCAGCGCGCAGAGTGAGTGAAATCCAAGCACTCTGTTCTAATGAACCGTATACGGTTTTCCATTACAATAGGGTGGTTTTGAGAACTCACCCTTCTTTCCTACCCAAAGTGGTGTCTGACTTCCATGTCAACCAGACAATTTCTCTCTCCTCTTTTTTTCCCAATCCTGCTACACCAGCAGAAAGGTCTCTTCACTCATTAGACCTCAAGAGGGTTGTCAAATTCTATTTGGAGGGAACAAAATCCATTAGAAAGGCTGATCAATTGTTTGTAAACTACGGCTCTGTTAGGACAGGCTTTCCAGCCTCCAAACGATCCATTTCAAGGTGGATAGTGTCCTGTATTAAATTGGCTTACCAATTAGCGAACAGGCCACTGTTAGCCTCCCCTAAAGCCCACTCTACTAGGGGAAAGGCTGCTACAATAGCTTTCTTACACAATGTACCGATGGCCGAGATTTGCAAGGCTGAAACTTGGAAGTCGGTCCATACGTTTACCAGGCATTACTGTCTGGATTCTTACTCCAGAGCGGATACCCAAGTTGGCCAAGCCTCCTTGAGGAATCTGTTCCAATGCTAGTTTAATTGGAGTCTTTGAAATATTTTTTAACAATGTATTCTTTCTGGTCACTTGCCCGCAGGATGAGGGGATGGGCTTGCTATTCTATTCATGTGCTTATGACTATTGATGAGGATCCCCTGGAAGAGAAGGATAAGTTACTTACCTGTAATCCTAGTTCTCTTCCAGGGGTATCCTCATCAAAGTCATAAGCAACCCACCCACCTCCCTGGGCAAGTGATCAAGATACATGTCATCTCTTTGTGCCCTGGCCTTCGGGTCTCCGCAAAAAACAACTGACCTAACTGTCACCCCTGAGGCATGATGGGAAGCTAGGGGTCATGGCTGCCTTAAAGGCACGGTGCCAGTTTATTCTGTGTGTTCTGTGGGTTAGCTTTTCAGCTTTCTACACTGATGTTTTCTACAATGCAGCCTATGTGCTGGCAATGTTCTTTCATTCCTCTTTGCAGGATTATGTTTTCTGCTGTGCATTAAAGCAGTTTTCAAATGTGTTTTATTTCTCCCTGCTTTATTGGAATTGTATTTATGTGCAAGGGAAATTCTTACAACATTGCTCAGCGTTTTCTAGTATTGGAAGGCTGCATTGTGTTTTTATTGTTATATATATATGGATATATATATAGAGCTACATATATGGTTTCCACATATATGTTTTATATAGTTTCCGGGGTCCCGCGCATGGGCGGGAATATTCATGTGCTTATGACTTTGATGAGGATACCCCTGGAAGAGAACTAGGATTACAGGTAAGTAACTTATCCTTCTTGATCAAGAGAAAGCCTGTAAAGTTCTTCCATTGCTCCAATTCACTTCATTCTTCCTTTGGGTCCTGTTTCCAGTTTTCTCTTGCTCCTACTTCATTCCTTCTGAGCTTGCTTTTTTCTGGCCAGATTTTAATTCGATTCTGAGAATATATCTCATCAAGTACCTATATCGTCATTACCAGCATCAAGACTTTCCTGGGCAACACTCAGCTTTTGACTTCGAGCCATCGAGATACAATTAGTTTTTTAGTGGAGGCTGCAAAATTACATCTCATATCAGAGGCTGGCAGACATTCCCATCCATTATAGAAGAAAATGATGCAGGAGGAGAAGACTCACATGGTGTATCTGCAGAAATAGGTGGCACCTCTTGGCTCCTGGGTGTCCAGTGCCTCTCCACTCTCTTTGCCTTTGAGTGGCAAGAGCAACTTTCCTTCTTACTTGGTGATTCAGTATGGTTTCTGCTTTCAGATGTTTTATGTTTCTTGGAGTCATGAGGCTGAGGCAGAAGAGATTGTGGAAGAATAACTGCTGGAGATGGGACTGGAAAATGTATGACCTCTGGAATAATAGAACTGCTGACCTTTCCCAACTTCTGGAATTTGAGTCCTCCTGTGCCGTTGAAATGGCTGCAGCTGTTTAGCAGAGGACTCTGACTCTGAGAAAAGGCTGTGTTTATAACCCACTTCCATCTTACAACCTTCTAGCAACACCTCATGTTTAAGGTACAAATGGAGACCCTCCAGAGGCTGGAGCTCTTGGTGTTGAGATACCTCTTCATGGTGAGAAATACCTCAATGATATATGGGAGGTCCTGAACAGCCTCCAAATGTCTAGAGGTAGAATCCCTCACTGTGGACTGCCTTGACATTGATTGGCAATGATAGCACCAGTGATTTGAGGGAATGTCTGAGAGTTGAAAGGTGAGGTTAATCCTGGTCAAAGTCAGGGCTAATTAAGAGAATGAAGGCTCCCTCCACCTGATGGAACTGGTGGGATGTGAGGGTACTGGTCAAGGACAACCAGCATAAAGGCTAGGGCTAGAATGAGGTGAATTATCATCTCAAGGGAAAAAACTTATCAAAACACCTCACAAAAAACATACATTTTCAGTCAGAAATAGACCTTGGAAAAGACAGATGTGTTTTGGAGAAGCCGGAGAAAAAACGAACTGCCTGATTAACCTTGCACTGCGTGTTGAAATGCTGGCAGCTTTTGAAATTCGTAAAGGTGCACTGTAAGTTTAGTACTGTGTTTATAGGTAGCCTTTTTGGGCATCCTATTTCACATAACTTTTCATTTTGAAAACAAATACTAAAAATGTGGTTTTTTTTCAATCAAATATACTGTTAGACTGATTTGCCTGATTGATTACATTTTTAGAATACAAAATCTGAAAATATTGCCTTTTTAACATGATTTAATTTATTAATTGTTTTCTCATATGAAAAGTATATACTGTAAAAATGCCTTCCAGATATTCCTCACAAATATGGAGCGATTGTATGGGCTATGGATTTAGATGTTCTACCTTGACTTAGAATTAAGAGTAAACTTAGGTAACGTTTCCTTTATTTCTTTTGCAAAAGGCAGTTTCTAATTTCCATATTAATCAGACTTTAACTCTTCCTACTTTTCTCTGGAACCAGGGCATATCGACGGAAATAGTTTTACATTTTTTGAACGCTAAAGAGGGTTCTACAGTACTACTTAAACAAGGACAAAGAAATATGCAAATCCAAACAGTGCGTATGTACAGTACTTCCATTCTCAAAACAAACACTAAATAAATGTATAGATTCTGGCATAAAAACAAGTTATCAGTAAGGTAATCGGTCCCTTCTGATAAGTCCGGACCTCATTCCACTAAGTGAAAATCAACCACAGTGATTTTTTTTTGATTTTTTAAAAATGATTTTCTTGGGGTATACATCAGAGATCCAGCAAAATCAAAATTTTCACCCTTATCTCCTCCAACAAACACAGTAATAGCTTTTGAACAACAAACTAATTACATAATATTCCATATAAGATCTAGAGAATTATACAACTTAGCGATATCATACAACAGACAGATGACGAACATTAGCAGCAGCAGGATCATAACAATTATTCGGTAAACAAAAAATACATAGGAGACATTAGCCGTTATACCAAATAGCTAAGAGTTATACGAGATAACAACAGCTACCAGGAGAAAAATAAAAAGGAATAGATATTTTTAAATATATTTGGGTAATTAAGTAATATAAAGTGCTAGTGCTACGCCTAACTAGATGTAAAAACATGGAAAAAAGACCAAGGTATCGGAGAGTACTCATATAGTTTATATATCCTCTGTACCACATGGCACCAGAGACCAGTTTACATGCTTTACAAGTCAATTTTTATGGTTCACCCTGATTCAGCCATTGAGAGACTGAGCTCCATATCCGGGCTCCCCATTTTTGCGCCTTCCGACCCTTACATTCATACAGCTGAGTTTCTAGAGTATAAATGGTTAAAAACCTAGATTTCCATTCATAAAAAGTGGGGGGCTTTGGATTGAGCCATCTTGTACCAATACACATCCGTATTACTGCCATGGCAATAAATAAAAGATAGCCCTCATTTTTTACCGATTCTTTTCCTGCTAAGTTCTCTACTACTCCTAGGAGTACCAATAGGAGATTGATTGTTATTTGATTTCCAATCACTTCTTCTAAAAACTTCGCCATATCCAGATACAGGGGTCTTAGCTTCAGACAGCAAAAGAACATATGTACAATCTCCGCTCCAGCCTCCCCACAGCGTGGACAGCAATCATCCTTTCTCTTTCCCCATTTAAAAACCTTATATGGCGTATAATACAAATCAAATGCAGTTTTAAAATTCTGACTCTTAAGACCGGCCGTTAATAATACTCTGTCACTCATATCCAAAGATTCTTGCAAGACCATTCCCTCAAGTCCTAATCTCCATTCCCACCTCACATTTTGTGTGTCTAAATCATCCGGTAAATATTGCATCAACAATTCATATATAACCCCAATCCTAGCTCTTTTACCGATTCCTTTGAAGATAGGTATCCGACCCTATGGTCTTCTCACATCTATTTAAAAAATCCCGAATCTGGAGATATTAAAAAAATTGTTGGATGGGAATCCCAAATTTCTCCCGTAGCTCAGCAAATGACATCATATCCTTAGATAAGAAATCCCCCAACCATCGAATACCTTTCTGCCCCCAATCTCTCACTATTAAATCATGAAATATTCCTGGGAGACTGAAGGTTCCCCTCAACGGTGTATAGTAATTATGCTTAGGCAGTTAAATGTTTTTCCTTACTTGTCGCCTTACTCTAAACGCCCCCATCAAAACCTTAAATTTTGGTTTTTATAGTAGCTGAGTTCAAGATTTTTCAAAAAAAGGCCTTTGGCTTCCTCCCACATAATGAGCTCATATATTGAGGGAGACTCTGCAGGGCCAAGCTCCTGCAACTTCCCCATTATTAATATGTCCATATTTTGTAACATACACCCCCAGTAGTACATGGTTATATTAGGAACTCCCCATCCCCCGATATTTAGGTAACGTCATATACTTGGACGCTCTTCTTGCCTTCTTGAACCCCCATAAGAATCCATAGCATATGCTTTCCAATTTCATTAACCAGTTGCGATAAATTTCTAGCTGCAAGGCTCTAAATAGATATATTAATGTAGGTAGAATCGTCATTTTAATCACATTCCCTCTTCCCACCAACGAGAGCTATAGATGGTTTAATCTTCTCAAATCTTGTTCTACCCTTTGTACCAAAGGACTGAAATTTAATTTAACAATATCATCCAGTGCTGAGGTAATATGCACGCCCAGATAGGTTGCCTCATTTACTACCCGGGGATCAAACTGCCCAATGTTGCTAGTGAGTTTTCTCCTGATTTAACTTATACCCCGATAAGGATCCAAATGATTTAGCTATTCCTTCAATCTCCCTCAAAGCTTGTGGTGGGTTTGTGGCCACTACCATCTGCATATGCAAATACTTTATATTCTGCCTGTCCAGCCACTACTGGGTCAATCTGAGGGCTGGATTCTAATTTCAGAACCAGAGGATTTAATATATAACGCAAAGAGTAATGGCGAGCATTGACACCCTTGCCTTATGCCCCTAGAGATACAGATCTCTTCAGATTCTCTTCCCATGATTTCCACTTAGCCCTAGGATTTAAGTACAGTGATTTAATAGCTTGATGTAACCAGGAAGAAAACCATATTTCCCTAGTACTGCCCAGAGGAAGGGCCAGGACACCTGGTCGAATGCCTTCTTGGCATCTAATAAAATCAGGCCCATTCCCCCCTGGTTTTATTTATAATGTCAAAAAGCGTGATCACTTTTATAATGTGATCTGTGGTCCCCCGACCAGGGATGAAGCCATGCTGCCGTGGAGATACCAGTTTCGTGATTACTTTTGCTAAAAAAATTTAATAGATCTTAGCGTCACAATTAATTAGTGATATCGGTCTATAAGATCCGGGCTTTAATGGGGGCTTATTTCTTTATTTAAACACAACTATGTGGGGTTCTCCCCATGACACTGGTGTTTACCCTCCCTGAGCTTTCCGAAAGACTGTCAACATCTGCTGCATTAATTCCTTCAGCAGTACCGTATAAAATTCTAGAGGAATATTGTCCGGTCCCGTGGCTTTACCAGTAGCAAGAGAGCCTATTGCCACAGTCAGTTCTTCTGCCGATATTGGTTGCTCGAGAGCCACCTGATCGTCTGAATCTAGCATCCCCTCTTCAATTAACTGTAATGTCTTGAGGTCCTCCCCTGCTGTAAATTGCCTATCTTGAGTGTATAATTTATCATAAAATTCTTTAAACACTTTAATTATTTCCAAAGGTGCTGTATGTTTGATCCCTCCCTCATCCTCAATTTTCTCGATCCCCACAGCTACCTCCCTTTGCCTAATCCGGAGGGCTAAAAGACGACCCACATTTTCCCCATATTCATAACATTCCAGTTTCCTTAAGTGATAGTTAATAGCGTTCTCATGGTTGATAAACTGTTATCTTAACTCTAACCCCTGCTATTCTCTGGTGAGTTTCGGGATTACTAGTAATCTGGGATATCTCTTGCGTCTGGTTTTCCTCAATGAGGGATAGTTCCTTTAGATAATCACAAATCTCCTTATGCTTATTCCTTTCCTGATGTAGGGCAAAGCTTAGCGTCTCGCCCCGAATCCCTGCCTTTAATGCATCCCAGACTGTCGTCTCTTTAGTTGAGCCCTTATTAACTTCCAAAAACTGAGTGGCCCACCTTCGCATATTCCTCATTGCATAGGAGTTTCCTATCGAAGGTCCACTTGGATCGTGGTTTACACACCCTTTCAAGGAAAACTCCATGCTCAGGGGATTGTGGTCAGATAGTACCCTAGGATGACTCTGGATCCTAGCTTGATTGGTCAGTACCCTAGATGTAAAAAAGTAATCCAATCTAACTAATTTATTGTGAGGATGTGAGAAGAAAGTAAATCCCGGATTCGGGACCATAAGCTTCTCCCACACATCATCAAGCCCATGGGTCTGCACTAGACAGGTGAGCGCCTTAAATAACCTAGGTTTCCTTCCTGTATATCCCTGGGCTGTTGTTCTTTTTCCCACCTCCAGATGTATATTAAGATCCCCACATATTACCAGTGGAAGACTTGCCACTTGCATGTTTCACACATTTCAACATACCAGCAGAGAAACATAGGAAACACGACCGCCCGAAAGGCGGCCTGGCAGTCTTCGGGTCCACAGCCCTTAACATCAAATCAGAACAGATAGCTCCATCCGGATTAAATGTGCAACTAATCAAACTCACGCTACAAGCTATCGAGAAATCAAGAACAGTACTATTGATTAACACTTACGCAGATCCAAAGGCTAAAAAGAAAAAAAGCTCACAATACTCTGTTAATAGCCACAATCAAGGACATAAGAAACACCAACTCTTCCTGGGACATAGTGTTAACAGGAGACTTCAACTACAACTTAATTTGCACCCCGCAAGAAGACGAGAAATTAGCTGCTGACAACAAATGCTGGAACATACAACCTCAATACCAACTAAAAACTGCATTTCCTGACCAGACAGGGCGACACTTGGTGAAATTATTAGAATACCCAGGCTCGAGAGTCATAAACGGCAGGGCAACGGAAGACAATCCACCTAAACATACCTTTTATGGGGGGACGTCGCGATCCAGACTCGACTATACAGTAATCTCATTACCACTGATGCCTCTTCTCCTTCAATTTGTAATTGAATTCACCACTAGGAGTGGCCACTCATATCAACACACTTATTTTAATTTAAACTTAACCAAACACCAGACTAACCAGGCAATACAGGGAAGCATCCATTCAATTGATCTCAAACGGCTCAAATGGACGAACGAAACCATCGAGGAGCTCCAAGACAAATTACAAGGCCTCGTAACAGCAAGTGAAAACGAGGGCCCAACTAAGACACAAGCCTGGGTAAACTTCACAGCGAAACTGACAACACTAAAGACTGGAAAATTAAATCAGGTACCCAGACATAAAAACAACAGGGCACCAACAAATGAGGTCCTCTCACTGAAACGTGATCTAAAAAAAAGCCATCAGGAAACTTAAAAGAACGGGCCAGGACCATACAGGATGGGATATTGTATGCAACCTGAGTAAATTGTACAAAAAGAGGTTATGGGAGTATAAAAGAAGAAGCGACGACTGAATTCTGGACAAAACTACTACATAACACCAAAAAACTAACTCAAGCACATTTTGTGATACAATTAACAACTTGAATAGGCCCGTTAACTCTTTAACCTCAAACGTACAAGAACACGAGTGGGCAATGTTTCTTATAAAAAGATTCACAGATACTATAATTCCGGGAAACCCTGCTGGAAAGCAACAAGAACACGTAAATCACCAAGACCTAGAGGTGGTAAAAGAAGATGTCAACAACTCCCTTCAAGGAAAAGACAGCACTTGCCTTCAAAACGTAACTACTGTATTTCCAGCGGAAGAAACAACAAAGAATTATGACAAAGACGGCACCTGTATCCTAAAGGCAAAATCAGATAAGCCCGCCTACGAAGTGGACGACGTAATAAGAATAATACTGAAAGGTAGAGGAAACGGAGTGCCAGGACCCAACGGCATTCCTCAAGCAATCTTTAAAAACGACCCATCATATTTGGAATCCCTGAAGGAAGTGAGGATGAGGATGGATCATGCATCACATTCTTAGAAAAATGGATACCTCAAATGACGAAGCTAACGTTTTACAAACCGCTGGAGTTCGACAGGGCGCACAGAGTTCCTACTAGGAAGCATCCTAATCAATCACAGCCCAGACCTATTGTCTGCAAGCCGTTGAGATACCAACATGTTGAGCTAATACTTGCATA
The DNA here is from genome assembly GCA_963921515.1 of Calotriton arnoldi. Lineage (NCBI taxonomy): Eukaryota > Metazoa > Chordata > Amphibia > Caudata > Salamandridae > Calotriton > Calotriton arnoldi. The sequence continues at coordinate 784,646 of CAWUFW010002690.1, read as the reverse complement.
CATGAGGAAACAAAATCACCTGCTTTGGAACAAAAACAAGATTTTCATCACCTAAGACTACTCCAAGGCCACAGTCGACACAAGGAAAAGCTTCCTACCTCTTCGGTCAAGGATGAGAGAGTTGGGCTTCCAATATTCCTTTGCAGGTCCGGCAAGATACAGGGTGGTGGCCCATGGTTCACCTCATCTTTTCAACGATGGTACAGCCCTTAAAAAGTTTTTGGACAGCTTCGAAGAGCACACGATGGACACATCCACACTAAATGATCCTGGGACGAACGCTGACGCTTGTACTATGGTTGTATATAGCTCTTATGAATTTTGGCTTATAGGATGACAATTAAGGTTGTATTCTTGTTCATCTACTAAAGTATGCAGTTGCTACTGAAGAGAACCTTAGTTCTTTGGTCATTCTGTCATTATATAAGATAACTAGCTCCAATGATAAGATAGTAGGAAACCTCAGTCAGTCTTGAAGAACTGTATAAGAACAGGACAAGAATTGAAATGAAGCAGGTTTGTTAGAAATCTGTAATATAAACAGGATTGTTTACCCAGTTCCCTAGGTTTATCCTGGAGGATTATACTGAAAGTTGTACGTTAAGGAACGTTCTGCACATATCGCAGCACTAGATAACAACTGGTAACACCTGATAACACCTGAGAGCATATGATATAGCGGGACACACACTCCAAAATCGCTAGGCATATACAATTGAGTGCCTGATGTAACTATACCATGACTTATACCGTGACTTATATCATGATTTAATATTCGGGTCCCCTGTAGACCGGCAACCACAGTGGTTCAAGGAAGCCAGGGGAAAGATGTGCTTAGAGTGCTTAGAGTACTATAGTAAGGTTAATATGAAAAGTTTACCATAGTTAAGGTTAAGTTGAAATTCCGGTCAAATACTGGCTACAAGTTATACGTATTCCGCGTTTGTAGGATATAAGATTACGCTGGACTAGTAAACTACAAAATAACATGCAAGTCCCTGAGAGGGAGTCGTCCTTCTCTTGTAATCGTCATGTCTACTGTTCCTAGAGGGGCGTGAGAGGGAGGGGTAGAGGGATGGGAGGGGGAGGGTTTCAGCATTGTTCTCTTAATTTCCTTAAACTTATGTTCTCTTTTCGCATATATTTTTCCCTTTACGGTCTCCTTTTCCTTTCCTTTTCTCCTCTTCTTCTTCTTTTTCTCTTTTCTCACCTCTAGTTTACTCGATGGTCAAGGGTGTGCATACACCCTACAGTCACGCAAGTCCAAACCCCATCAAAGATACCTAACATGTACTCATAGCTGTAACTTTACTAACGTTATGAATCATCCAAATGATGAAATACACCTAAAAACAAAATGACACCCCATACTGATCTTATCAAAATTGTTTCATTGAACGTAAAGGGTCTGAACCACCCTGGCAAGAGGAAAAAGATCTTGAATTATATCCACAAGCATGGGGCGGACATTATCCTTCTTCAGGAGACAAAATTAGACAAAAACTCACAGAAACGCTCAAGGGCAACCAATATACTGAGGCTCTCTGCTCAGCTGCCAAAGCGAAAAAGAACGGGGTCATAACTATGATCTCAAAGAGATCCAGAATAAATGTAACATCCCACTCTACAGATAAACAAGGGAGATGGATTATCTCCAAATTACAGAAGGAGAACTCTGAACTTTTTGTAACCAATATATATGCTCCTACGAATGATGACAGCGAATTCTGGGAGGATCTGGAAGATAATATTAAACTGATTCCAGATTCAGTAACTTCAGTTATTGCAGGTGACTTTAACCTCCCACTAGATCCAAATATAGATAGTCACTCAACCTGCAAATTCAAACCAAACAAATCACACAAAGCCCTTAAACACCTCTGTAATAGGTTTAACATGATAGACGCTTGGAGGCTACAGAACCCGACTGAGAGGGAATACACATTTTATTCTTTCCCGCATAACTCATACTCCCGCATAGACTACTTTTTAATTTCAGGGAATGCTATTAGTAGGATTGACCAATCTACAATTGAGCCGAGAGTTGTATCAGACCACTCTTGTGTCACACTAACACTAACAGACTCAACCACCCCTCTCAAAGAACCTCGTTGGAGATTCAATGATGAGGTACTAGCCCTACCTGAAAACAAAAAAGTAATTGAAGATGCGATCAAAAATTATTTACTTGATAATAAAGAGAACGAAACTTCTCACCTTATAAGATGGGAAGCCCTAAAATCTACCATTAGAGGAGTAGTTATAAAAATTAAATCTAACATGAATAAGGAAGCGAACTCACAGCTAACTTTATTAGAGAAAGATATCGCCAAACTCGAAAAATCACACATCCTTAAAAACGACCCAGGAACGCTTACGAAAATCCTAAATAAAAAATACGAATACAACAAGATAATTAGCACAAGAGCGGGTATCTGGATAAACAAACAGAAAAGTTGCCGTCTCTGTGAGGCGAACATAGCCGGGAGGACGTTAACCTCTTATTCAAAATTTAAAAGCCAGGCTACGCGATCAATGCTATTAAAGACGAAAAAGGAAATACCCAAACTAATGCCAACAAAATTGCTGAGACATTTAAAGAATTTTACCAAAACCTGTATACTTCGAATGCTAAAGTGAATCCACAGAAGATGCAGAAATATTTAATTGAAGCATCACTTAAATCTTTAAGCGATGAAGAAAGGGACTCTATTAATGGCCCGATCAATATGGAAGAGCTGGAGAACGCCATTAAGAAGTTAAAATTAGGCAAAGCTACAGGCCCAGATGGGTTCAATGCATCATTCTATAAAGAGTTTGGTGAACTGAAGCAACCCCTGTTACTCCTTTATCATCAGTTTGCTTCATCTGGACAAGTAACTGGTACCCCAGCGGAGGCAATAATTACCGTTATCCCAAAGGAGGGTAAAGACAACCTATTGACTAAGAACTACAGACCAATTTCTCTCATAAGCCTGGACTGCAAATTATATGCCATGATTTTATCGAACCGAATACAAAAATACATTGCCAAACTTATACACTTCTCCCAAATAGGTTTCCTAAAACAAAGACTTTCTAGCGATAATACTAGAATTTTTTGCCATGCCATTGAAAAAGCAGAATTAATTAGCTCACCAACTGTTGCCATAACGCTGGACGCGGAAAAAGCATTTGATAAGGTGGATTGGACTTTCTTACAAACGACTCTCAGGAAACTCAATCTTGGGGAAAATCTGATCCAGATGATCATGGCACTTTATCACAACCCCAAAGCTAGAGTTAGAGCAGGAGGTGCTCTCTCCTCTTCCTTCCCACTGAAGCAAGGAACCAGACAAAGGTGCCCCCCTGTCTCCTTCTCTGTTCCTCTTGGCTATTAAGCCCTTCCTTCAGTATCTAAGAGCAAACCAGAATATCCCCGGCATAGACTTTGGCAAAACTAATTTTAAGGTTGCAGCCTATGCAGATGATATACTGGTGGTAACCAAAGAAGAAACCACAGCCATTCCGGCTCTTATGAAATCTATTCAAGATTACACTGAGGTATCGCGCTACACCCTTAATAAGGACAAGACAGAAGTAAAGCTACTTAACCTATGCGGGTCCAGTGATGTTCTGGGGGACTCCGGGCTGACGTGGCAGACAGGTACAATTAAGTATCTAGGCATTGAATTCTCAAACGACCTGATTTCTACGCTAGAGGAAAATGAAACTATCATCATTAAAAAAATCACAGATCTTTTAGATGGGTGGTCACCGAAATTCTTAACATGGTGGGGTAGAATAGAAACGGTAAAAATGATGATAACACCTCTCAGAAACTATCTCATCAGTATGTTACCCTTGACACACTCAGATAACTTCCTCAAAAAAATTGATAAATCCATCAGTAAGTTTTTATGGCAAGGGAAAAGAGCAAGGATTAACATAGGAAAACTAAAGCTTGACAAGAAAAAAGGAGGTGTTGGACTTCCAAGTTTTAAGAATTACCAAACGGCCTACCTCTGCAAACAGGGGTCTGCTTGGTTCATGGATAATCTTGAATAGAGACCCCAGTGGCTAGACGTAGAACTAAATCTGCTTAATGATATCCCGCTTCAGGCTATAATAACTATGCAGATTTCAATGTTAGAACACTCCAAATACATCATACTTAACAGGAAGAAAGCTCTGACACGTCTTGATACACTATCCAATACAAAAATTGGTGCCTCAAACATAGTGGCGATTTGGCATAACCCCTTAATAAGAATAGACAGAAAAACAATCTACTGGAAGGAATGGTCGCAAAAAGGCAATAATTTTATCAAAGACCTCTATGAGAATACTTCACCCATTCCATTCTCTGTCCTCAAAAGAGAAAGAGGGTTAACTGACATAGATTTTTACAAATTCCTTAAACTTAAGGTACAGATTTCTAAGCTGCCTACGAACCCTTCTCCCCCCTCACTCCCCTCCAAATTGAACAAGTTGTGTAGTACCAGCCACATGGTCTCAAGAATATACAAAGCCTTACTTCCTGAGCCTCGTAAGGCCCATAAGTCTAACGAGGGGAAGTGGGAGTCTGAACAGAATAGCAAAGCAATTAAATCGGATTGGAAGTTAATTCATATGATGCCCTTTAAACAGAAAATATCCCCCACACTCTCTCAGACAAAATACATGATAATAAATAGGAGCTATTGGACACCTACGAGACTACACAAACTTAAACTTATCCAGTCTCCACAATGCTGTAACTGTAACTCCCAAACAGGTGATTTGCCACACATGCTTCTCCTCTGTCCGCTGTTACAGAACTACTGGAACAAGGTCCTTAATCATATCTCCCAGACTCTCAACAACTCCCCGGTGAAAGAGATATCGTATATCTTATTTGGTTTCCAGGACCCGGACCTGGGGGGGGGATGATGACTGCTTTCTGCTTGACTTAATGCTGACCTTGGCATGTAAAGTAGTCCTGTGTAACTGGAAAAGCTTTGATAAAATTTCATACAAAACTTGGCAGGAATGGCTCACATTCATGAGGGGTGCGGATAACACCGCTCTACAAGTTTCCCCATGGAAACCAAGCCCCTGGAAGATCTGGAAGTCCCTGGATGAGGCAGCTACGGTTTTTAAACCCCCTTGAAATCTAATCTGCTACCCTATGCGAAAGAGCCAGCAGGCATCACAGCAAGAGCTGTTTACGGTCACCCCTCCATACAGCTAACATGATGAGGAGCTGCGAACTGCTTCGATGCGGTGTGAGTACCCATTGGCCCCGAGTTAGTTTTCTTCTCTTTTCTTCTTCCTCTCTCTTATTGGTTAACTACGTACTTCTTATTATTTATTTACTTTAAGTTGTTTAGGTTATTTTCCTTGTACTTTCCCTAGATAACATTGGAGGATTGAGGTTATGTAATGGAGTTGATATAAATTTGCAATATATGATCACAATTGTAATCGTGGCGCATCGCTGATAGCAATCAGAAGCAGGCAAGGTTCGTAGGGTGACTAATCAAATTGGGGTAGACCTACAAGGATCTATCCATCCGATGTGCTTTGTAAACTACGCGTTGTCATCTCTGTTTATGCAATTGTACCGTCTGTAAACATCTTTACCAAAGTATTATCTAAACAAATAACTTCGATCCTCTCTGTTTAGCGACGTGAGCCCTGATATAAGGTATTTCTTTGTTTTACTGTATTTTCTGTATTGTTTTTGCAAAAATCAATAAAAATACTGAACTCAAAAAACGACCCATCCTTCTGGAGCAATAGTCTAACGAGTCTATTCAAAGAAACCGAGCGACTAAATCCAAGGCTCAATAATCGCACCGATTTGCAAAGGAGGGGACAGAACATGTCCAGCAAATTATAGGTTAATCGCATTACTGGACATGGAAGCAAAGTATTTCGCCTCTCTGATCCTGGAAGACCTAACAGACTGGTCAAACAATCTCAACTTGATCCCTGTCAAACTGACAGGTTTCAGAATAGGGATCGGGACGATCACGAATATTCTAACTCTTTCACTTATAGCAGAGTACAAGCGGAGGAAACAACAACTGCACCTCTGCTTTATAGATCTAAAGGCTGCATTTGATAGTGTGGACCGCCACCACTTATGGGATAAGTTGAAAGCTTGGAATATCCCCGAGAGACTACTAAGAGGAATACTTCTTCTTTACTCCCATATATGGATGAGAGCAAAGCTGGGAGATGGCTCAAGACTATCCAGAAAGGTGACCACAAACAAAGGCTGAAAACAAGGATGTATGCTGGCTCCGCACCTTTTTAATTTGTTTATGTTGAACCTGGCCAATCGGCGTGATAAGATCCACTCTCACCCACCACAACTGGGAACGTTATCACTATCGCATCTCTGATACGCAGACGACATAGTCCTAATGAGCCTAACTAAGACCGGCCTCCGTAGATCACTTCCGGGCATGACGGAATATTTAACAACCAATAAACTAGAAATCAATACATCAAAAAGCAAAACAATGCTAATCAGTAACTACCCAACTCCCAAACAGAATATATGGCTGGGGGGCAACTTGTTAGAGGAAGTAACAAGTTATAAATACTTGGGGTTTTACGTGGACAACAGACTAAACCGCAGAGAGCAGAAAACCTATATGTTACAGAGCACTAGTGGATTAACGTTCGCCTTCAGGACCCTGGCAGGAAAACTAAAGGGACCATCGTACAAACCTTTGCTTGCGGTGATATCAGCTAAAATGCTCCCAACAATAACATACAGCAGTATTGCGATACAGGGCAAAGATTCCGAACTACTGAACACAATACTAGTCTCAACATACAAAAAGGTCTTCCAGATACATCAGTCCGCTTCTCCAGCACAAGTGAGACTTGAATTTGGCTTAATAAATGAAACAATAGGGAGGATGTATGAACTATTAAGCTTTGGTGCCGTCTGAAATAAAACATAGCTAACTCTACACTGAACAAAGCTCTGTGGGCGGAATTAGACAACGATAAAAAATCGCCATACCACCAATATCTTCAACAAGCATTGGCATAGCCAATAGGTCTCGCTTTTGGGACCTTATAAGTATTTAGTTATGAGGATAATATCCTTGGTGCAACAACATCAACTGTTGCATGGCTAAACACTTATAAGGTCCCAAAGGCGAGACCTATTGGCTATGCCAATGCTTGTTATATATTGTCCTACCTTAACCATCTGCCTCTTTTGTTCTGCATCGGAGCTTGTCTTGGGATTCCCTCAGAGAGCAGGATATGTAGATTATATATATTAAAAAAAATCGGATTATTTGCATATTGGATTCCACCGAATTTGCTCTCGAAAGGGCAAAATACATTAACTCATATCATCTAGCCTTTATGATTTTAAATAATGGATCTGTTTATGAAAATGTTCTATAAGTCAGTTAAGAGATATCTGCAAGTTAATGTCGTTAGGAACTTCTTGATTTTATTGTGCAACGGTGGTTATGTAAAATATAGGCGTCTTTTCAGTAAATGGAATTTTGTATTAGCAATGCATGTTTAATGTATTGGCTCTTTTACGATCAAAAAAGTATATATTATTTAATTAAATAAAAATATGCTTGTGTTGAAATTCTGTTTTTGAGATTAGTTAAACAGTGTTGAAATGTGCATATTACGAACATTGTGGTTTTGACGAGCCATAGGGAGAATGGGCATGTTCGTCATCATTTGAATGTAGACAATTCTCTAGTTTTAAGTATTGGATCACGTACATTGAATATTTTGGATTCAATATTGTTGACTCCTTTCTGCCGCTTGGTATAATTACATCGTACCAGATGTACGACAGAGCAGATATGCCAATGTCATTGTCCTTTCAATTGTGAGCCATTTTAATCAACTAAATGGGGAACTGTTGTGAGCCGGCCATTAGCTAACCTCAGGGAACCAACAAGCCACACTTTGCTGTCTTAGATGACTTAACGGATGAAGGCAATAATATTTCCAAATACTCTCCTCGTGATTTTTTGGGGGACATTGAAACCAATAAGTCAGACTCTACCAATTCACTGTGTCCACTGCATTCGACAAAGCATACATTTGCTCACCCAATGCATATGTCTGTTCTGATTTCAATGCATGAAAGAGATCATTGTCAAACAGCTTCTGGAACAAGCCTGTTCTGGCAGTTCAGGGTGGGCTGTTCACGTGAGTATCAGGGTCAGTATTGATTTACATATGGTGGGCCTCTGTCTACAGTGGTACACTAGGCAAAAAATGATGGGCGGGAATGCTACCCAGCGATTGTCAGTGGTTTAGTTTATATGTCTAGCATTCCTCTCATCACTGTTTGCGTGTTTGTTTGAAAGAGGAGCACGTATTTCTGCAACATGAGGTATGGTGAGAAAAATAAGAAAATTCCATTTATTTAAAATGAGGGATACAGTGAGTTGAAAGTGCCCATAGGCCAAACAGACCACCATCAACCCAGGCCTATGAGAGCATTTCTGAACATTAGTAACAGTGTATTGCCTTTTTATATTATGTTTAATGCATTTTTATAGCACATTCCCACCACTTGCATGGCAATGAAGCACTTTCAGAATCTGGTCTCTCTTTACAATGCCGGGATTCCTGTTGACCAGAATCAGAGCATTTGGTTTTGTTTTTTATTCTGGAGATGTGAGTCGCATTAGACTAGCAAAGTTGGAGGGGACTAGCGTCTTGTTTATTGTAGCATGCTCTAAAAAATGGAAACCAAGAAAAACAAGCGGTTTTCAAAAAGGAGACGGAGAGGGCAGAGCGAGTGGGCGCGCGGCGGCAAAAGTGAAAGCAGCTGCAGCGTCCACACGCTTTCTGTGTGCCCGCGAGCGATGCGCTGAGCGCATGACGAGAGAGGTAAGCCAGATGGCGCCTCTGCTCGTAACTGTGCGCGTAACCGCACGCTCGAGGCCACACAGAAAGCGTGTGGTCGGATTTTTGAATGCCCACTCACTAAAAGTCTCGCCAGAGCAGCGCATGCGCTGGCTCAGGCGAGACCTAAAAAGCACTAATAACAACTTGCACGGGCGAGCTTTGGAACAATAATCTGACTTATTCAACCTTTAAGCAAGCCATAAATAGATCTGCAAAATTTCATTTCTTGCTAGTTTACAAAAACACCTTCAGTGAGAGAACGCATGCCTGGATGGTGATCAAAAATTATAAGATCCTTGCACCGTCAACTTATTTAAGTATTACATTTTCGTTCTATCGGAAAAGACAACTTATGGCTCTTCGTTTTGGAAAATTACCATCGATCGCAGAGCAGCCAACTTGGATCCACAAAGGGCCAACACTATGCCGACTTTGCTGTAGCAACCAAAAGAATCTTATCCACCTAATTTGCACATGCCCTAAACTTTGCACAGCACGAGCCACTTTATTAAGAAACGTGTTTAACACCATAAGGACATGCAGAGCGGCCATAATAGCAGGGCTGGACCCGTCTGATCCTCAAATGAACTGTCAACTGATAACATTTCTTGACTGTCATGTTCTTGCACTGAAAACAGAAACTCTAGTTACAAAGCAGGCTGAGAAATCTATGATATATTAAGAATTTTTATTATTTCGACATTTAAGTGGAGAACGCTTGTAACCTTACAACTAGGCCAGAAAAGCAAGTCTTAACTGAGTTGCGAAACGGTGATGTTGAGGTACCTAGTAAGTGCTTACTGTATGCTCCATATCCCACTATAACAATAACAGAGAATGTAAAGCTTTTAAGTTTTTAAATTGAACACATTTTTCTGATGACTTTTATTCATGTGATAAATTGTTAACGTTTTAACTTACTAAATAATAAACATTTATTATCATTATCATTACCAGTGGGGTTGGCCACTTTGAGAGCTCGATATTTAAAAAATTCATTGTATCAGCATCGTCAATGTTAGCCCCGTAAATTGAGCACAACGTTAACCGTCCTTCTCCAATCTTACAATCTAATATTATCCACATCCCCATTTAATCTGATAATTTTCGGAGGACAGTACAGCTAGAGCGCTTCCCTAGTATAGCTACCCCCTAGAGGTAAGGCCTTGCTGTGTACACCCTAAGAGATCAAAGCCAAGACAGGATAACAGCTTTCTTTTACCCCAGGGAATATGGGTCTCCTGAAGGCAAATAATATTATTCTTCCATAATTTCAGCACTTATGCCACTTTCTGCCTTTTAATTCTATTGTTTAGCCCATATATATTAAGTGTTACTATAGTTACTCTATCAACCCCCATTTTGTGATTTTATATTCCTGCTCACATAATTTTTACTTAAATCCACCTTATCCTCTAACCCGTTCTTATCTGAGCCAGCCCCTGACATTTCTCTCTTTACCAAAGCTCCTTCCCTTTTAGAGCTGACAGCTAATAATACATCCTTGAACCATGTAATTTCCTGCTTGTTGGATTCTGAATACATACACCGTCTTTCACCCCCCACCCCACCCTCTCCCCTTCCCCATGTCCCACCCCCCCATAACCCCTTCCCCACCACCACCCAAGAAGAGGCAAACAAACCAGCCTGGCCCATCATTGATGAATGGCGTTGTCTCTCCCCATCCCTCCACCCAATATCTCCCAACACCACCTAAGTGACCAGCAGTATCAATGCCTGCCCCCTATTCCTAAAAAAAGAAAGTTCAACTGACAGAGTTCATGCCAAGCATACCCCACAGGTTTCCCCCCTTTTTTTGGGGGGGGAACCCAGCTATGTCTCTATCCCCCTATTCTCTCCCGCCTCCCCCTTTTCATAGTGTCTAGAAGTTCTTTGGCCTTCATCCCTGGCGCGCAAAACTAGGCTTTTGTCTCACATTGTTTTTTTCCCCTTCCTTTTAGAGCCCCAGTTGTGTCTCTATCCCTTATTCTTTTTCCTCCCCCCTTCCTTTCAACGTGTCTAGAAGTTTCTTGTCCTTGATCTCTGATGCTAAAAAGTAGGTTTTGTCTTGCATTATCACCTTCAGTGTTGCCGGACTTAGTAGGAAGGCTTGAGCTCCCTTATTCTGGAAGGGTTGGATCATCTGCCTCAGTCGCCATCTTCGTTCTACGGTAGTGTGGCAATAATCTGGACGCACAAAGAAGGAGCAGTTGTTAAATATACATTTCTGGTCGGGCCGTGCCCTCTCGAATATCAGATGGCGAAGCAGGAAGTTTCCAAAGAAAACCAGTATCGCCCTTGGCTTGCCACCTTCTTTAATATGCCATATTTGTTGTTTGAAAGGAAACCTATGAGCTCTTTGGATTTCGGTTTCCCAAGTCCAGGCAGACAATTCAGGGAAGGCTCCTTTGAATAGCTCGATGATGAATCTCCATGGATCCCCTTCCTCCGCTCCCTCGGTTATACCCAGTACTCTCAGGTTGCTTCTTCTAAGTCTATTCTCTAGGTCTTCCATCTTCCACTGGGTGTCCGTCATCTGGGTTTCCAGAGATTTCACCACTATCTTGTCATTCTGTGCTTCATCTTCTAGGGTACTTAATATTGTTTCCACTTCTGTTATGCATTCCGTGCACGTTTTTGCCACTTTCCTAATTGCTGCCTGCATCTTTCTATTTGCGAGATGGGCTCTCTTGCTCTCTGATCGTGTCTCATCCAGATGTGACATAATGCTTTGGTGTATTATATCCAGGGTGGGAGCCTCCGAATGTCTTGGTTCCCCCGACGTCCTGCCAGAGGAGTTAGTTCCTTCTAGGCTTGGAGTGCCTGTGTAGTCCCATTGAAGCTCCTGGTGTATTTTTCTTCTTACAGTTAAGGGTTCTCCCTGTTGTTTACTGGTTTCTGGGGGTGCGCTTTCGTCACTAAGGGTGCTCTCATGCGAGCCTTGAGAGCCTCTCCTACTCGAGTGATCCAGTGAATCGAGATCTTCTTCATTTCCATCAGAATGATCGGAGAATGAAAAGAACAGGTCTCTAGTATCAGCGTCATAGGACCCGCCAATATTGTTGCTGCCATCTTGGTTAACAGATTTCTGCACATTAGTGGCGACCATTGTGTGAGAGCCCCCCTTAGAGAGGTCCAGCTGCGACCACGTGATAGTAGCCCCTTTATGTGTGCTTTCTTCCACTTTCTCTAATACTGTTAGCCTGGATTGTTCAATCCTCCCCTGTTCTCCCATTCCTTTTATACTCACAGCGGAGATTATCAGCAAAGATGGCGGCAGAGTGAGTTGCTTATTCCCTACAGTAGCTGGGCACCAACTTGACACTTAGGTTATACATTTGCCGAGCACTAATGCATTGATTCTGACTCCAGAGCTGATTCCATCGTGGGGTAGGTTTCTCAATGTGACTTATTAGCTTTGAGGCTCACTTTCTCTGTCCCTGGTCCTTCTCCTTTATGGGGTTAATTCTATTAGTCCAGTCTACTGTTCATAGCCATCAGAGAGAATCCGATGACCGAAATGGAAAAGTTACTTACTTGTAAAACTAGTACACCATTGTTGGAAAATTGCCCTCTCTGAAGAGTCGTCTCAAACCTTCTGCCTTCCTCCTCTTTTTCTGACCTTGTTTTTGTTGGCTTTAGGACTCTGAGCACTTTACCACTGCTGACCTGTGCTAAAGTACATGTGCTCTTTCCTCTAAACATGGTATAATTGGTTTACACCTGTTTGGCATATTTAGTTTACTGGAGTTAGGTACCAGTATGATGTGATTTTCATGGCTGTTTCTGTAACTGCTGTATTTTAGGCAGTGTGTCCTGCTCTTTGGTATATGTATTTCCACACCTTCTTCGAGAGCTGGCGTCCTAGTTCTGTTTCCCAGCAACATTGGGCTGGGCTTTTGTCCTCAGACTGTGTGGGTCGCAAAAGAATATACAGCTCTGAGAGAAGGCGTTTGTTTAAGTGTTTGCCTAAGAGCCATTTCTCGTATGGGGTCAATGTACGCTCTGCTCCACGTCGCATTGATGGGTGTAGTAGCCAGTGTCTAATCTAGAGATATTGAACTGTTCGTCCTCGGGGTGGAGTAATCCTTCTTAAGGAAGTCGAAGGGTATAGGGCTCTCCAGATCGAATGAGTGTCGCGCCACCCGCCAGGCCGCCCCCTCCACGCTCAAAAGGACGGTCCCGTCCCAGGGTTGAAAGCAAGGTTATCAACGACTGGAGTCAGGGGTGATGGAAGGGTGGTTAGCTGCCCCCTGCGCGTGCGACCATCCCACTCTTTCAGAAGGGAGCTCGTGACTGGGGAGATGTAGAGACTGGGTGCTCGGTGCTGACGCTGTAGGAATGGGACTTTCTCTAGTGAGGTCCCTGGTATAGCCCTGTCCATAAAAGCCAGTGTTTCTCCGACTCTGTTTTGGACCATTCAACTAAGTATCGAAGTTGGGCTGCCTGAAAATATCAGAGGAGGCGGGGTATTCCGAGTCTGTCCTCCGCCGGCGGGAGCCAGCTATGCTCCTTACACATCCTAGGTCTCCTGCCCGCCCAAACAAAGCGGTGAAGCGCAGCCTGCATAGTCGAAATTATACCTGCCAGAGGGGTAATGCCAAGGCTTGGAATAGAAAGAGTATTGTAGGTAAGGTAGTCATCTTTAAGGCTGCAATGCGGGCCAACAGAGAGAGTGGGTAGTGCCGCAATTGTTCCAGCTTGGTACATACACGCTCTCCCAGATCTCGATAGTTGAGAGCGTTCGTGTGCTCTAGGGTCGAGCACAGCTGAACCCCCAAGTATTGACTGGACTCAGTCGCCCAACCAATCGTGTAGGATCGTTTCAAGTTCTCAACTGTTGCCAGGGGTACTGAGATATTGAGGGCCTGGGACTTATGGATGTTCATGCGGAACCTGGACACCTCCCCAAATTCTTCCATCTCTCGTAGGAAGTGGGGTAGGCTCTTGTGGGGGTCGTCTACCATGGCCATTATATCATCTGCATACAGGCTAATTCAGTGGTCCTCCACGCCAAGAGGGATTCCCTTGATGCCGGGATGTTCTGTCACTCGCTGTGCCAAGGCTTCAACGTAAAGTGGGAAGAGGAGTGGTGAGAGAGGGCAGCCCTGCCGAGTGCCCAACTTATAGGGAAACTTTCAGAGCTATGTCCATTCACCCGTACCCACTAAAGACCTATAGCCGCTCAGGACCCATGATCAAAACCGTTCCCCTGGCCCAAAATGCACCAGTATCGCTTCCAGTAAGGGCCAGTGAACCTGTTCGAATGCTTTCTCAGCGTCAACCAAGAGTAACATGCTAGACCCCCTCCTGCGATGAGCTTTGCCAATGATGTGTAGCAGCCTTTTGTTGTTGTCCGCACATTGTCTCTCCGGGACAAACCCAGCTTGGTCTGGACCTATCAGTCCCTGCATAAAGGAATTAAGACGGGCAGCCAGGATTCCCGTGAGCAGCTTTGCGTTCGCGTTCAGGAGTGAGATAGGGCAATAGTTGGTGCAGAAGCGTCTGTCCTTCCCAGGTTTGGGGATGACGACTATTGCCGCTTCTTGCACCGAGGGTGGGAGATTAGCTGAGTGCGCAATATCATTGAAGAGCTGTGTGAGAATTGGGACTAAGTCTGAGCAGAAGGTTTATAGAACCCCGAAGAGAAGCCGTCCGGACCCGGGGATTTCAGAGTTTTCTGTCTAGAGATAGCGGAAATTACCTCTTCTAGTCGAATGGGGTTATCTAGATAGGCCGCTTGAGCTTCGGTCAGGCGGGTTGTCGCCGCTGTGCGTAGGTAGAGGGAAGGGCCTTCTGGGGAGGCGAATTTCTCCAAGTACAATGTTGCATAGAAATCCCTAAAATGTGCCGCTATCTAAGTGTCTCCTTCTATCAGTTCTCCGTCTCCAGATAGCAGGTAGTCCACTCTAGTGGTCTGCCTTTGGGCTTGAAGTTTGGTTGCGAGGAGCCTTCCGCATTTATTCCCATTTACGTAAAAGGAGTGTTTTAGATGGAGGAGTGAGTATTTGGCCCTATCCAAGTCTAAGCTCGCCAGTTGTTTCTGTGTGGCCTCTAACTGACGCCATATCCTGGGGGTTCTGGTGCGTGATGCCCGTGTTCCAATTCTCGCACCTTCTCCTGGAGTTCCGCCTATCATTAGCGATTTTCAGCCACAGAGATTGCTATGATCTCCCTCCTGATGACCGCTTTTAGGGCGTCCCATAGAGTAGATGTAGGGATGTCGGGAGTGTCTTTAAGTGCTATATAGTAGCGGTTGGCTTTTTGGATCTGTATGACCACCTTCGGTCTTTGCAGCAGGGTCTCCCGGATTCTCCATTGTCGCCGCATTTCCCTCTGTCTAGGGTTATGCAGCTCCAGTATAAGCGCTGAGTGGTCAGAAAGAGATCTGGGTTCAATCTCCACCGACCAAATAAGTTGCTGGATGTCTTGAGTCCCTAGAAAGTAGTCCTGGTGGGCATATGACTTGTGGGCGTGTGAAAAAAAGTTGTAGTCCTGAGTTTGAGGATGTGAGGCCCTCCACAGATCAATCAACCCCACTTCCCTCAGCCAGTCTAGTCCCTCATCTGATAGGGCCCCCGCACCACCCTCTTGGGCCCGAGCAATCTAAGTTATTGTTGAGGACTACGTTAAAGTCACCTCCTATTAGGACTAAACGGTCTTGGGATGTGAGGGTGTCTTCTAATGCAGCACGGATGAAGTGTTCCTTCCCCTCGTTAGGTGGATGCAGGAAGCCCAAGGTGAGTGTCCCGGTGCCCATTTGTATTTGGTATACCAGGAGATGACCTTTAAGATCGATGAGTTTAGGACCAATTGATCTCTGGAATCTACAGGAGAAAAAGATTGCCACCCCAGCTGCCTTACGTCCTCTGGAAGAGAGGAATTGGTGTGGGAATGCCTTAGATTTAAGCCTGTGACAATCCCTTGCAAGGAGATGGGTCTCCTGAAGGAGACAAATGTCGGCCTCAGTGTGTTCTAAATATGAAAGGATGGCCCTCCTCTTGACTGGATTGTTAAGTCCCTTCACATTTAGGGAGATCACCTTCAGATGGTCACCAGATGTCATGGTGTGAGTGTACTGTCGTGCTAATAGCCTCTCTAGAATTCCTCTGGCCCGGAAGGCACACTACGGTATGAGTTGGACCCTTGAGGTGCGAGAGCATATGTAGGTTAGCTACTACTTTGCCCGTTTCTGTAACCCTCCATGTTATTGCAGTTTGGTACCTATCTAACATTAACATTTGAACAACAAACACAGGCAAAATCTCTGGCAGGGATGAGACCTCTGACTCGGTCCTCGCCACTCCCGGAGCAAGACAAAAGGTGGGGACCATGTGACCATTAGCGTCTATGAGGGGTCCCTTCCCCTCTCAGCCTCGGATGGCGTCTGTCGTGTACCCTTGCACTGATTACGATTTAACCTCGACCTCTCCGTCTGTGTGTCTTTGTGCCAGATCTCCCGCCAGGCTTTCCAGCACTGCCTTTCTCTCTTGGGCCATCGTGGCTGAATCCGGCCTAGCAAGGCCTGTGCCCTGAGATCTCTTTCTCCATCGAGGTCGTCGACTGGGCCCGGATTCTGATCTCGCTTGTTCTCAGGAGGCTCCTCAGGTGGTTCAAGCTGGAGAAGATCGCATGCTGCTTTAAAGGAGCGCAATTGATGGGACTTCCCTTCCCAGTTGAAAATTAGATGGAAAGGGTGACCCCATGAGTATGAGGCGTTGTGTTCTCTGAGGTAGGCAGTCTCCGGGCGGAACTCCTTCCGCTTCTGCAGCGTGATCTCTGAGAGATCTTGGAAGAGTTGAAGTGGGTGGCCACGAAAGTGGACCGGGTTTGCGTCTCTCGTGCTACGAAGGATGCGCTCCTTCAGAGGAAAGCTGTGAACACATGGCAAGATGTCCAGGGGGGGCAGGAGTGCAGCTTTGGGTGGCCCACCCATCTAATGTCAGAGTCCTGTGTATCCCCCAGGATCTGTTCAAAGAGCTCTGCAACGTATTCCTCCAAATTTCCTGCCTCTTCGACCGTCAGGGCGTTCCTGATTCTGATATTATTGCGTCTTGATCTATTTTCGAGATCCTCGGCATGGGCCTGAAGATCTATCTGTTGATCCATGAGGCGAATGAGTTCCTGTCTGAGCAGCTCAATTTTTTTCATCCCTGGTAATCTCGTGATTTTCTAGGGCATCCACCCTGTCCTCCAAGTCCAAAATCTCTTTCCGTACCCCCTGCAGATCTAGCGCCAGGTCTCTCTTGATTGACTTTAAGTCCTCCCTCAGAGACGAGAACAAGGTCTCCATGTACGACCTGGTGACCAGTGCATCTCCCCTTCAAGAACTACCCGAAGTGATGGCCAGCCTCTTACTCAAGAAGTCTCACATTACTATACTTGGGGACTTAAATCTTCATATGGAGGATAGAAGCCATCCAAGCGTAAAGAGACTTCTAACAGACCTAGAAAGCCTACAACTGGCGCAGCTGGTAGTAACAGCCACACATGTCAAAGGACACACTTTGGATGTGGTAATTTCTAATGACCCTGACCTGACAGTAGCCACTCCCATACCGGTACCATGGTCGGATCATCATTTTATCCCTTTCGATCTACGAAAGTCAGGAAACGGGCATAGAGACGCTACTTCTAAAGCTACGACAATGAAAAGATGCTGGGATAAGTTCAACCCGGGAGCATGGGGGGACATCCTAACAGACACCGTGAGTTCGAAATCAGAGATGCCAGGGTCAGCTGAAGAAGGCTACTCACAATGGGAATCCTGGATCACGCAATCCCTAGATGTGGTGGCCCCTAAGGTTGTCCACAAGCCCAAAACCAGAACGAGAGCAGAAGGATGGTTTAATCCCCAGTTACTGGTGCTAAAGAAAAACTGTAAAAAAATTGAAAGGGAGTAGAGAAAAAATTATGATCCCCAACTCAATATGAAGTATAAATCAGCTATCAGAAAATATCATAATAATATTAAAATGAGTCAAGCGAAGTTCTATGAGGAAAAAATTAATGGGGCACAGAACTCAGCAAGGGAATTGTTCACAGTAATTAAGACCCTGACCAATCCACCCACTAATAGTGGTCCATCCGAAACTTCAGAAGAGAGGTGTAATAAGCTGGCCTCTTATTTCCTCTGTAAAGTAACAGATATCTATAGCTGTTTCAAAACGGATGGAGACCACACAATAGAGTGGGTAAAAGACCATGAACCAGCCTCCTTACAACAGGTAGTTTCTAACTTCCCGAGTTTGGAACAGAAGGATCTAGATATCTTATTAGAGACGGTGAAGTCTGGTAAATGAAGGTCTTTAATCAGTCACTAGAAACAGGCACAGTCCCAATAGCCTGGAAGCATGCTGTAATAAAACCTTTACTGAAAAAGGCAAATGCGGATTAATCGAAACCAGGGAACTTTCGCCCCATCTCCTTGCTACCATTTGTTGGCAAGCTATTAGAAAAACATGTCAATAGACATTTGTCAGAATTTCTAGAGACTAATCAATGCTTGCACCACACACAGATGGGATTCAGGGCACAACATAGCACAGAAACCGCCCTGCTGGTTGTGGTAGAGGAGTTAAGACATTCATTAGACCAGGGAAAACCAGCCGCACTGCTCTTATTAGATCTGAGCGCGGCTTTTGATACGGTGGATCATCGTACATTAGGCAGAAGGCTCGCAGACATTGGGATTAGGGGCATGGCACTCAAGTGGTTGACATCATTCCTGAGTGATCGAACATTTCAAGTACAGGAAAATAACACTCTTTCCAAAACCCTGTCCCTGAAGTGTGGCGTCCCACAGGGCTCGTCATTGAGTCCAACACTTTTTAATGTCTATGTTGAGCCGCTTGCTAAAATTGGATTGGAATTTGAAATATCCATGACTTCATATGCCGATGACACGCAGCTGATCATCTCCTTGGACCCAAAAAACTGTAGGGATGGTGAGAGACTATCCTCCTGTCTGGTAAAAGTTAAAGAATGGATGACAGCAAGTTGCTTAAAGTTAAACGGTGATAAAACGGAGCTACTGCTCCTTGGGAATAAAGCAATACCCAGACCAATCATAGACTGGCCTGCATGCCTAGGTAAACCACCTATCCCCGCAGCAACAGTAAAGAACCTAGGATTCTGGCTAGAAACGGATCTCTCTATGGTGGCACAGGCCAAGAAGGTCACAGCAACATGCTTCGGACTCCTCAGAAGTCTGCGCAAAATCTTAGACAGAATTCCCATACAACTAAGGAAAACAGTGGTTCACTCTCTGGTCACTTCGCGACTGGATTATGGGAACTCATTGTTCCTGGGGGCACCTAAATATGTTACTCAGAAACTGCAGGTGGCCCAGAATGCAGCCGCAAGACTGCTGTGTAATATCCCGGTACGGGAATCAGTAAAAAAGCATCTACTCAAACTTCACTGGCTCCCGGTAGAAGCCAGAATAAAATTTAAGGCACTGGTGATTACACACAGAGCACGGCATAATAGAGGCCCAAAAAAAATCAGGAGCCTAGTCTCCCCCTATATCCCAAAGAGGCAGTTGCGATCTAGCACGGAAGAACGTCTAAAACAGGCAAAGTTTAGGAGGGAGAAATGGGGAGGAAGATCTTTTTCCCACCTAGCTCCAAAAATGTGGAACTCTTTGCCGTTGGAATACAGACGGATAGACAGAGAACTACAGTTCCGCAAAGAGATCAAGACCTGGTTGTTTATGCAATATCTTTAAGGCATGGACTGTCCGCATTTAGCACCTGACCGCTCAGCGCTGGGAAGCCCTCGGGCAGCCATGCGCTTTACAAGTCCCTTATTATTATTATTATTATTATTATCATCCCCCTGGGGCGGAGAGCCACTGCAGGGTCCAGGGTGGTCCTCCGAGGAGGGGGACAGGTTGTTTAATAAGCATATCCTTCAGGGAGCGGTCTTTCTTGGCCCGGGGAGCTGCCATGTCCTCTCCTGTAGGGAGGAATTGGAGTTGCTGCAGCGCTGTCGCGTGTGGCTGGACTCTGCTGCTCACTCCTCAAAGATCAGCAGTGTGGAAGATCAAGTCTTCAGGCGAGACCATTTAGGTGGCCCCGGAATGCAACGGGCTCTGTGATCCCAGCTATGCAGGTAGATGTCCCTTCAACGAGTCCTAGAGGAGGGGAGTCAAACTGCCCACTTCGACGGGAGGAGAGAGGGGAAGTGGGCTTATGTACTCTGAGGGTTGCGCCTCGGCTGTGTTGTTGTACCCACCAGCCTCCCCCCGCTCGACGCTCATCACTCACCGAGTGCTGGCCCACCTGGTGCAGTTTGGTAGACCTCAGTGGTTCCCCTCCAAGTGTTGATTCATCCCTCCGTGGGGCTGGGCCTCACTAGACTCTAGGCGGGGGCACCCTGGTGCCCGTCGTCTCCTGCAAGCTCTTCTGTGGCTGTCACCTGCTGTGACGTGGCTCGCACCTTGCTCTCCAGGAGAGTACCTCCCTATGTGCTCTCCTGTTGAATTCTGGTTGCCTGGTGGGGACTGTGATGCCCCGTGTGGTGTCCCCTCCTGTCCAGCGCTCTCCACTGGCCTTTATCTCACCGGGGCGGGCGGCCCCGCCCTTTCTGCTGCCAGAATTCACCAACCTGCAGCCCAGTGGGCACCGTTGTAGCGCCCTGTTCTGGAGGCCCGAGTGTTTTCAGGTTGGCCCTCTGGTTTCAGAACCCTGCAGCGCCATCTGCGAGTGCTCCCTGTCTGCCCTGGGGATAGTGCTGGTGTGGCTGTGAAGGCCTCCCCTACCGCCGCAGGCCCATCCGCTGATCGTGCTCGTTGCTGGAGCCCTCTCTCCACTTCCTTAGTGCAGACGCCCTGCTTGGCCCCTCTCCACGGCGTTCCCTTGTCTTCTGATGGGGCAGGGGAGGGACTTGCGCCGCCCCGCTCTTCCCCTTAGAGTCGGACGCTGTCCTAGCTCGCGGCACGCCAGTGCCAAGGCATCCCACCTTCTCGGGCCTTCTCGGGCCTCCGGGGTTGGGTGCTCGTGTTCGCGGCATACTCTGCCCTCTGGGACTGCCTCCGCAGACCAGGCATCCCCACCATGTCTCTGGGGTACCCGGGGCTCTGGAACTTCAAACACCACCTCCGGGTGGCCTGGGTACACAGGATTCACGGGGCTTTTGCTGGGGCCGGAGCGGAGGAAGCGTATTGTGCATCTGCTCACTCCGCCATCTTGGCCCACCCCACTTTAAAGGCACATTAGTACTAGGGCTCTGGCCCTACCAACACAGTACACTACTGGACCTGTGAAGAACTCTGCCCGTGCTCAAGGATTGCCACTCTGCTTGACTGACTGCTCTAAGGAACTGCTTCACTGCTGTGCTGAGCTGCCCTGCTGCCTGCTTATCTATGCTCTGCTAAGGACTAAGCCTGGGCGTAGTTCGCATATCTGCGCTACGCGGAGTCCTGCAAGCAGGCGGAGTTGCTTGTCCCACCCATTTGCGTGACATTTCCACCGTACGGCAGCGCGCATTGCGTGTTCGGGGAAAATATTGCACGAACTGCACCACGCGGTCGCGCATGGGCGCGGCCATCTTGTTTCTTTCTCTGTTATGGTGCTGGGGCCTACTTTTGGAATCCTTCCTAGTCCTTTCAATTCTTGTTTCCCAAAACTTTTATTCAGATTTTATTATTTATTATCTTTCCCTCTGTCTTCCTAAGTGTATATTTTGCGTTTTTTTCTTACTTTTTTGTGTTTTTAGTGAGTTTTGTACTGTTTTTCCCTCTACTCCCTTCTTATTTTTTTTTTACTTCCTTCCCTCTTATTCCTTTTATTTTTTTTATGCTTTCTACATTTTATTTCCCCCCCCCCCCACCCTCCCTAGCATCATGGCAGAGAAGCGTGCCCGGAAAAAGGTGGCAACCAAGAGCTGCCTTTCCTGCGGAAGGTGGTGCCCGGAAGGGGTGCAACCCGAGCCTTGTTTTTGGAGGTGGAGGTGGCAGCGCTTGTTTTTTTGGTGCAGCGTCACCTCCCCTCCACCCAGGCAGTAGACGACAGGCCTGGGTCCAGGTATGGGCTCCGGGAGCGCCAGCAGCCCAGAGCGAGGGGTCCAGCGCACCTACAGTCAGCTAACGCACCAGTGGTCCGACATCCTGGACCAAGAGCAGGACCTGTTAGGCCTATTAGGGGTTGAGGTCGCGGGGCTTGGTGAGTAGCTAATTCTTAATATTATTATTACTTGTGTATTCTATGTTATTGCCAATATTGTTTTCCCAAATAGCAACCATGCAGATAAGTTACATTTACAAATCTTATTTTATGTGATCATTATTCTAGACAGGTGCTCGGCGCTACCTATTTGTACTTGTTTGCGACTTTTCGCTCGCTTGGGCTGATTATGTAAGAACTTAAGTAATGCAGACTAGAGAGAGACTCCTTTCCTTTGTCCTGTCACTAAGATAGTGGTAGTTAGTATTAATAATTTAGCAGCGCACGTCCTCTCACTTCAGTTCTTAGAAACTTTTTGTAGTCGTACAGTGATAAGCAACCAACCAATTTGGTGTATGCATGCTTCCATCAATGCATTTAAAGACAAAATGCAGACCTAGTGAGTTGGCGCATCAAAGGGGGTTGAGCATGTTTGTGAATGAGATTGGAACTTAGAAGCAAACATCATTTGTTGCAATTTATTAGCAATGCCAAAGTCTTTGGATTAGGCGGGCTAGGTAGGTTTAGGAAATGTGGAACAAATAGATAGGACTGTCCGCAATACTAGTCTACTACTAGTCGATCTGATTTAGAAAAGTTTAATGTTATTGCAATTGCCGTTTCCTGTCAAAAAATATTTCTGGAGAGATAATTTATTAACCATCAATAATTTTTTGTCTCTTTAATTATGTCTTACATCAGCATCCAGGGGCAAGAGGTTGTCCGAGGCTGGTGCGGGAGCTGGAGGTGCTTCTCAGGAAGAACGATCTTCGGCCGATGGCTCTGCTGGCCCCAGTAAGTCCTCTTGTTGTTAATATTAATATATATTCCCCTAACTTTTACCGCTCTTTATTTTGAACTATTTATTTCTACCCGTTTCTTAATTTTATTGTTTTCCCAAACCCTCTTCAATCTATCCGTTTCTAAACTTTTGTTATCCCTGCATTATCCTATTTACTAAGTTATTTTATATTTCTAGTGTCTGTATTTTACCTCAAACTCCCTCTGTTTGGACTAGTCTGTCTGTAGCTTGCTTTCTTCTGATTTTTCAGTCAGCTTTCCCTCTCCGTTTATATATCTTGTGGACTGCCTAGTGGTGGTAGTGTAAGACTCAGAGAACCCATTGATCATGATCACTAGTACTACTACTCTGCCGTGCAAATTGCATGCCCAAGTAAGGTATTCTACGCATGTTTGTTGAGATGAGAAGACTTTCTTTTACTTTCTCATGCTCAATCAGTAAAACGAGAGAGTGGTCATAGTCAGGTTGGACAACCCAAAGTTGTGGCTTCTTCTTTTCTAGGCCTAGTATTATTAGCAGCAGTTGATGGTGAACTGATTACCGTGCATCATGGCTGGAAGAAGTATGAGGAGGAGAACAGTCCCATTGCATTTGCCAACCAAAAATACCTTATGTCCGTCCAGTTGGCCACTCTTACTTCGTTTCAAAAACTCAGATTCACCAGTAGCTCTATCCACTCAGTCCAGTCTTTTACAGGTTATCTTCTTGAGAGGCTTTTCAAAAATTGCCACCAACAAAATGCCCAACCGGATATTTTTGATAGAACATATTGTCTGTATCCGAACTGTTGTGATGTGTGTGGTGTATGTATTTTCACTTTTTGCTACAGAAAAAAATAAATAGGGGGGAGGCGTATATGGCATCTAAAAAATGTGTAATGTTTTTTCTAGCTGCACCAATCACCAGTGCCGGGGCCAGCGAGGATGGCTGCACCATCCAGGGAGAAGATGCGGCAGCTGCAGGGGGTGAGCCAGCAGCGGTGGCGGGCGGGGGTAAGTCATATTCCTTGCTTATTGACAATTTATATACTCGTAGCAAGGGTGTACACTGTACTGTTGAGACTTGTGAACAGTTGTAGACACCCCTCTTTACTTAGCATATACAGCGGGAGTTGAGTATCTAATTCCCTCTTCTATCTTCAACTCAGCAGAGAAGGTTTCATGAAGAAGAGTCAGACCTTGATGGGTTGACGGGAAATAAGGATGACAGTAGAAAGGACAGGTGAAATGTAATATGAATGGCAGAGAAGGATGCGTGGGTGAAAGGATGCATATAGGTGGCTGATAGGATGCATGGGTGGGTGAAGGATGGATGAAAGGTGAAAGGGTGCCTACCTGGGTGGGTGAAAGGAACCCTCCGGGAGGTTTGATGGGTCAAAGCAAGGACACATGGGTGGTTAAATGACAAATGTAAGTTGGTGAAAGGTTTGTTGAGAATGAGAGCCATGTTTGGATGGATGAATGGTATTCGTAGGTGAAGACTGGATGAAGAGAATGTAAAACTTAAGCGGTGACTGAGTAGCAAAGGCAAGGGTGAAGAATGAAAATACTAGATGATCAATGCAATGATAAATGGAAAAATCCCTGGGAAGAAGATTAAACAAGGAATGTTTTTTTAGCAAGGTTTTCGAAATCAAATCTTTGAGGTTGTATTTCAGACTACTCCCGTGACTCACAGTAGTTTTCAAGCACAACATATATTATGTACCCACCAATCATCATCAATCGCCTCCCTCTGAGTCCCTACCCATGGCATTTCGCCAACGACAGCCATGGGTGGCCTATCGGCTGCATGGTTACAATAGTGGTACCTCACATGACGTATATCATTCATATATTAGTAACTATTCATCTGCCTTGTTGTAGTCAGGGTGAAATTGAGACATTTAACAGAGCATGGCCATGATAGGAAAAGAGATAATTGTCTAGTACAGCTGCCCCACCTGCAGACAGTAGCAAAGTAAGGCGACACAAGTATGTCTGTCTAGGGCTGAAGCTGAGCTGGCATGCCTACATTAATTTAGCTAAATAAGAGAGAGAAGAAGAAGACTGCCAAGATGCCCACATAGACGTCTCTGCGGTAGCTCCCCGAGACGGCAGAATAGTTTAACAGTATCCGCAATTAATTCTGCTCGTATGTGTGCTTAAAAGCAACATAGACATTACGGCTCACCTACAGAATCCGGTGAGGTGTGGTATCGACCTATTTGAGTAGCGTCCTGTGGAGAGACGAGCTGGGAGACACGATCGCCGGAGCAGGCCGTGAAACAGCACAGACCGTGGGCACTCGGAGCCCGGCTGGAACGGTGAATACGCTTAAGCCGAGCGGGAGAGGAGGACCGAAAGGCGGTGCATCTCCGCAACACTGGATCCTTGGGCTGGGACCGGTATTTCACTGATCCACGCCGCAAGTATGGAGCGGAGGCAGTTGGGGCCCAGAAGTGGCGAGGAGATGGGGCCCGCCCGGCAGCGTGACTGGAGTGTGCCGGAGCACCCCCGACTGGCTCTTGGCGGCTGGGACCCCCCCGAGAGTTGGAGAGCCGGAGAGGCGCCATCCGACGAGTGACAGACAAGAGAGGAAGTCGTGTGGCCGAGAGTCTGCAATGTGAGCAGAAGGCCTGACTGGCAACTGCGGCCCGGAGCTCTCCTCCCGGAAGAGGGATTGAGGCCCAAGAGCGTGCTGAAAGGAAGCCTGCTGAGATTACACCGGCGACTGAGAGACTGTGTTCAGGTCCGGGGCAGCCCTGACTGGAACCCTGAGACGGCTGGGTCCGCACCACTGATCTTCAAGGGACCGCTATGGAGGTCAGTGAGCGGCCCAGTGAGTTGCCAGACGCGGGGGAGCCTGAGATCCGTGGCAGGGGTGGAATGCTTCGAAGACCCAGGCCAGGCAACCTAGCGGAGGTGTGCCGACAACGGAGGCACCATCCCCAACGTTAAGTAGCGTGGGAGGCACGAGTGTGCGGTACCTCCCGAGAGGACACAATAGTGTTAATATCATTGGGAGTACTGGAGCGCACTGAGGGACGCCCAATAATACAGCCCGGTGACCAGAGCTGACCATATCCTCGGAAGGCCATGAAGAAGGCAAATGATCCTACTTGCACCTACACCGTGAGAGGTGTTCAACATTGCATTCATGTACCATTGTGTGTGGTAGTGCTGGTCTGTGCGACCAAAAAATATCGCACACTCTAGGTGCCCAGTAGGGACCTAGTATACAGCCCTGGCATAACTTAACACACCACTTGGAGAGCAATATTCAAGGGGCGCCCCCAAGGTCTTGATCTCAGTGGCACAGCGGAAGCACTCTACCATAAGCTCACATCATGGTAAAGGATAAGGGAGCCAAAGCACAGGCTAACAAAATAAGCAACTACGCATTACCCCTCCCACAGGAGCCAGAGCTCCGATAGGAAAATATGGGCGGTGGTGACCATGGAGAACCACACAAAGAAAAGGAGTCCCCCTAGCTGACGGATGTACTGCAGGTGATCAAGTCTACCTGTGCAGATATGGTAGACAGAATAGACGCGGTAGCCATTGACGTTAATCTCCTCCGGTGTGACCTGCGGAAGATGGCTGTCAGAGTAACCAACACGGAAGAAAACGTGGGGACATTACAAACAGAAGTGCGGAACCTCAGGGACACAGTCATTGCACTATCATTGCACTACAGAAAAGAGTGGTCCATCTGGATACGAGAGTGGAGGACTCTGAAGGGAGGTCCAGGAGGAATAATCTTTGCTTTGTGGGCTTTCCCGAACGGGCGGAGGGCCCCTCAGCCGAGCTCTTTCTGGAAGAGTGGATCCTGCAAGAGCTAGCCCTCAAACGTCTGTAAAAGTTCTTATATATTGAAAGAGCACATAGATCGTTGGCTTCCCCCCCAAGGCCGGGAGCATCGCCAAGAGCTATCTTTGCCCGGTTCTTTAATTATAGGGATAGGGATGTGATCCTGCAGACCATACGTACTAAAGGACCAATACTGTTTGAAGGACATCCCATATCGATATAACCCGACTACACACAGCATGTACAGGAGCAGATGAAGACCTTTCTCAACGTCAAGAGGTGCCTTCGTGGACTTAACATGAAATACAGCCTGCTGTTTCCTGCAAAGCTGAGGGTAGAAAAAGCCGGCCGCACTTTGTTTTTTCAATCGGCAGCTGAAGCCAGCGACTGGCTGGACTCCAGCGGGATACCGGGGGCCTGTCTGGTCCCGTCCACAGGATCATCAAGGACATCGACGATGGGAGACATTACCCGGGAGTGATGCAGGGGCCCAAGGCAGAAATCACAAACTCGACGAGGAAGTCCCGGCAGAGTGAGAGTCCGCCCCGACGGGACGCTGCAGGCTTCAGACACTGAAACAATACAGGAATCGGAGACTGTGACCCAAGATACTGGACAAGATTTGGAAAGGCTGGAAAAAACGGTTGAGTGAACAGAATATGATTACTAATCGCACTGAATATGTGGGCATGGTTTGAGAAGAAACGCAAAGGTGAGAGAGACATTGGTGTGAAATACATGGAGATAGCATACAGGTAAGCTAAATAGAGACATGTGACTGTTAAGTTGAGCTGTCCTGGGGAGGAACCCCCCCCCCAAAGGGGCCTGTTCCCACGGAGAGAGCTGTAGGTCCTCACCTTGCACCCTCTTCGGTGACTAGGCCGCTAGCACATCACTCAATAGACTTGAGTAAAAGGACTTTAGAGAAGAGACTGCCTCCTGCCTATTTAAGGCATGATAAGTTGAGAGTTACAGTTGGGGTGGTGGGTGGAGTAGGGTGTACTTGCAAGCCGATATCACGCACCATATGGGGGGGGGTGAGACTTCCAGGAATGCCCGGTGGGAGGGGGGGTAAGGGGAGTTTAGTTGTTGAGTTTAATTGGGGAAACATGCAGATATCAAAGTTAAAGTGTCTAGTGTCTGATGCTGGAGTATGATCAAAGAGCCGGGGGGGAGAGGGGACCATCACAGGAAGTGTAGAACTTAGGCGGATCAGAAAGAAATACCAGCAAATATGGGAGTACAAGAACTGAAAATTATAACATGGAATGTACTGGGTATGGCAAATTATCAGAAAAGGAGAAGAGTGCTAGAATATTTGAAACGCTATAGGGTGGCGATTGCATGTCTGCAAGAAACACATGTATGGGGGGATGCGATACCATGCATTTGGCGGCGATGGAGGGTCCAGATATATGCCATTTCTTACTCTGGGTTCGCTAGGGGGACACTGATATGGGTAGCTTCCGGGGTACTGTTCCAATGCATACAACATGTGACGGATCCAGAGAGGCATTACGTTATATTATACTGGAAGTGGGAGGGACAGGAGACTTATTACCGTCTATGCCCCCAACTCTGGCAGTACCGACTTCTTTACAACAATGATGGAAGTAGCTACCCCTTTTCTGGGGGCAGTAGTAATCTTACTAGGAGACTTTAAATGTGCTCTAGATGCACGACTGGACAGGGACCCACCCAAAGAGAATACTAAAACCTCGAACGACTAGAACAATATTGGATATCCTAACCGGCCTGCAACTCAGAGACTAGTGGCGGGAGCGCAACCCTTTGGAAAGAGTGTTCTCCTGTCACACCCCCGCAACAAATACATTCAGCCGCTTAGACTATTGCTGTATCTCTTCAGGATTGACCCCAGGGGTGGACGGGATCTCATACTTATCTAGATATTTGTCGGATCATTCTCCGCTCCTGTTGAGTCTCAAAGCGGGAGGAGGGCAACTGGTAATACCGCTATGGCCTCTGTGCGCAGAAGCGCTACAAGATCCCCCATACATAGCTACCCTTAAGGAAGCCCTTACTCACTATTTTGCTGAAAACTGGGGGACTGCGTCTACTAGGGCAACAGAGTGGGAGGCCATGATGGTCGTGATCCAAGGCGTAGCCATTAAGACAACTTACGGAGTTAGACAACAGCTGGAACAGGACATTCTCTTCCAGGGGATACTCATCAATAGTCATAAGCACTGAATAATCCCCACCCACGTGCGGGACCCCGGAATAATCCCCGCCCACGTGGGGGACCCCGGAGCATATATAAAAACATATATATGTGTATGTTTAGCCAAACAAGTATAGAGTACTTCCAAAACATACATATATACATACATAAACATGCAGCCTATTATAGTTCCAATAGGCTAATATACCAAAATTACATGGATTTCTCATCGAATTAAAATAATTCCACCTATAAATACTGTAATAGAGAACATACACTCCAATAGTGTTCCAAGACAGCCCTTTATTTTCAGAGAAAGAAACAGGTAATAGCAGGCAATTAACCCATAGGCTGCATGGATGAAGAAAACATCACAGTATTATAAAAAACTGGCACCTTGCCTTTAAGGCTTCCAAGAACCTGGACACCGTGCCTTTAAGACCTCCAGGAGCCCCCTGATCCCATCATGCACCACAGGTGACAGGCCAGTTCTTTTTTCCGGCTCCTTCTGTAAGGATCCTGGAGCTTGAGCTTGTCAGTTTTTGATTATTTCTAGTCAGAAATCGGTTTATTTCATCTTTTTTCAACATTTTTGACTGCTAACTGTTTTCAGTTATTTTCTGACAAATTTAAAAACTATTTTCTGTCAGAAATGCCAGCTTTATTCAACAAATGTCCTTCTTGTGGGAAGAAAATGGCAAAATCAGACCCTCACTCTGTGTGCATCGTGTGTTTGCCATCTTCCCACAACCCAGAGAAATGCTATTACTGCCAGCAATTCTCCAGAAGAACTCTGCGTGATAGAGAGAAGATTGGACTTCATGCCTTGCTGGAGAGAGGAAAAGGACATTCTAAAAGTGGCCTTGAGAGCAATCGTGCCTTCAAAGAGCCTTCCTCTCAAGAAAAATACAGGACAAGGCGTTGATCCGCTTCCCCAGCGTCAAAAAGGAAGCAGATTCCTGATTGTTCGCCGTCGAGATCGATGTTGGAAAAGCAAGTAAGGCATGCAACAACGTCGAGGGACAGATCGCTGTCGATGCAACGAGAACCTACGTCGCCGAAAAAAGTAAGTCGACGTCGAGGCATACTACTTCGGGCTCGAAGTATGTTGGTCCAGAGAGACCTAAGACGACGTCGAAACATACGTCGACGTCGAGACACCGGTCGGCGTCAGGATCTCTGCCTCCTTCAAAATGGTCGGCGTCAAGAGGTTCGACAGCGAAGACACCGCCGCAAGCCTACAGGCGGTCAGCGTCGAGGACTCCGCCACCGTCATGACGATCGCCGTCGAAGAGGTCAACGTCGAAGACACCCCAGAAAGTCCATAGACGGTCGCGTCGAGGACTCCATCACAGTCCCGTCGACAGTCGACGTCGAAGAGACCGACGTCGACGACTTCCTCTCACAGACAAGAATCCTCAAGTGTCTCCCCGCAGGAGTGGTCGACGTCAAAGGCAGGCAAAAATGGGGGACCCCCTCTAAATAAGTTAAGTTGAGGTCAGGGAGATGAGGGGAAAACAACAACACAATCTGAAAAGACTCCCTCGTGACCTAAATTTCTTTCATAAGTCAGACATTAATTTCAACATGGGCTAAGCAACAACAAAATACAAGAAGATAACCATATTTATAAATATTAACATTGTTTACTTAATTTCTTTGTTTTATCAAAAATCTTTTTACTTTCTTTTGCTTTTTTTTAAAAATATCAAACCAATATTTTAGACATATACAAACCATATAACATAATTATTACATAAAATACAAAACAATCTTTGACTCAATAACCCGAGTAAGAAGACAAAAGATTCAATCATACTACCTCACATACATTCCACCCCATATACACTCATACCACATTCACCAATACATATATCTGGAAAGTAGGGAGACAAAAGGTTGCACAGTCTCCGTGACCAATTAAAGTGACTGCATATAGCAGGATCTGAGCAGCATTGGTCGACGCGCGTTTCGGTGGCTTAAAGAATGGTAGCACGACCTTCCTCAGGACCTTAGCCAGATATCAGACCAATATGAACACACCCAGGGGATACCTAAAAGGTATAAACATAATATATTCAGAGCCCATGTACAAAACAAAATCAACGGATTGGACCTTAATATACAAATTGTAATTCACATATGCGTTAAAAGAGTATATATAGTGAAGAGACAGAATTCACACCTTGGCTTATAGAACACAGAGTGGTGTGCATCGTATACAACAAAGGGGATTGACCATGATTCCTCCCCCTACTTACTAAGGGAGGAATGTTAAAATAAAGCTAAAAGAAATAGTGCATCAACCACCATGTGCCATTGAAAAATGGCCTAGAGAGATAAAAAGGAGGAGAACAGCCCATATAGTTAGAGAAAGAACTCACCATGTGCCTATCCTATATATTATAATGTGCATGAGTTGTAGAGGATAAATGTTCCTCATAGGTTACTTACTAGTATTGTTAATGTCAAAAGACAAGCCACTGACAATTTCTGTCTTGTGTATCTTCTTAGTTGATTTTACACGTTCTGTCAAACTAAGTAGAACAGAAGGTGTCATGAGTACTACTTGCCAAAATGAACATACTGGTGTTAGCCTTGCCAAGGATCAGTAGTATCTTACCTAAAAACCTCTTATGTACTGTACATTAAGTGGAATGTATACAATGAATTGTATCAGCAGGGTTGGATCTCCTGTAAACAAGAAGAAGCCCAAAAAATGATACGTCAAAAAGACGGGTGTTGCCACAACTGCTATGATCTCCAAAGCAACTAATTCAACATACCTTATAAAGCGGGCTTTTCGAGTCAGTAAGTCACAGTTTAATCGTTTTTATGACGGTCGGCTTCGTCAAAATTTCATTCCTAGTGTTACGCAAACGGCAAGATCTATGCGAAATGGTTCTACGATAAAGACACAATAAAGTTCATGAATTCTGGGTCTTGTTATATAAGAATAGCCCTCTATCAGGGTCACATTCATCGCAGAACGATGTTATCCTAAAATACGCATGTTACAAAACCCAAATATTTATCTAGTACAGCCAAATAACTGCCGGTCAGATTTATTATCGAAGTCGTGTCCAATGCATAGACTGGTGGGACATCGACCCAGCAACTTGTTTTATAGAGGCTACTATGGGCACATGTATAGGCTTCTATATAGTGGCACATAAGCTTGCCGTATTAAACAAAATGTCATGTAAATGCCTGAGTATTGGCTTATGGTGTGCCTAATGTTGGAACATGCCCAGGCCAAATAAACGATTAATGAGGGCTACATGAGCCCATACCTAAATACAGCTGTTCCAAGAAGTGAATATAAGGGGAGCGACCTTCCGTTAAAGTTCTGGGGCGATAAGCACATAAACATAGTACATATTACATAAATGCCTGAGTATTGGCGTTTGTTGTGCCTGATATCGGAACATGCCCAAGCCAGATAAACGATTAATGAGGGCTACAAGAGCCCATACTACAATACAGCTGTTCCAAAAAATGAATATGAGGGAAGCGACCTATCGCTAAAAATCAGGGGCGGTAGTGCAAATAAGCAAAGTGCAAGGTAGCCGCGATTGTCGGTTACCGAAATCCATCTTACCGTGATGTAGAGGCACAGAGGCGTCTGTGAATCGACAGCGAAGCGACCGGACTGGAAATACAGCGAGGTTACTGCCAACCAACGCTCTGCCGGTTTTATACAATCCGTATTCCAAATCAGCGCGCGAGCTGGTATTGGTCACATGGTGTATAGCCGAAACTGACAAAGGACTTGCAATCGGGACAGTCGCGCCATCTTAGACTAGTAAAAATTTGTGACTGATGACAGGGATGGTATTACCAATGCCTATGTGGAGTGGTACAGTCAATTATGTACTACCACGGCTGTATAATGCAGGAAACAATGCCCCAGCCTCATCAAACACTGTAAAGAATGGCTGTAGATATTTATTAAAGTGTATATTCCTGACCGGATGTGAGAACAAAAACTCATGATAGTCAGTAGGCTGCAGCACGCTATAAACATAAGCAATAGGCAATGAGCAAAGGGCTAAAGTGTGTGCATTCAGTTGTTTTATAGTGCCCACAGGGTGACCACAAGTAGTAATCATTTACAATGCCCTAAAAAATATTTCCATAAAATGAATAAAATAAAAAAGAAATCTAGATTTAAAAACAAGGCACGAAGTTGCCGATGATAGGTGTCCTATATCATGTAGGTCAAGTAATTAAACTGGTAAATAGAAACTATCAGCAACAAAGCTAAATGACTGAATATGTCTGTTGTCGTGTAAGTAACTGGCTGATGAAATAGCAATAATAGGGCCAGGACAAGATGGTGTATGTCACGGAATTAGGTAAAAAAACGAATGAATCTGTGCTTAGGTCATAAGAAGAAAACACGGTGGTTGCGTCAAATCTGGGACTCCACTTAGTGCATATATGATGTTGGCCACGGGGATATTAGAGAGGACTCTGTCACCAAGGTCTGATTACATTCCAAACAATATCCTCATTTAGTCCTTGTTTTACGCTGTTCAAAGTAAAAAACCAGTAAGTTTCTCTTCTTTTGCGGGTGGTTTCAACAGGGACACCTGTTTGGCACCTGACTTTTTCCAGGATACACCATCTCAAGTCCTTTTCTGAATGTTGTTTATCTAAACAGTGTTGGACTAGCGGGGCTGTGGTTTTACATGTGCGAATGGCTGATTTATGTTCGCTATATCTTATGCGGAACACACGCGATGTCTCACCAATATATGCTAACTTGCATGGGCACAACAGCATATATATATTGTGGCTCCTGCAGTTGGTGAGGTCTCTTAGTTTTATATTGTGACCCTGGTACATAAGGGATTCCGTGACAATAGCCGTATCGCAAGCATGGCATGACCCACATTTATGATTCCCTAGAATAGCTGGTAAGCCAGTGATGGTAGTTTGGCGTAAGTTACTATGCGGTAAGGGTCTAGTATGTACCAGAATATCGCGTAAATTGCGATTTCTCCGGTAAGCCACCATAGGTGGTTGTAGCTGGGACTCATTTTCATTGGTATTTAAAATCTACAATTTTTGTGAATGATGTTTTTGACCCTGTAGTTAAGCGGGGAATGATTTTTGACACATGTAACTTGGTTTTCAGATGGCCGATGTGTCCCCTGTAGGAGGGCATCGCGATTATAATATTTGGCCCTCTTAAATGCATGTCTGACTAACCTATGAGGGTAGCCCCTGGCCAACAATCGTAACTTTAAGGCATCTCCATGTTTATGAAAGTCATCTATATTAGTGCAATTGCGCCTCACCCGCAGAAATTCCCCAAAGGGAATTGAATCTTTCTGACATGCGGGATGGAAGCTATGATATTGCAATATGGTGTTTTTGCCTGTTGGTTTCCTGAATAGACTGACTTCCAATACGTTATTTGATCCAGAAATCATAATGTCCAAGAATTCGACTTGATTTAGACTAAATTTGGCAGTGAACTTGAGATTACTATCACTGGCATTAAGCCACAATATATACTCATGCAGTGTATCACTATCACCTTTCCAAACAAAAGAAATGTCATCAATGAACCGTTTCCATGTACTGACATTTTCAAAGAAAGGAGCCGCCTCATTGAAGACATTTTTGATCTCCCATTCACCCATGTAGGTGTTCGCTATACTGGGAGCACACGAAGCTCCCATACTGGTGCCCTTTATTTGTTGGTAAATACTTCCATTGTAGTCAAAGAAATTGTTCATCAGAACTATCTCCAAGCATTCAAGGATAAAAACATCGGGCCTGTCTCCTGGGGATCTCTGAAGAAGGGATGCCACTGCCTGCAACGCTTGACACTGAGGGATGTTAGTATATAACGCCTCAATGTCAAGCGTTACCAATATATCTGTGTCCGAGTTGTATGGCATGCCTTCAATTTTGTTTATAATGTCACCTGTATCACGGATGTAGGAGGCATACTTTTGAGTTAAGGGACATAGGTAGGAGTCAACATATTTTGAGAGCGGCTCAGTACTAGAGCCAATGGTGGAGATGATAGGGCGTAGTAGGGATGAAGTACATTTTTGTGAGTCTTGGGGACCCCATATAGAGCTGGAATTTTAGGGCAAGACTTGTTAAGAAAACTGTATTCTTCCTGGCAAATGTGACCTAAGTCTAAAGCTCTCTGTGTCACCTCTTGGATGGTGGTATTAAGTTTAGCCATCTCTCTCGGCTGTGATTTTTTATAATGCTCAGGGATGGCTAGCATTGTCAAGATTTTGTCGTTATAGTCTGATTTATTCATAACAACTATCCCCCCACCTTTATCGCAGGGTTTAATAATCAGATCTTTATTGTGTTTGATGTTATTCAGTGCCACGTGTTCTATATGAGATAGATTGCTGCGCGTGGTGGGAGGGTGTTTGGTTATGCGGGCTATCTCTTTGATTACATTCTGCTCAAAGATGTTAACCTCTGGGCCTACCATATCCAATGTTGGTGTGAAATGGGAGGGGGGTTTGCATTTCGAAAGATTGTCTTCATTTTGGTCCGCTGGTCTATCCAGAAAGAATTTCTTGAGTCTCATTTTCCTGAAAAAGGGAAACAAGTCCTCATGAAGCTTGAAAATGTCGGGACAAGTGCTAGGGACAAATGAAAGGCCACGGCTAAGAACAGCACGTTCCTCAGTTGTAAGATTAACCGAGGAAAGATTAAATATGGGTAGGATATCTTTGCTAGTTGGATCACCTTCGCTGGTTATCCTTTCTACCGCCAGTACTGTTGATTGCGTGTTTTCAAGTACGGTTGTTGATGCTGTGGGGCCATCTGTTGTGGTTCCCCCCTGTCCGGTGCCCATCTTTTGTTCCTCCCTCTGTATTGTCCTCTCGATAAAAAAGGAGACTGACCAAGAAATGGTTGTTGTACTGCTTGTCTACCCCTGTATGGTCTAGGATTGTATTGTGCTCCTGCCATTTCATGGATGTTCTCATTTTCAGAGTCTGATGAATATGTATCAGAGAAGTTTATTACTCTTCTCCTATAATTGTTTGTATTGCCTTGATGACCATGGCCTTGGTTCCAGTCTTGGTAGTAGGACGAATTCAGGTATGGGTATGCTTTTTCTTGAGTGTACCACCTGATGTCCTTTTTAGTTTTTCGGTTTTTTTATTAGTTAAGTAGATCTCAAAGTCCTTCATATCAGTGTTTATTTTCTCAAGTCTTGCTTTCGCTTCCTCAAGGGCCGTTGAGGTATTCAGTTTATCTTCAAGTGCTGTTATTTCTTGGCTCAAGACTGCCATGACCTCTCTTGCTGTTTCTATTATTAAAATCATCCAGTCCCTGGAGCAGCGGTTCGCAATAAGAGACCACCGCTCCAGGAACTTGCGGATTTCAACAAATAACGCTGGGACATTACGTACCCTAAGGCCTGATGGTATAACTCCTGCTCGTAAGTATTCAAGCATATAATGCGCATGAGACTCCATGCGCTTGAGTTTTTTTCTAAGATTTAACAGGTTATTCCATTCCCCATTGTCTCCTTGATGTGAGGAGGATGGATTCTCACTCGACATCACTTGTCCTATCAGTGTAGAGAAGTCTTCATCCGTGAATACAAAGGATTGAGGCCCTCCATTGGAGGAAGTGTCAAATCCAATTAAACGAACTAGTCTAATAGCAGACAAAATTGAAAAAGTTACCTATCCCAACACCGAAGTGCACAAATGAAAATAATGTGTGTAACAGAATATGACACAGGTGCACAGAACTTCTTAACCAAGGTGTATAGACAAACAATAAAAGACATTTGTTGAAAAAGGTCCAATGAATACTATCATAAATAGTGAAACTACACAATAATGTGTCTCACCGTCCCACAGTTAAATAACTGTGAATGCTAGGCAAAAATGGGGGACCCCCTCTAAATAAGTTAAGTTGAGGTCAGGGAGATGAGGGGAAAACAACAACACAATCTGAAAAGACTCCCTCGTGACCTAAATTTCTTTCATAAGTCAGACATTAATTTCAACATGGGCTAAGCAACAACAAAATACAAGAAGATAACCGTATTTATAAATATTAACATTGTTTATTTAATTTCTTTGTTTTATCAAAAATCTTTTTACTTTCTTTTGCTTTTTTTGAATATAAAACCAATATTTTAGACATATACAAACCATATAACATAATTATTACATAAAATACAAAACAATCTTTGACTCAATAACCCCTGAGTAAGAAGACAAAAGATTCAATCATACTACCTCACATACATTCCACCTCATATACACTCATACCACATTCACCAATACATATATCTGGAAAGTAGGGAGACAAAAGGTTGCACAGTCTCCGCGACCAATTAAAGTGACTGCATATAGCAGGATCTGAGCAGCATTGGTCGACGCGCGTTTCGGTGGCTTAAAGAATGGTAGCACCACCTTCCTCAGGACCATAGCCAGATATCAGACCAATATGAACACACCCAGGGGATACCTAAAAGGTATAAACATAATATATTCAGAGCCCATGTACAAAACAAAATCAACCGATTGGACCTTAATATACAAATTGTAATTCACATATGCGCTAAAAGAGTATATATAGTGAAGAGACAGAATTCACACCTTGACTTATAGAACACCGAGTGGTGTGCATCGTATACAACAAAGGGGATTGACCATGATTTCTCCCCCTACTTACTAAGGGAGGGATGTTAAAATAAAGCTAAAAGAAATAGTGCATCAACCACCATGTGCCATAGAAAAATGGCCTAGAGAGATAACAAGCATTGGCAATGCCAATCGGTCTCGCCATATTGATGAGGTCAGCGTTTTATTTTGTACTATAAATAAATATTTTCATATTTTTTTTCCATATGTAAAAGTTGTGTGTAACAGAATCCAGTTGATGACTTACTTTATTTTTAAAACATTTTATTATCATGTCAAACATTTGAAAGCATCAAAACAGTAAGTAATACAGTAAATCTAACTAATTATTGTTACCTTATAAAAATAAAATTGCACTTTGTCATTTTAGACTTATATACAATATGAAAAATACTTTTTTTTATGATGAAGGAATAGCATACATGTTTTTAAACTTGTAAGTAAATGAAAGAGGTATTCAGTTTGTATTGCTTGCTTTTTGTGAAAGTGCTGCTGGGCGGTGCTGCCTTGCGGGAGAGGGTTAGGTTGTGGGTTAGTAAACTTTGGCATTAAGCAGAATGTAGTTCACTGAATAAATAAATAATTTATATAAATTGTTGTGTCTTTGTTTTCTGTTTAAATACCAACCAAAGAAATAAAAAAACCACCATGCTAAACAGTTGGCAACCAATGAAACAAAAGCTTTTGGTTTAGATAACGTTTTCATTGGCTTTATTTTAAGTAATTTGTATCTTTCGAACTGCCATTGATTCAAGAGAGTTTTGTGACGTAAGACATCTGAAATGCAAGCCCTCTAATTAACAGCAACAATACAGCTTTTTAAACATATGCATGCTATTTGTAAACACCTGTGAAGTATTTACTTGTGTCTCCAACAAGACGGACCTCAAGCCACGCAGCTACTTTGAAGTTATTTGGTTTCTTTGTGCCCGTGAAGCACACGATTTCAAGAAGAGCTGCGAAGTACTTGGGTGCGGCTTTAACACCAAGCCAAGATGCCACAGCTTTCCTAGACCCGTCACACAGTACATGGGGAAGATCAAACCTGGAACTACATTAATGTCCCTAAGCAGCAGAGAGTCAGAGCTACACGGGGCAAAACGAGGGCGGGCTCATAAACATAATGAGGAAATATAGAATGTGTGCATATAGTGTGCGCTATAATACTATGTGCGTGCAGCAGAGAAGTGCCCCACGCTGAGGATAGCATTCGCTGCTATTGTTCTAACAAGGCTTGTGTACACTAACATTAACATTTGGACAAAATGCATTGAATTGCTTTAGGCCTGATATTTAAAGGCCAGTGCAGTTGCCAGGTTTGGCGCTCGTATTGGCCTTCCTCAAAAGCAAACAATGCTGGCACTGCGTGGTATCAGAGGAAGAGAGCAGCTTGGCCAGGGTTATGAAAGGAGTAAATGAAGTATTCTTTACAGCTCCGTGTTGGGAAGGGGAGACATATCTTGTCATGCTAGTAAAAATTTGGAGCCCGCTTAATTACATTTTTATTACAGTTAGTTTAATTTGTTCATTGTGATGTCCCCAATTGCCCACTTACTCCAATCCATTCTGAGCATTCATTAACATTGCTCAGGGACACATGACTGACAACTGTCTCGAGGCTCCCTGTGAAGTAATTAGCTGCGGCTCCAGGAAGACGGAGACAAAGCCACGGATCTACTTTGAAGTTTGTTTTTTGGTGCATATGAAGCACACGATTTCAAGAACACCTGTGAAGCCCGCGTTTCCCAGACAGCAGAACCGGTTCCTTAGTGGCATTGCCAAGGTCTGAATCACATTTATACTAAATGAGAAGGGAGTCGTGCGGAAGTGATACCAGGGTTAATCTCTAGAAAGAAGACATCTATATATTTTATGCCCTTACCCGTGCACATCACACACAGAAAACAAAACCAATCTCCCCGTGCCTACCAAAACAAATGTGTTCTTGTATAATGTAACTAATGCTCATAAAAAGCGCTGCTATACCTGCCGGTCGAATTAAAATAAGTAAAACTGCAAAAACACACACACACTTACACGGGTGTGAACCTGTTACCTGACATAGTGGAGTGCGGATCTATCATAAACCATGGCTATCAATTTAATAAGCAGGTGCTGTTTCTCACTTAGCTTCGTATATCCCACACCCGTTTACCTCACACATAAATCTATAGCGCTGCTTAATTTGTAAAAATAATTTGAGTTTGTGCCCAAGGAAACATGCCGTCCAAGCTACTTTTTATCCCAACAGCAGAACCGGTTCCACAGTGGCATTGCTGACCTTTAAATCGCATTTATGCTAAATGAAAAAAGAGTCAGCAGCAGTGATACGAAATCCAGTTCTATCCATCTCTGTGCCCGTAGCTTTGGATGCGCTTTCTCTTTCAAGGGGTGTCACACGGAGTAGCGCCGAGCCTTATAAATAATGTCGAGCACTTTGTTCCTTAGCTAGTAACAGCGCAGCCTCCTAACTCCCCATGAATCAGCAGCAGCTACATTGGTTACATTCAAAGGGGCATGCTAGTATATCAAGATCTGTTCATGGGTGAAACCCGGGCCCATTGCGTCAAATAAAGTAGCGACAGTAGCGTGCGCGCAGGACGTGCCGCACTCTGTATAGGTGCCCCCCCACGCTCTGCCAGGACTTAAGGCAGTGGTGGCCCGTACCACATATAGATTCAGTGGATTCACAGGCTGATTGTTATTAGACATGCGTCAGTGGGGTTGTACAGGAAAAAAAAGCACAGTTTAGGGCTGGGAGGGTGATAAATAAAGCCACTTATACATGGCTGGGGGTGTCTGCTTACAGGTTTAAAGGCGTGTGGGGCCCTCGTTTTTTTGGGCTAAAATCCATGCTTTTAAAAAACCCTCATGACCTATTAAATAATTTGTTTAAGTTGTGACAGTATTTTTATATTTACAGTTAAAGCACAAATAGCCATATAATACTGCATACCAAGCATACACAATTATAAAAAGACATAGTAAAACCAGGCCTACATTTATCGCACAATAAATCTTTAAGCGCAACATTTGTAACAGTGCACCAGATGCAGCTAACCTCTACAAAACGCTTGTAGACAAAGGCGAGAAGAGTCATAAAACCCACGCCCCCGCTCCACTTCTAAAGAGAACACAAGGAATTTTATGGTGGACCAAAAGGATCCTATAAAACTTGTGCTTATCTCCAGGAAGCGCAAGAAAAATGTACGTGTGTGCCCAAGGAAGCATGCCTGCACTTTCTCCCATTGTCAGGTCCCTGAATGGGGTTATCAGCAGGGTCCGGCCGTTTTTAGGAAGACACGTGTTCTGTACCGCCCCCATTGTAGGGCGACGGTCTCATAGAGCGCTCTTCTGCCTCTTTAGTGCGCTTTCTGAATGCCCTGAAACGATCTAAGCCTGGTGAATAATGCGTCACAGTGGAGCAAGTCTCCTCTTCGCGGATCTGAGTGTGCACTCCTCGAATATCTGAGGGTACACGCGCGCACACACGCACACATACTTGTGCTTAGGCGTTATCCCAAGGCTGGGCGAACATGCAACTTCTGCCTGCAAATGAGACCAGGAACAAATCTGATAGACTTTGATCATATAGCAGATAAAGCGCACTTCAAACATTGATTGTAACATTCGTTATTCAGAATCTCTAGTTGTACGGTTGCGAAATGGTTAAACTGATTTTGTAATGGCAGCTATTAAAGCACGGTCCGCTCAGCGCTTAGAAACGGCGAGAGTGCGCTATGAGGCGCGTATAAACTAAGGTATTGTTTTCATTATTATTACTACTCAGCAAGAGAAGGGGAGACCTGTATCACACTTGGATTTCGTTTCGAGGCGACAGAAAAGTCAGGTAAAACGCTCTGAACTCGCAGAGAGCTTTCACCCTTCGTTAGAGATGAAGCGATTTTGATAAGAAACGAAATAGGTGGGAGGTAGAAATCCTCGAATTAAAAAAATACTCTGATTGGTGCGCCTTTCATCAAAAGCAGATGTTTTTCTCATTACAAATAAAGCGGTGCTGCGCGCGTGTACAGTCAGAAGAGCGAATACACGGATGCGTTGTGTGAGAGAGGTGGCTTCCTCTTTAGAGGAAAGGCATAAATCGATGCAAAAGATTAGAGCGCTTTGAGAATGCAACCTAATACAAATTGTGGTTTGCTTCCACTGAGGCTCTTCCTGTTTGCCTGCAATTATTCGAATTATTTTTCATTCTAAATTAGGTGATGGTATACTTCAGCTGTGTATTGCCCTGGACTTATTTTTAGGCATCTCCCGTTTATTGTTTGTTTTCTACACATGCAAGACTTTAAAGGTCTGGCCAGGGTATGGGCCCCTTGTGTTTTTGTGTGCTTGGGCATAATGGTCCATTACGGTAGCGCCTCTCAAAATAGTTAGCAGCACTTTCTTCAAAGCGCTGGACAGAGCGCTCTCACTCTTTCCTGGAGCGGGCCTATTTGGAGGGGAGGACAGGGTGAACGACCTGGGGATTTATTTTCACCCATAGCCCTTGGGTTGTGGGGATCTGCGAGTAGGCAGTTGTGTTAAGTGGGGTTTGGCGGGCCCGAGCTGTCCGCATGAGGGTGTAAGTCACTCGGTGGCACTGACTGGGCAGGCGATTCATACACGTTGTGGAGACGGTAGTTCCGGTTCAGAGCCTGCCTGGTATCAGGCACACGTCTGGATCACACTCACAGGCACACCCCATACCATACAAAAACACACATGCATCAAACATTGACAGACACACGTATACGAATGCGCACAGGCACACCACAAAGTCAGACATGCACGCCCACACACAGGCGCACACCACATAAAAACACCCAAGCATACACACGGACACACACCACACAGAAATACACCCCATCCATTAACTAATTAAAGTGACACGCACAACACAGGTGCACGCAGTTACACCACAAAGACACACACGCGTGAATACATACCATCACAAACCATGCAGAAACACCCACGCATGCAGACATCCCTCATAGAAACACACTGCAAACATTGACAACTGCTTAAATGCACAGAAAAACAACAAGTGCACATATATATATCACAAAGACAAACTATATTTGGCGCACACCTCACCGGATCTAAACACGCGCACACACCAGGTACAGACACACACAGCCAGGCATGATAAAGGCACGCACCAGAGCGCGCTCACTCACTTCCAACATGTTCACATAGACTCGCCAGACGGTTTTACGTACACCCGCAAGCACATCATACACATACATATTACACACACACAAGCTGCACACTAAATCAAAACACACAAGTACCCTGGCACTGATGCACATCTAAACATGCACCCAACGTACATGCACCGATCTGCAGGTTCTTAAAAACACGGTCACTAATAATCAAATATAAGTTGTGTTTAGTTATACAGTGAA
Organism: Calotriton arnoldi; assembly: GCA_963921515.1. Lineage (NCBI taxonomy): Eukaryota > Metazoa > Chordata > Amphibia > Caudata > Salamandridae > Calotriton > Calotriton arnoldi. The sequence goes on along the minus strand of CAWUFW010002690.1, from coordinate 741,763 downwards.
GAACACACTGGAACCTATAACCATATATTCTTTTCCACATATTAAGGGCAGATGCATGCACCTGTATAATTTTTATGAGGCAAACACACGTACACAAATAGACAACCACGCAGGGCCACGGGCATGCATACGCAATCACATTGACTCATGAACAGACACACAGACATCACACTGACAGACACGCACACACACGCATCCCTGCAAAAGACACACAGCCTCCTGGTAAGTGCCCCCTCCCTCTCCCCACGCCTCTCCCCCTTTCAGGACCTCAGCGCTCTACCCTCTGGGAGGAGAGGGGCAGAGACACACAGACCCTCCCAGACCGGCAGAACTGTGCCGGGGACCCCTGTCTAGCCCCGCGCGGAGGCCTTGGATAAAGTGACCCCGCACCTGGGTCGCAGCCGATGTAACCCGCAGGATCCCCAGACTGGCCGGTCACTGTCAAGAAACAGGCCCCAAAGAAACGCACCCAAAAACCTGAATATTACACCCTAAAACACAGTACGCGCACTCCTGGTCTCACTGCCCTGGCCCATCAGCAACGCCGCTCCCCGACCCGTGTTTTCGCAGCCTCAGCAGCCATACAGGCGGTGCGGACCCATTAATCGCCCACCCCTCTTATGGATCCGTCCCGCCCTGCCGATGAAAGGGGTGCTGGCCACTCCGTTCGGGGCATCGGAGACAGGGCATGAACATCACTTGTCGTGGGCCCAGGCGTTTTCTTAACTTACAAACAACTGCTTAAACTAGGCATAAAACATTCCGCCATCAACATTTAACAGAAAAAAATGTATTCGCTGTTGCTCGGAACAAATAAAGTGAGACTGCTTCAAATTACGTGCGAATATCTTTCATATATTCAATATTTATTCCATGTAGCGCCTACTATTGCTCCTTTCTGCCACTTCAGAGCCTGTGACGCAACAAAATTGCACGTGTTTTTAACAAAGTAAATATAGCCTCAATAAGAAATCTCAAAAAACAACCTATCAACACAGCAAAATAAAAGCATGCAAAGAATTGGATCTTCCATTTCACTTACAGTTGAGGGAGACCCACAGACGAATGGCCGCTGATTAGTTGAGTGACTTAAAACTATAAGATTCGCACCACTTAGCTGTCGCACATTCCAGTATTGCTCACTATGTGCGCAGGACAGATTACACGGCTGGGGGCTGCTTGATACGAACGAGTGTCTTCTTACAGGTTTAAAAGCATGTGGAGCCCTCGTCTTTCTTTGGCTAAATTGCTTATTCTTAAAACACCCGATCCCAAGCTGCAGGCGCGCTGGATACGTCAGACAACGAGTGTCTGCTTACAGGTTTAAAGGCGTGCAAGGCACTAGTCTTTCTGTGTTTTTACAAAAGAAGCTGTAAAACATCACAACAGCTAACTAAATAGATGTGTCTGTGCCTGGAAGGCACTCTATCAACATCACGTGCATTAAATAAAAAAGTCCAACAACCAAAACAACGCCCCTAATACAAGTAAAGGGGCCAATAGCCATAGGCGTGGCTAACAGCCCAAAGGAGGGACTTCAAACACTAGTAACCAATACCAAGTACAAACGGTTTGAAAGGCACACTGGAGAACAAATGAGAACAACTATTTAAAAAGAGGCAGTCAGACACACACTAAAGTATATACTGCATGTCTCAACGAGACAGCGCAAGCGCTGCCTAGGCGAGACCTAAAAAGGAGGAGAACAGCCCATATAGTTAGAGAAAGAACTCACCATGTGCCTATCCTATATATCATAATGTGCATGAGTTGTAGAGGATAAATGTTCCTCATAGGTTACTTACTAGTATTGTTAATTTCAAAAGACAAGCCACTGACAATTTCTGTCTTGTGTATCTTCTTAGTTTATTTTACACGTTCTGTCAAACTAAGTAGAACAGAAGGTGTCATGAGTACTACTAAAAGACGTGTGTTGCCACAACTGCTATGATCTCCAAAGCAACTAATTCAACATACCTTATAAAGCAGGCTTTTCGAGTCAGTAAGTCACAGTTTATTCATTTTTATGACGGTCGGCTTCGTCAAAATTTCGTTCCTAGTGTTACGCAATCGTCAAGATCTATGCGCAATGGTTCTACGATAAAGACACAATAAATTTATGAATTCTTGGTCTTTTTATTTAAGAATAGCCCTCTATCAGGGTCACATTCATCGCAGAACAATGTTATCCTAAAATACGCATGTTACAAAACCCAAATATTTATCTAGTACAGCCAAATAACTGCTGGTTAGATTTATTATCGAAGTCGTGTCCAATGCATAGACTGGTGGGACATAGACCCAGCAACTTGTTTTATAGAGGCTACTATGGGCACATGTATAGGCTTCTATATAGTGGCACATAAGCCTGCCGTATTAAACAAAATGTCATGTAAATGCCTGAGTATTGGCGTATGGTGTGCCTAATGTTGGAACATACCCAGGCCAAATAAACGATTAATGAGGGCTACATGAGCCCATACCTAAATACAGCTGCTCCAAGAAGTGAATATAAGGGGAGCGACCTTCCGTTAAAGATCTGGGGCGATAAGCACATAAACATAGTACATATTACATAAATGCCTGAGTATTGGCGTTTGTTGTGCCTGATATCGGAACATGCCCAAGCCAGATAAATGATTAATGAGGGCTACAAGAGCCCATACTACAATACAGCTGTTCCAAAAAATGAATATGAGGGAAGCGACCTATCGCTAAAAATCAGGGGCGGTAGTGCAAATAAGCAAAGTGCAAGGTAGCCGCGATTGTCGGTTACCGAAATCCATCTTACCGTGATGTAGAGGCACAGAGGCGTCTGTGAATCGACAGCGAAGCGACCGGACGGGAAATACAGCGAGGTTACTGCCAACCAACGCTCTGCCGGTTTTATACAATCCGTATTCCAAATTAGCGCGCGAGCTGGTATTGGTCACATGGTGTATAGCCGAAACTGACAAAGGGCTTGCAATCGGGACAGTCGCGCCATCTTAGACTAGTAAAAATTCGTAACTGATGACAGGGATGGTATTACCAATGCCCAAGTGGAGTGGTACAGTCAATTATGCACTACCACCGCTGTATAATGCAGGAAACAATGCATCAGCCTCATCAAACACTGTAAAGAATGGCTGTAGATATTTATTAAGGTGTATATTCCCGACCGGATGTGAGAACAAAAACTCATGATAGTCAGTAGGCTGCAGCACGCTATAGACATAAGCAATAGGCAATGAGCAAAGGGCTAAAGTGTGTGCATTCGGTTGTTTTATAGTGCCCACAGGGTGACCACAAGTAGTAATCATTTATAATGCCCTAAAAATATATTTCCATAAAATGAATAAAATAAAAAAGAAATCTAGATTTAAAAACAAGGCACGAAGTTGCCAATGATAGGTGTCCTATATCATGTAGGTCAAGTAATTAAACTGGTAAATAGAAACTATCAGTAACAAAGCTAAATGACTGAATATGTCTGTTGTCGTGTAAGTAACTGGCTGATGAAATAGCAATAATAGGGCCAGGACAAGATGGTGTATGTCTCGGAATTAGGTAAAAAAAACTAATGAATCTGTGCTTAGGTCATAAGAAGAAAACACGGTGGTTGCGTCAAATCTGGGACTCCACTTAGTGCATATATGATGTTGGCCACCAAGGTCTGGTTACATTCCAAACAATATCCTCATTTAGTCCTTGTTTTACGCTGTTCAGTAAGTTTCTCTTCTTTTGCGTGTGGTTTCAACAGGGACACCTGCTTGGCACCTGACTTTTTCCAGGATACACCACCTCAAGTCCTTTTCTGAAAGTTGTTTATCTAAACAGTGTTGGACTAGCGGGGCTGTGGTTTTACATGTGCGAATGGCTGATTTATGTTCGCTATATCTTATGCGGAACTCACGTGATGTCTCACCAATATATGCTAACTTGCATGGGCACAACAGCATATATATGATATTGTGGCTCCTGCAGTTGGTGAGGTCTCTTAGTTTTATATTGTGACCCTGGTACATAAGGGATTCCGTGACAATAGCCGTATCGCAAGCATGGCATGACCCACATTTATGATTCCCTAGAATAGCTGGTAAGCCAGTGATGGCAGTTTGGCGTAAGTTACTATGCGGTAAGGGTCTAGTATGTACCAGAATATCGCGTAAATTACGATTTCTCCGGTAAGCCACCATAGGTGGTTGTAGCTAAGACTCATTTTCATTGGTATTTAAAATCTTCCAATTTTTGTGAATGATGTTTATGACCTTGTAGTTAAGCGGGGAATGATTGATGACACATGTAACTTGGTTTTCAGATGGCCGATGTGTCCCCTGTAGGGGGGCATCGCAATTATAATATTTGGCCCTCTTAAATGCATGTCTGACTAACCTATGAGGGTAGCTCCTGGCCAACAATCGTAACTTTAAGGCATCTCCATGTTTATGAAAGTCATTTATATTAGTACAATTGCGCCTCACCCGCAGAAATTCCCCAAAGGGAATTGAATCTTTCTGACATGCGGGATGGAAGCTATGATATTGCAATATGGTGTTTTTGCCTGCTGGTTTCCTGAATAGACTGACTTCCAATACGTTATTTGATCCAGAAATCATAATGTCCAAGAATTCGACTTGATTTAGACTAAATTTGGCAGTGAACTTGAGATTACTATCACTGGCATTAAGCCACAACATATACTCATGCAGTGTATCACTATCACCTTTCCAAACAAACAAAATGTCATCAATGAACCGTTTCCATGTACTGACATATTCAAAGAAAGGAGCCGCCTCATTGAAGACATTTTTGATCTCCCATTCACCCATGTAGGTGTTCGCTATTCTGGGAGCACACGAAGCTCCCATACTGGTGCCCTTTATTTGTTGGTAAATACTTCCATTGTAGTCAAAGAAATTGTTCATCAGAACTATCTCCAAGCATTCAAGGATAAAAACATCGGGCCTGTCTCTTGGGGATCTCTAAAGAAGGGATGCCACTGCCTGCAACGCTTGACACTGAGGGATGTTAGTATATAACGCCTCAATGTCAAGCTTTACCAATATATCTGTGTCCGAGTTGTATGGCATGCCTTCAATTTTGTTTATAATGTCACCTGTATCACGGATGTAGGAGGCATACTTTTGAGTTAAGGGACATAGGTAGGAGTCAACATATTTTGAGAGCGGCTCAGTACTAGAGCCAATGGTGGAGATGATAAGGCGTAGTGGAGGGTCAAGTACATTTTTGTGAGTCTTTGGGACCCCATATAGAGCTAGAATTTTAGGGCAAGACTTGTTAAGAAAACTGTATTCTTCCTGGCAAATGTGACCTAAGTCTAAAGCTCTCTGTGTCACCTCTTGGATGGTGGTATTAAGTTTAGCCAACTCTCTCGGATGTGATTTTTTATAATGCTCAGTGATGGCTAACATTGTCAAGATTTTGTCATTATAGTCTGCTTTAGTCATAACAACTATCCCCCCACCTTTATCGCAGGGTTTAATATTCAGATCTTTATTGTGTTTGATGTTATTCAGTGCCACGTGTTCTAGATGAGATAGATTGCGTGTTGGGAGGGTGTTTGGTGATGCGGGCTATCTCTTTGATTACATTCTGCTCAAAGATGTTAACCTCTGGGCCTACCATATCCAATGTTGGTGTGAAATGGGAGGGGGGTTTGCATTTCGAATGATTGTCTTCATTTTGGTCCGCTGGTCTTTCCAGAAAGAATTTCTTGAGTCTCACTTTCCTGAAAAAGGCAAACAAGTCCTCATGAAGCTTGAAAATGTCGGGACGAGTGCTAGGGACAAATGAAAGGCCACGGCTAAGAACAGCACGTTCCTCAGTTGTAAGATTAACCGAGGAAAGATTAAATATGGGTAGGATATCTTTGCTAGTTGGATCACCTTCGCTGGTTATCCTTTCTACCGCCAGTACTGTTGATTGCGTGTTTTCAAGTACGGTTGTTGATGCTGTGGGGCCATCTGTTGTGGTTCCCCCCTGTCCGGTGCCCATATTTTGTTCCTCCCTCTGTATTGTCCTCTCGATAAAAAAGGAGACTGACCAAGAAATGGTTGTTGTACTGCTTGTCTACCCCTGTATGGTCTAGGATTGTATTGTGCTCCTGCCATTTCATGGATGTTCTCATTTTCAGAGTCTGATGAATATGTATCAGAGAAGTTTATTACTCTTCTCCTATAATTGTTTGTATTGCCTTGATGACCATGGCCTTGGTTCCAGTCTTGGTAGTAGGACGAATTCAGGTATGGGTATGCTTTTTCTTGACTGTACCACCTGATGTCTTTTTTTAGTTTTTCGTTTTTTTTATTAGTTAAGTAGATCTCAAAGTCCTTCATATCAGTGTTTATTTTCTCAAGTCTTGCTTTTGCTTCCTCAAGGGCCGTTGAGGTATTCAGTTTATCTTCAAGTGCTGTTATTTCTTGGCTCAAGACTGCCATGACCTTTCTTGCTGTTTCTATTATTAAAATCATCCAGTCCCTGGAGCAGCGGTTCGCAATAAGAGGCCACCGCTCCAGGAACTTGCGGATTTCAACAAATAACGCCGGTACATTACGTACCCTAAGGCCTGATGGTATAACTCCTGCTCGTAAGTATTCGAGCATATAATGCGCATGAGACTCCATGCGCTTGAGTTTTTTTCTAAGATTTAACAGGTTATTCCATTCCCCATTGTCTCCTTGATGTGAGGAGGATGGATTCTCACTCAACATCACTTGTCCTATCAGTGTAGAGAAGTCTTCATCCGTGAATCCAAAGGTTTTGAGTCCCTCCATTGGAGGAAGTGTCAAATCCAATTAAACGAACTAGTGTAATAGCAGACAAAATTGCAAAAGTTACCTATCCCAACACCGAAGTGCACAAATAAAAATAATGTGTGTAACAGAATATGACACAGGTGAAGATAACCATATTTATAAATATTAACATTGTTTATTTAATTTCTTTGTTTTATCAAAAATATTTTTATTTTATTTTGCTTTTTTTGAATATAAAACCAATATTTTAGACATATACAAACCATATAACATAATTATTACATAAAATACAAAACAATCTTTCACTCAATAACCCCTGAGTAAGAAGACAAAAGATTCAATCATACTACCTCACATACATTCCACCTCATATACACTCATACCACATTCACCAATACATATATCTGGAAAGTAGGGAGACAAAAGGTTGCACAGTCTCCGCGATCAATTAAAGTGACTGCATATAGCAGGATCTGAGCAGCATTGGTCGACGCGCGTTTCGGTGGCTTTAAGAATGGTAGCACCACCTTCCTCAGGACCTTAGCCAGATATCAGACCAATATGAACACACCCAGGGGATACCTAAAAGGTATAAACATAATATATTCAGAGCCCATGTAAAAAACAAAATTAACCGATTGGACCTTAATATACAAATTGTAATTCACATATGCGTTAAAAGAGTATATATAGTGAAGAGACAAAGGCAGCACATTCCGTGTCGTCGGCGAGACATCGTTCGACGTCGAGGGAGAAAAACCCTGCGGTCACTTCAGGAGACGTGCCAGAAAGGCCGAGGTCGACGTCGAGGACCATACGTTTGACGTCGAGGGAAGGGTCATCATCCCCTGGCATTAACATCATACAGATTACACCGGAGGGATCTCCGGTTCCGAGAGAAAAGACTCCTCCTGTCAATCTTTCCCCAAGATGGCTAGAGAACATACGACACTGGAAGGTTCCACACAGAAGTCTGGGCTCGGATTTCTCCAGAACATACTCTCCCTCCAGAGTCTCTGGTGGACCTCCTCCTTTTGCATCCACTAGGGCTTCACCACGCAGGTCCCCGAGAAGGGATAGGTCTCCGTCAGCTCGACGCTCACGATCCAAGGCACGGGGGCGATCAGAATCTCGTCCTTCTTCCACACCAAAAAGAAGAGACGAAGGTCACCGTCATGGTCCACGTCCTCAAGGTCTTCCATTAGAGACTATTCTCCAACTCGGTCTGCGACACCTCCATCTAGAGTGTCCAACAATTGACGATATAGGGACTTTTAATGAGGTTCTATGCCGGGGTGCCAGCAAACTGAACATTAATATGTCAGCACCAACAGTCTCTACATCTTTCATTTTTGAAACCCTGCATCACAGATCCTCGGCGAGTCCTTTGCTCCCTTTAGTGCCAGGTCTGCTGGAACCAGCGATGCAGACGTTTCTGACCCCGGTTACCGTGGGTTCAGCTCCTCCACGTATTTCCAAGAAGTACAAGGCCCCAGATCAGGATCCGCTTTTCCTTCTATCGGATCCCCCTCCAGACTCAGTCATAGTGGCGGCAGCCAGAAAGGCACATTCAGCGACAACCTCCTCCTCAGTTCCCCCGGAGAAGGACAGTAAAAACATGGACTCTCTGGGCAAAAGAATGTGTAACACTTCGGCATCAGTGATGAACGTGGCTAGTGCTTCCGCTCTCCTGGGGAGGTATGACAAATCACTCTGGGACTCCTTGTCACAGTTCACAGAAAAGCTGCTGAAAGAAAATCAGCAAGATTTTCAAGAAATCCTGCAAGAAGTTGGCTTGGTGGCAAACCAAGTTATTAGTGCAGCGGCAGACGCATCAGATCTGGCTGCCCATGGCATCTGCTCTAGACGCTCAGCTTGGCTGCGTCTCACGGGGCTGAAACCGGATGCACAGCGGAGAATTGTGAATCTCCCTTTCAATGGCTCCTCTCTATTTGGATCTCATGTGGACGATGAGATGTCCAAAATGAAAACATAGTTGGACACTCTAAAAGCCGTCGGATTGGAAAAGCGAAAGGAATATTGACGGAAGATCCGTCCCTACGACCGGCGCTCCTTCCAGCAGAGGGTTCAAACCCCTCACAGGTCCACTCAGCATCAAAATCAACCCAGGTCTCACTACCACCAGAGAAGGCCTGGTAGAGGAAGGGGAGCTGCAAGACAGTCATCTTCTACAACGAAGCGACCAGCAAAGCAATGAGCTATGGCTTCCTCTATCCCTGTTAACCACTCCGGTGGGGGGAAGTATTATGTTTCTCGACTAAAATCATCAACTCATCTCTCTCCTCAGGCAGTGTTCCTGACTGCCTCCAACTAGGCCAAATCACACCCATACTCAAAAAACCAGGTGCCGACCTCAATAACCTCAGACCCATCACCAACCTTCCCTTTCTAGCCAAAACATTGGAGAAGTGCGTCCTACAACAACTAAATCAACACATAGAAGAATTCAACCTCCATGACACCTTCCAATCTGGGTTCAGGAAAGGCTGTAGCACTGAAACTGCTATGCTCAATATCTCGGATGACATTCGCAGATCCTTGGATGAAGTTGATGCATGCCTCCTAACTGTTTCTCAAAACCAACACTGGTTCCTCATGGTGTACCCCAAGGCTCAACTCTATCCCCGGCCCTTTTTAATCTCTTCATGGAACCCCTTACGGCTATCCTGAACCAAGCCGGGGTCAAATATCACCTGTATGCTGATGACACCTAACTCTATTACAAAATTAAATCACCCAGTGACAACCTACATCTGAATATCACACTAATCAAGATACAAACTTGACTTAATATCAATCACTTAAAGCTGAACTCCAACAAAACTGAACTACTACTTTTCTCCCCGAAAAAAGAACCTGCTACCAATCCAAATATGGCTCAAGAATTTGGACGCTCTAAACTGTTCTCTAACACTGTCCAACACCGTTAAGTCCTTAGGTATCACCCTGGACAGAAACATGTCATTGAAAGCCCATATCAACAACTCAGCCAAAGGAGCACTCCTCACACTAAAACACCTCAAAAAAATCCAACCTTTCATTCCCCCTGAAGATTTTAACACGGTAGTGCAATCACTTGTCCTCTCAAAACTGGATTATGGTAACGCCATCTTCACAGAAACTCCGAAAGCTCACCTGGCCCCCTTAAGTTCAGTTCTTAACATGGCAGCCCAGCTAATAACAGGTTGCAATCGGTTTGAGCATATCACACTGGCCCTCAGGGGCCTCAATTGGCTCCCAATCGAAGGAAGATGTTTCTACAAGACCGCTTACATCACCCACAAAGCCCTTCACACACATAACCCCAACTATCTGGAGAACAAACTTTCGAAAGTTGGTAGAGCCAGATCTCTAAGGAGCTCCAACACACTTCTTCTCATACCTCCCAAACTGTAAAAGAAATCCTCCCAGACACGTTCTTTCTCTGGAAATGCTCCCACGATATGGAACTTACTCCCTAGTGACCTGCGCTGCAACTCCTCATTTTCCTGTTTCAAACGGGACCTTAAACACCTACTGCTCAACAAATACTTTAACAAACCCTAACTGAGCTATGTTCCCAAAGCTCACACCCACTCTGCCTTGACAAGTTGTAGCGGTTAAATTAGTGTTTCAGCGGTCCACTATGTCTTGTACATTTTTTAGCTCAAGCGGTTCCTATGTCTGCATACTGTAACTACCGCTGCGGCCTAACGATTTTCTTTGTCTGTTTTTTTGCATGTACTTCAATCTAATGATCTCGCATTATATGTAAAGCGCTCTGATACCTTCGGGTCTAGCTAGCGCTATAAAACACTTGGAAATAATAATGTTTCATCTGGAAGAGTGGAAGAAAATAACAAAGGACAAGTGGGTGCTGAATATTGTGCAGAATGGCTATTTGCTCAGATTCAAATCCCCACCTCCATCAGTACCTCCGCGACAAAAAGTTCTCCAAAACACCACTTGTTGCAAGCGGAGGTGAACAGTCTTCTGCAGAAAGATGCCATAGAAACAGTCCCGATTCCACAAAGAAGACAAGGAATATATTCTCGTTATTTTCTGGTACAGAAAAGAGGCCCTACCAGAGAATACAGACCAATGCTTGACCTGAGGTTTTAAAAAAAATTCATCCGCAAAGAAAAATTTCGAATGTTAGCGCTGCATCAAATCTTTCCTCATCTACACCATGTGGACTGGATGTGTTCTATAGACATGCAGGATGCCTACTTTCATGTTCCGGTGTCCAAAAAACATCGGAAATTTCTGCGATTTCAGATGGCTCTCCAACATTTCCAATTCAAGGTTCTCCCGTTTGGGCTCAAATCAGCTCCCCGAACTTTTTCGAAATGCATGGCAGTGGTGGCAGCTTTTCTTCGCAAACAAAGGATATTCATATATCCTTACCTGGACGACTGGCTCCTGAAGGGCTCGTCACCCACTCTGCTTCAGAGTCATCTCTCATACTGCCTTCAACTACTGAGCAAGCTGGGCCTACAAGTCAACTACAAAAAGTCGATTTTCAACCCGACTCAGAAGATCCACTACCTGGGTACTTCCCTGGATACCGCAAGCGTGTGTCCTTCGGAGGAGAGGTTATCCTCAATCCGAGAGAAATGTCACAATCTTCTTCTTTCTCAGCATCCCACAGTCAGACAGGTGTCATCGCTGCTGGGATCAATGGCATCATGCATCTTCATAGTACCAAACACCAGGTTGAATATGCGTCCTCTGAGGCAAACTCTGGAGGACCAGTGGATGCAGATATCGGGCCGCTGGGAGGACTGTGTTTCTCTCCCCCAATCGGCCAAGGATTCCATCAGATGGTGGATGAAGCGATCCCATCTACTGAAGGGAGTTCCTTTTCACCAGGACCCTCCTACTCAGACAATCATCACGGATGCTTCCCCTCAAGGCTGGGGGGCTCATATGGGTCCTCTCCAAGTGCAAGGGCTTTGGTCAGAGGCAGAGGCAGAACAAGGGTATCACATCACCCTTCTAGAGCTGAGAGCCGTACACCTAGCTCTCAAATCACTGTTCCCTTCTCTCCAGTCTCACAGGGGGGTACCAGGTCGAGACCTCTCTCTCTGGAGGCTCAGACCATCTGGAAATGGCTTCTCGCAAGAAATTTAACCATTGTGGCAATTCATCTTCCGGGAACTCTCAACGTCCAAGCAGACGCCGTAAGTCGGGACTTCGTCGAAGCCCACAACTGGGTGCTCAACAACGAGGTCATGCAAGACATTTTCCACCAATGGGGAGTGCCAGACATCGATCTGTTTGCAGACGCGGCAAACGCAAAATCCCCTGTCTTCGCATCCAGGTTTCACCAACCAGGTTCACGGGGGAATGCCCTTTTGATAAAATGGTCTCAGACATTACTATAATCCTTTCCACCAATCCCGTTGATCCCTGCAGTGATCAACAAATTCTACAGGACCAACGTCCAGACTTGTTGTCCAAGAACGAAGGGAAGGTGTTTTACCCCAATCTCTCATCCCTACGATTGACGGCATGGCTCCTGAAGTCCTTCAATACGGACACTTAGATTTACCTTCGGAATGTATGAATATACTCAAAGAAGCCAAAATACCTTCCACCAGAAAATCGTACGCTTTCAAGTGGAAGCGATTTTACTTATGGTGTATGGACAATGGTCATGATCCAGTTCGGGGTCAAGAGCAGGTGATCTTACCGTGTTTGCTACATTTGGCCAAATCTGGCCTTCAGTTTTCCTCTATAAAAGTTCATCTAGCAGCTATCACTGCATACAGAAAGTCCCATACACAAGTTTCCTTTTTCCAAATTCCTGTGGTTAAGGATTTTCTTGAGGGGATAAAAAAGGTTTACCCACCGATCAGATCTCCATCTCCACCTTGGGAGCTCAACATAGTTCTTGCTAAATTGATGGGTGCTCCTTTTGAGCCTATTCACAGAGCTTTTCTGTAGCACTTGTCATGGAAGGCCGCTTTTTTAGTGGCCATCACCTCTGCTCGCAGGGTTAGTGAGATCCAGGCCTTGTGTTGTAAAGAGCCCTATATTGTTTTTCATGCAAACAGAGTGGTTTTAAGAACCCATCCGAGCTTCCTACCTAAAGTGGTCTCGGATTTCCATATTAATCAGGCCATCACTCTCCCCACATTCTTTCCCAATCCCTCAAATACTCCAGAGAGGTCCCTCCATTCACTAGACCTCAAGAGGGTTCTGAAATTCTAGTTAGACAAGACGAAGGCCTTGAGAAAATCAGACCGCCTATTTATAAACTATGGTTCCATAAATACTGGTTCTGCAGCTTCCAAAAGGTCTATCTCTAGGTGGACAGTGTCTTGAATATCTTTGTCCTACCAACTAGCCAACAAAGCCCTCCCAGGCAAACCTAAGGCTCATTCTACCAGGGGAAAAGCCTCTACCACCTCTCTCCTTAGGAATGTACCTATTGCAGGAATTTGTGAAGCAGCCACATGGCGATCAGTTCATACTTTCACTCGCCATTACTGTTTGGACTCTGACACACAGGCGGATGCTCAGTTTGGGCAAGCCTCATTAAGAAATTTGTTTGGATGATTCAATGTTAAGGTGCTATATTTACTGTTCTTTGTGCTGTTTCTCGTCCGCGAGGAGGTGGGTATGGGCTTGCTACTCTAGTCAGTGCTTATGACTATTGATGAGTAGCCCCTGGAAGAGAAGGATAAGTTACTTACCTGTAACCTTAGTTCTCTTCTAGGGGTATACTTATCAAAGTCATAAGCAACCCTCCCGCCTCCCCGTACGAGTATTGACAGTATAATAGCGTGTTATCTGCACCTTATGTCCTGGTACCTACAAGTTAGTACACCGTAAAAAAGAACTGACCTAACTGTCACCTGTGGTGCATGATGGGAGCAGGGGGCTCCTGGAGGTCTTAAAGGCACGGTTTCCAGTTTCTTGGAAGCCTTAAAGGCAAGGTGCCAGGTTTTTTTTATAATACTGTGATGTTTTCTTCATCCATGCAGCCTATGGGCTAATTGCCTGCTATTACCTGTTTCTTTCTCTAAAAATAAAACGCTGTCTTGGAACACTATTGGAGTGTATGTTCTCTATTACAGTATTTATAGGAGGAATTATTTTCATTTGATGAGAAATCCATGTAATTTTGGCATATTAGCCTATTGGAACTATAATAGGCTGCATGTTTATGTATGTATACATGTATATATGTATGTTTTGGAAGTACTCTGGGCTTGTTTGGCTAAACATACACATATATATGAATTTTTTTATATGGTCCGGGGTCGCGCACGTGGGCGGGGATTATTCCGGGGTCCCGCACGTGGGCGGGGATTATTCAGTGCTTATGACTTTGATGAGTATACCACTGTAAGAGAACTAGGATTACAGGTAAGTAACTTATCCTTCAGGCTCAGGAGCAGAAGCTGGGTGGCCTGGAGGCGGCCCTGCATGGGGATCCACAGGCTCTGGGGGGTGGGGGAAAGCACGAGAAGAACTTATGGCCTCCTGGTGTAGGCTTGAAAAACATAAATATATAGCGTATCGACAACACCTTCATATGGAAGGAGATAAGTCTGGGGCCCCACTAGCAAGATTGATTAAATCTGAATCTGCCCCATCCCCTATCTTGCAACTACAGGACAGAAAGGGGGAGTTGGTCATGTACCCAGCGGGCAATTTTAGACACTTTAGCACACCATCTAGCTACCGCCTGTCAAACCAAGTCAGATGCACCCCCAGAAATAATACAGGATTACCTTAATCACATTGAGCTACCACAGATAGCCCCTGAGGAAGTGGAGACCCGTGCAGCTCCCATAACAAAAGAAGAGTTATTAATCGCTATCAGACATCTTAAAACTGCCAAATGCCTGGGCAGTGATGGTCTCCTGGCCGAATTTTATCAGCGGTTCGCACCGCTGCTATCTGATAAATTATTAGAGGTGTACAATGAAACGCGTGAGAGACGATCCATGCCTGGCTCTATACAGGAGGCGCTGGTATCTATGATTTTAAAGACAGATAAGAACCCTTTACTGCCCGGCTCCTATAGGCCGATCTCCCTCCTGAATCTGGATGTCAAGATACTGAGCCAGATTCTTGCGACCAGGTTGTTGCCCCACATGCCTCACTTAATACACCCGGACCAAGCAGGATTTATACCTAGGAGAAATACCACGCATAACCTGAGAAGACTTGCACATATTTGGCATGCCCCGTTAATACAGAATGAGGACTGTGCCCTGGCTATGTTAGATTTTGAGTAAGCCTTCAACTCGATAGAGTGGACATATATCTGGGCAGTCCTCTGAAAGATGGGGATGCGACAGGCGTTTCTCCGCTGGGTTCAACTACTATATATGAATCCGACGGCCCGGGTGCAACTCGGGGGTGGTGTCGGATTAATTTCTTTTGTTAAGTGGAACACAACTGGGATGCCCCCTGTCGCCACTGCTGTTTGCGACGGCGATGGAGCCACTAGCGGCAACATTCCGAAAAAACATGGTGGGACATGGAATCTCCATGGGGGATACCGTACTTGTCGAGTTCTCTGGACTCTGCATTAACCCTGGTAAATCGTTAATAGTCCCAATCGGGAAATTGGCACAGGAGGCAACCGATATACACCCTGACGTGGGCCTGCCGTGGAAAAAAGAGTGTATAAGGTACCTGGGAATTCAACTGTGGCATTCCTCCTCATCATTACTAGAGCATAACATAGGGAGGATATTAGAAGGGGTGCGAGCTTCGGTGAGATTCTAGAAGTCCTTGCCTCTCTCCCTAATGGGAAAGGTGGCGATTATAAAAATGATAACACTGCCCGCTGTCTCTATACCCTGCAACACTCTTTCTACGAAGCTCCTAAATCCTATTTTCCGGCATTAGATAGCTCACTGGTGGAATTGCTGTGGGGGAACAAGCGGAAACGTGTTAAGCTAGACACCCTCGAGGGGGCGTGGCCAAGAGCATCAAGATGGCGGTCGCACCTTAGGTGTGCTCCGGACCCCTCCATCATCTGCTCTGCCATCCACCGCCATCGGGATCCCCTTGAACCCCACATCTAGTACCTTGCTGCCTGGGGGCCCCTGGGGCTTCTTCTGAGACGACGTGAGGCGATTTCTGGGCTGTGCGGGCTGCCCCGGTTTCCCGAACCCGCTGCGCATCATCCCCAAGATGGCGGCCGCCGCCGGAGAGATCCCCGAACCTTCGCCGGCCCTGTGATCCTGGCCGGCCTTGCCTGCGGTGTGAAAGCTCATAGTACATTTGGCGCCTCACCGGCTGGTTGTGTAAGCCAGTTCCCCCCTGGCGACGCCTGGCTGCCCCGGTCTCTGGCGTTTTGGGCGACCGGGGAGCTTGTTTGTCAGCGCGCTGAGATCCGAGTGACTGAGACGACATCGGCCGTCAATCGGGCTGCAGAGACCTGAAGCGGTACCTCTCCCCCTGGTGATCCACTGCGCTCCTCTCCAGGGCTCGCCTGCTGCTTCGAGAGGGGGCCGGACCTGCTCCCCTGCTCTGTAGCGGCGGCGCTGCGGGGTTTCCTTCTACCCGCCGGCCGTGAGCAGTGACCCTGCAGAACTCGTGAAGGGAGCCCGGAGGTGACTGGACTATTCCTGCTGCACCCGAGGCCTAGACTGACGCTGCAGACGCCGCGGGCCGCCATCTGATGAGAGACCTGCTGTGAGCAGTGAGCACACGGAGGACCTGCTTGGAGGTAAGGAGCGGGGGTGCTGCTGCACCTGGGTCCGGGGTGAGGATTCGGCCGTCGATCGGGCGGCAGGGGAGAGGGCCCACTGGCTAGCACGGCTCCTCTTTCCCCCGCCTCCTCCCCCGCTCCCCAATCGTCTGTGAGACCCAGCAGTTGGGGGGGCCCTACCCCCGCGCCCCGGCTGCAACGGCCCGGCCTGCTGTACTTCCCTCTAGTGGGGTGTCGGGAATGCCTCGGCTGCCATTTCGGGCGGCGGTGACCCTCTGAAGGGCAATTCCACGCCGGGTGCGGGGATCTGACAGCTCCCTGGGGGGTTTCGGCCACAACTTCGAGTGGTGGAGCATGAGTGGTCCTCTAGCGTCTCCTCGGGCCCCTCCCTTGGTCATCCGCCGCTGCTGTATCCTGGGGACACGTCTGCCCGCACCGGCCCTTTAGCCCGGGCCCACTGCTGCCCCGGACTTCTGCTGCTGCCCTATGCGCTTAAGACTCCCCCCCCCACGGACGCTTGTGGGCCCGCTGCCCGGGGAAGCCAGTGGTGGATCGGACGGCGAGGTGTGGTGTGGCCGAGCTGGCCCCCTCCTGCCTCCGCCGCCTCTTCATTCTCCATCTCCCCGCCGGACATCTGGGGACCGAGCCGCATCCCTCCCTTCTGCTGGGGAGTGACCATGGGTCGAGACAGAGTACCTAAGACTCCTGCCACCCAAACGAAGATTGACCGGTTCACCACCGCGGACACCGGGGCGACTGGGGGGGCTGCGGATAAAGAGGCCCCCACTGCTGCAGACCTATCCATGATTCTCCAAGCCATTCATGCGTCGCAATACTCGGTTGAAAGTAAGATTGCTGAAGTCAGGGTCGACATGACCCTGATCAGGCAGGATCTCCGCAACGCCACCGCCCGGATTAAAGAAACTGAATCTCGCATCTCTACCGTAGAGGACGACGTTCAACAGCTCAAGACCCAGGTTACCTGACTCCAATCTCACACCCAGGAGCTGCACCGGTGGGCTGAAGATGCCGAAAACAGGTCCCGTCATAATAACCTTTGTCTGGTTGGATTTGCAGAGGGCGTGGAGCAAGGCCGGACGGGGGACTTTGTGGAGCGCTGGCTGCGCTCGTGGATGCCCGAGGGCTCCCTCTCCCCATGGTTTGCGATCGAACGGGCTCATCGCTTGCTTGCGCCCCGGCCCCAACCAGGAGCGCCCTTTAGGCCGATCATCATGCGCATCCTTAACTTCAAAGACCGGGACTCTATACTGGCCGAAGACCGTAAGCAACAGCATCTTCAGCACGAGAATCGGACAATCATGGTTTTTCCTGATTACACCCGCGAGGTCCAGGGCCAGCGTCGTTCCTTCGGAGCAGTTAAGCAGAAGACTCCTCTTCCCGGCCCGTTTGAGAGTGGTGTTTCAGGACAGAACTCTCTTTTTCGATGATCCAGGTGAGGCCTGGGCATGGGCGACGGAAGAACGTCCCATGCGACTCAGCGCCCCGAATCCGACCACCTGCAACAGTGCTGGGGGCGCCCGGCGCGACATGCCAGTTCTCCGACCAAAACGAAATCGCTCAAACAGGCGCAGGGGCCAGAGACGCGCCCGTTCCGACTCTCCGTTGGGCCCTTCTCGACAGCTTGCCTCCGGATCGCGTGCCGGGGCCTCCCCCGCTCGGCGACGCTCTGGCTCACCGGGCCGCTCGGATCCAGGAACTGCATCGCCCCCTCCATCGCTGCTGGATCTCCCGACACGGACCTTTCTCGCAGCCCAACGCGTCTGCCAGGCCCTGCTTGAGGCCACCTGTTCCCCAGGATGGCTATTGAATCCATTCTAGAATGTATACTTTGGCTAGTTATTAATGTTATATCCCGATGGACACAGCTATGAACATCCTACCATGAGGAGGGGTCCTCCACGATACCCTGCGTTTTAGTTTGGTTCTTCCCTGGTTATCCACTGTTTGGGCGACAGATGCTTCCGTTCCCGAAGTATGGGGAGGGGGTTTGGGGGGGGATGGAGCTGCGGCTCCAGTTTGTATTGTTTGTTTTTATTGTTTATTGCACCAA
The DNA here is from genome assembly GCA_963921515.1 of Calotriton arnoldi. Classification (NCBI taxonomy): domain Eukaryota; kingdom Metazoa; phylum Chordata; class Amphibia; order Caudata; family Salamandridae; genus Calotriton; species Calotriton arnoldi. The sequence goes on along the minus strand of CAWUFW010002690.1, from coordinate 723,252 downwards.
CAAGTTCCTTCCACATCGAGGCGACCACACATCACCCAACACTACGGCGACCTGTCCACTGCCTACTGTTGTGGCCTTCCTTCGGCCGCCTCTGCCACCCCTGCCTGCTGACCGGTCCCATGTCCGCCTTCCCCCTGCCTGACGGTCATGCTGCCGCGGTCCCGCTCCATATAATGTCCTGGAATGTTAACGGCCTCCTAGATAAGGTCAAGCGCGCAGCGGTCCTGCGATATGCCCAGCGTCATGCCACAGACATACTCCTACTTCAAGAGACCCATCTGCTGGGCAACCACTGCCCCTTCCTGGCGCGTCAAGGCTATGGAGGAGTCTGGCACTCTGGCTTCAATAGGGGATCACGGGGTGGCCATCCTGGTGCGCCGCAGTCTTCCACTGGTGACACGCAAAGTGACGCATGACCCTCAGGGCTGCTTCGTTCTCCTGGAAGGGACCCTCGGAGACCGGCCTTTAAACCTGCTTGCTGTTTATTTTCTCCCCTCCCTGCTGGCTTCCACGCTTAAACAACTCACCTCCCTCATTGCCGCCTTACCCTTGGGTACGACTGTTATTGGGGGTGACTTTAATGCGGTCATGGACCCTGGCCTAGACACTGCCTCGCCTCCCTCCGCTACTAGGATTGCCCTATCGGGCCTCCTATGGACCTGGGCTACCAATTTAGGTCTCGGGGACGCCTGGAGACTCTGGCACCCGGTGACCCGACATTATACCCATACCTCGGCTTCTCATCACACTCATGCACGAATAGACTACGTCTTCTTGCCGGCCCAAGACTGTCGGGCGATCCAGACCATCACCATTCTCCCCAGGGGCCTATCGGACCACTCTCCGGTGGCGCTACAATTAGGTGCGCTCCCTCCATCCTCACGTCCGATCTGGCGCCTCAACGCCTGGTTCCTCCAGGACGAGAAATTCAAGGAGCGGGTGGGAGCTGAGCTTTGTCGCTATTTCACCGACAATCAAGGATCGGTGTCCTCCTTTCGTACCCTATGGGAGGCTGGGAAGGCCACCGTTCGAGGCTTTGCCAAAGGCCAACTTAAACTTAACCGCGCGGCGCACGACTCCCGCCTCACACTTCTGGAGGCTCAAGCCGCCCAGCTTGAGACCTTGACCCCAGGAGATAAAACCGAGTCTCAAGACAGGAGACTCGCGTTTCTGCGGGATGAGATCAGACAGACTTCCCTTGAGGCTGCCAAGCTGCTCTGGAGATCTTCTGTGGCCCGAGTCTACGGATGGGGAGATAAAAATGGGAAGCTCCTCCATCGCCTGGCCACCTACCCTATGGCCAACCGTATCATCCCAGAGGTGCTTGATCTGAGTGGGAAAGCCCATCACGCCCCGGCGGCAGTGGCCCGATGCTTTGCCGCCTACTACGCCACTCTCTATTCGGCTCGAGCTCCTAGTCTCACTCTCCCAGAGCTCCTCCGGCGCAAGCGGTTCCCAGTCCCGCGCCTTAGCGACTCAGAGGCCGAGGCGCTTGACCTTCCGATCTCCCCTGAGGTTCATGACGCCATATCGCGCATGGCGGCAGGTAAGACAACCGGACCGGATGGGCTCCCTCAAGAGTTCTATGCGTCCTACCGGGACACTCTGGTCCCACCTCTCCTGGAAATGTACCGAGAGGCGGTGGACTGCGGCTCCTTCCGTCCAGAGATGGACCTGGCCACCGTCGTGGTGATCCCTAAGTCGCAGCCCCCCTCGAACTGTTGCTCTGACTATCGCCCCATTTCTCTAATCAACTCAGAGCTTAAAATCTTCGCCTCCGTCTTGGCCAACCGTATACGACCACATCTGGCCAAGCTGGTCCACCCAGACCAGTGCGGTTTTATGCCCTCTAGAGGAACCAGGCACTGCCTCCGACGCCTCCACCTTGCCTTAGCAAATCGGCACCTCCTGACTCCCTACTTGTCTCTCCTTCTTGTGGACTTCGAGAAGGCATTCGATTCGGTGGACTGGGGCTACTTGGACACAGTGTTGGAGGAAATGGGTTTTGGGCTCCCCTTCCGTAATCTAGTTGGGACGCTGTACTGCCGCCCTCGGGCTCAGGTTCTAGTAAATGGGGCTCTGTCCCGTCCCTTTCCTATCAGGAGGGGCACGAGACAAGGGTGCCCCCTTTCGCCGCTTCTTTTCGCGCTGATCATGGAACCCTTTGCTTGTCTCGTCCGCTCCGACCGGTCTCTCACGGGATGGAGCTGGCCCGGCTTTGTAGAGGACAAGATTGCGCTTTACGCGGACGACGTGTTGTTATTTTTAGCAGACCCTGCTCAGTCGGGACCCCGATGTCTCCGGGCCATGACTCTCTTTGAACGCACCTCTGGCCTTCGGTTGAACCCGGCCAAGTCCACCCTGGTCCCCCTCCACCTCTCACGGGAGTGCTTCGACTGGCAGTCGACGGTACCTCTTCGGCGGCAGTCCTTCAAGTACTTGGGGATCTGGGTGGGCCTTCTCCCCGACCTTGCTTGGTCGCTTAACGTTACCCTGTTGGTTAAGCGGGTCCACGCCGACCTACTCAAATGGCAAAAGCTACCGCTAAACCCTCTTGGTAGGATAGCTTTGTTTAAAATGATGATCTTACCCAGATTTCTCTATCTGCTCCAGAATATGCCCCTCTCCTTCCCCAGATCCTGGTTTCGGGAGATGGACAGCTTGGCCACTAAGATTTTATTGGGAGGGCGGAGGCCAAGGCTGGCCCTGGTCCAATGTCGGATCCCACCTTTTGACGGTGGTCTTGGGATGACGAGTTTGCATCTTTATTATCTAGCGACTCGACTCCTCACCGTGCACGATTGGTTTAATGGCGGCTGGTCCGACCTGGCATATCGTCTGGAGCTACACACCCTGTGTCTGTCTAATATTCAGGGGATGCTCTACGGGGACACTGTCTCCCAAGCTCTTCCGGAGGTCATACGCGGCGTATTCTTGGCCTGGCGGGCCTCTCTGCGTCACACACATTGGTCAGGTAAGCTGACCCAGTATACTCCTCTGTGGTGCGGGACCAGTCTCCGAGAGGTTGCCAATCTTTCAGGATTCCGACCGTGGGATCTTATTGGAATCTCCCTGCTGGGCGACATCTAGAGTGGGACTCGCTTACGCTTCTTCCAGGACTTGCAGACTCGATACTCCCTTCACTCATCCCAGTTCTTTCGCTATCTTCAATTACGCCATGCCCTTAGCTCCCATGTTTCGGAGGGTACCTCCTTACCTGAATACAGCCCACAAGAAGCCCAGGTCATGACCGGTAATCTGGGGAAGGGGGGAATCTCCTGTATCTACCGATCCCTTACAAATAACACCCCCAATTCCCTATCTCGCCTCCGGGCTACATGGGAGGGTTGGATTGGGGCTCTAGAGGACGCTGACTGGAGAGACGCATTGATGGCCCCCAAAACAATTACAGTCTCTGCGAGGCTTCGCCTAGTCCAAGTATATTACCTTCACGCTACTTACCTCACGCCACTGCGCCTCCACCGCGCGGGGCTCCGGCCCGATGCTTCCTGCCCCCGCTGTTCTCACCCACAAGCAGATTTCTATCACATGGTATGGCTCTGGTCTGTGATCACGAGGTACTGGGAATTGGTAACCGGGGAACTTGCTGAGGTCTTGGGCTGGGAGGTCCCTCTCGCTCCGTTGAATGTGATCCTGGGCATCTCCGAGGGACTGGACGGCACCAGGGCTGAGAAGCTCTTCCTCAACACTGCCCTGATGGTGGCCAAGAGGGACATAGCGGCTCATTGGCTGAACTCAGACCCACCTACGATGGCGCGCTGGCGTAGGGGAGTGAGCTGGTGCGCGGCACAGGAGCGGCCCCTGTACGCAGCCAGAGGGTGCCCGCAAAAGTTTTGTCGAATGTGGGGCAAATGGGTGGGGGTGGTGGAGGACTAAAGAGAAGGGGCCTCTATCATGCGAATGTGGACTGGAGCTGGACCGTCATTATCTTCTTTATGCTTGTCAGCTATACATGCGGATGTGATGTGTTCTCGTCTATATTTCGCCTTGCATATTGTGCTCTTAATTGGCGGTGTTACTTTTGCTGCGATTTCATAAAATCAATAAAATTGGTTATAAAAAAAAAAAAGTTAGACACCCTCCAACGGATGTGGGTAGACGGAGGTGGAGATCCCGTATGCATTTATATTATGTAGCGGCCCAACTACAATATGCGGTCCACTGGCTGGAGGAGGGTAGATATTGGGAGAAAACCCTTTTGGCGGGCACCTACAGTGGTAGTACTTTGCCTGAGCTACTCATGATGGGAGCTGTGATCCCGAACGAATACCCATACCTGATTAGATATGTGGCGAGAGTTTGGGAAGATGCAGTTAAGAGAGTAATCCAGAAGGCACCTTACTCCCCTGACATGCCATTGTGGGTCATCAGGCCTTTCAAAAAAATTGCAGAGTCCATGTCCGTCCAGCAATGGAAAGAATGGGGGATGTCTTACAATGGGAGACCTGTATAATAAAAGGCAACTTTATAACCCGAGAGGAGGCTGTGAATACTTTTGAGCTGGGAGTGGGTCAATTCCTACAGTATAGTAAGATAGTGGCAGTGGCTAGGGAGATCTGGACTTCCTTCCCGGATGAACCCCCATGTACAACTGTTCTAACAACTATACTATCAATGGCGGGTGGGTTGCGCTTGATATCCCACATCTATAGAGCTCTTCGATACGATAGCCCAGTCATTCCCCTCCCGGTTCAGGCAAGGTGGGAGGAAGAGTCGGAGGAACCTATATCAGAACGAGAGTGGGCGAAAGTACATGAAGGAGTTCGTGAGGTGAGCTCCAATGCCCGTTTTAAGCCAGCCCCACTGCCTCCAGTAGTACGGCGCCGTGGTCAGGCACCGCCATTCAACCACTGCTGCTCCCCCCTATAGACTCTATAGAGCCTTTCAGCACTGCATGCTCCAGAGGATGGCACGTTGGAAGCCAGACTAAAAGAGCATTTCAACCGGTTAGAGAGAAAGCTCCTTTTTAATCTTTTGTGTGGTGGGTTGGGCTTGTTGGGAAGAGGGTGGGAATGTGGGTGTTGTGCCAATCTTGGGGTTTTTTGCTTATTTAATAATGAACATTTATGTTTTGGGACTTTCTTTCTTCTAAGCTTACTTTGAACATTGATTGAGGTTAGGGAGAGGGGTGGGCCAGGTGTTGTGGGTTTTCTAGTTTATATTTGTTAGGGAAATACATTTTTTAAAGTTGTACATATGATTTAAATCTTTTTTGGGGGGGGTTTACTCTTTTATTTCACACTGCTTCTTTTTCTGCAGGCCCACAGCCAGTTTTTAGGTCAAGCCTAGCGTTGCAGCGCATGTGCTGCTCGCTTTGCGAGGCATGCAGTATTCAGTATAGTGTGGAAGCTTCGTGGAAGCTCCGCCCATCATTTTCATTGGCTTGTGTCTTAAATGCTGCCTTCCGATTGGTTGTAGGCTTGTTAGTCCCTCTTTATGACGGCCATGTCGTCATTTGTGTCCTTCCATGGCTACTGGCCCCTTTACTGCAGACTACTTTCTTCCCCTGCCCACCCCCTCCCGCAGTCCGATGCCTTCTCGTCCGCCCCCCCGTTCGTGCCTTGTCGCCCCCCTGCTCCCAGCCAAACACTCTCATTTGCAATGCAATAGGTCTCGCATAAATGCGAGTCCTATTGCATTGCAAATACTTGTTTGTATTTAATTATGCTCTCCGAGACAACGTGACCCGCTCATGTGACTTACAGCAGCTGCTGCTGATAACTTGAGCCGCGCATCAGGTCATCCTGAGCGCGCGCAAGGAACAGTCCGTGGCACTAGCCGAGGGCTTTGTGGGCGACTGTCAAGAGAGCCATGGAGCCTGTCCCGGTCAGCTTTCTCCTGCAGCCACCTGTCTTCTATACGGGAGGAAACGCGAGCTCTTACTTGGGCACAGACACTGATAATCGCAGTCCCTGCGTCGTGGCATGTTCAGCACCTTTCAGAATGTCGCGACGTCCAGTATTTTTCGAAATTAAATAAATGATAGGGTTAAAGGGGACTTAGAAACGAAGATCCATAAATATTCAGTAATCTACTTAGTTTCATTTATAAGAGTGCCAGGCGGGCTCTTTTGCTGTTGATATTACGCCGTTGCCCGCCCATAACCTGCTCCACCCCCAAGAAACTGGTTTGGGGCGTCTCGCATGTTACACACAGCGCTGGATTCGCCACCTTATGTTTGTAAATGTTTGCATATCCCCAAATAGTCGTTTTACTCTAACCTTTCCTACCAGCGTTACAGTGTGGAGATAAGTTCAAACTTCCGACCCCCCCGTCTCCCAACCTATCCCTTTCTTCGTTTAATCTTTACCCCGCGCACGGCTGCATAGCTGCCAAGTTTATTTATTTATATTCACTGCATGTCTAAGTTAGTTTTTGATTTAGAATGTTCACAGCAGTCACTTCAGTTTTCTATTTCTTATTTGTCTTTGTACGCTGTTTCAGTTTCTTTCCATATAAGCATATTTTTTTGTTCTTTATTCCCTAGAGACTTAGTTTTAGTTAGAAAGCTGTTGTTATCCGGGGTGTGAGGATGGGAGTAGGCTGATGGCAGGACGTTGATTTAACACAATGTCATTGCAGAAAGCTGTCTCACAGGAAGTGAAGTCGCAGGCACATGAAGCTCTTGCTTGACTTTAATGGAATGGGTGTTTTCCCTGATAGTTTAGTATTTGGTTTCTTCATCCAGGAATACTCTACCTAGTTATCTAAATGGGGACTAAAGTATGCTAGTCTTAATTTATTTGTTCTTGTGAAGCGCTTGATTATAGAAAACGAAGAAGCTGTATATAGATACCTGAATCAGTTTACTGAGTGGAAAAAAACAGATTCTAGGGGCTTCACGTAATTTCAACAGATTGTATTTCCTCGTGGTAATTGCAAGGAGTTCAACAAGCAGGGATCTTAAACGCAAAAGACCTTACCGCTCCAGTAAATTGAGTCTAGGGAGTGTGAGTTGGCAGACCTTAGTTCTCGGACTGGCTGGTGGTACTTCAATTTTTTTAGTCAGAAAGGTGGGCTTGGAGCTGTAGTAGGCCTTTTGCATTAGCCAAACTCCTTTAAAGTGGATCTGTGTTTTTGACTAGTAACCAGTGGAGGGAAGGACTCTCACTAGGCAGAAACAGGCCCAAACTTTTTCAGATTAAAGATAAACCGAACGGTCGGGTTTTGTACGTTTTTTTGGGAAGTAACCTCAGGTACGCTGAATTGCCAAATTTGAGTTGTGAATCAAATGAAAGTGTTGGCCATTTTGACTTTATGTGGAAAAGAAAGGAATAGGATATTTTCTTGAGCACGGTGTAGCCATCATTAGTTCACCAGGTGCCGTATCTCCACGCCCAGGGTATTGAAGTGGCTGTCTCATCTCCGTTGTGTCTTTCTCTTACCACGTAAGGGGTGAAAATGATGGCCCGTTTTGCGTGCTTGCTTTTGGGCCCTTGGTACCCTTGAAACATCAGAGAAATCTAGGTCTCGTTCGTGGTCTGCCTGCAGGTGAATGCATTTCTTGTGTAAGCCTGTCCTAGTAATAATACCACAGATATTCTGCGAAGGAAGCTGGGTGGGAACTGCAGGTTTGATGGAGTAATAGCGCCACTCTTTTACGCCTTCCTCTAAATGGTGCCCTAAGTATTGAAGTGCCCATAGCGGACCACGGAGTACAGCTTCTGAGGGGTTAGTGTACATTGGTAGCCATTGCTCGCCGATTATCCACATTGACACTCCGTGTGAAGCCAGAACAATGTCAAGGCAGCGGGTTCTAGGCCTGGGGGGCAGGACAGGCAATTGTGCAGCCTTCAGTTATCATAGCAGAGGATGAAAAAAATTATATCTGCTGCCAGGCATGGTGTGACAGTTGTGGTTTTCCAACAGAGCAACTAAGAAGGTGCTGCTGTGTCTCAGCTGAGTAGAAAGGGACATAAGAGAAATGTCAGGTAGTCTTGAGATTCCTGCATTGCTTGGGCTACTGAGCTGGGATTCCACAATATGGAGTATTATTGAAGTACCCAAGTGTGATAAGCAACTGGTGGCAGATGGGAGTCTGGTAGTGACAGAAACTGAAAATCCCTGAGCATTAAATGTAGAATTTAACGTTGGGGGAAGAGCAATCCACGAATATCGAGAATATTTGGAATGTCCTATTAGAGAGAGACAGAGTGTGTGTGAAGTACCAGCTAAAAATTAAGTTGATCGAGGGGTGCATTGTATTGTTGTCATGCATAACCTTGTACTAGGACTACCAAATATTCTTCCGCAGGCCCTCTAATTGCGAATTTTAAGAATCTGAATTTTGAGCCACTTTTTTACCGCAAAAAAAGATTGTGTATGAGTATCTACCTTGCAGGACCTGACAGATGGCAAAAATATATTATCATTAAAGTACCTTATTCTAATCTAAGCCACGCCCTGTTCCCTTTTAGGAAGCATGATCATTTTTTGTTTGCCTTCCCTTATCAGTAATGACACTGAGATCCAAGAGAGAAAAAATATTGTTCAGCATGAGTGCTGGTAGAGACTGGGTGCCTCTTTAAAGTGACAAAAAGATGTCCCCAGAGTGTGAGTTGAGTATGAGATTGTGTGATTGAGGCATATTTGGCCTCAGTGTGGCAGGGAATTCTTAGGCCACCATCCACCCTCACCTGTACCTAGAGTAGACCAGTCCATGGTGCCAGATGAAGATTTCTGGTTCCACGCCGCACGCAATGTGAGAAGAGGAGTGTGGAGCTTGGTTAAGCTGGAGACCAGTGACAATCTTGAATCTGACCAGGGGCCAGATTATACATTGTGCCCCAGTGGGTCAAAGGGTGCATGTGTCCCGGGGAATAATAGTATTACAGAAGGGGCTGGAAACGTGTGTGTGTCTCCTTCTGTAATACTGATAGTGCTGCTGCACATGTAGCACCAGCGATATCATGAGTGCGTTCCCTCATTTGCATGGTAACGCGGCCATTTGCAAATGAGAAAATCTCTCTACCTCTGTGCCCGTGCCGTGATATAGACATGGGCACACATGCAAACTAGCCCTTAAGCGGTCACTCACACAAAAAGGTGGCTTATTATCAGGTCGCCTCATGAAGGCAGCCCTCAGAAGGGTGGGAAGGGGGTCTCCTGGACCCCTAGACGTTCCCCTGCAGGCGGGTGCAGCCACTCACTTCACCCATCTGCAGGGAGATTCTCCCTCCTCTTTAAAGTGCAGGCAGGTTGCCGCCTGCACAGAGAAGGTTGAAGTGACTTTGAAGCATATTCACCATATTTCACTGAATGCTCTGTCCACATGGTAGTGTGAGATAGCGGATGATTTGGGGGCAGCACATTTATTGTAATTGGGATCACTGTCCTTTAATGCCTGGCATACCTGCTTACAGGTGCGCCATGTCACAAACAAGGACTGTGCGCTCTATATGGACTCTGGTGCATCTACAACACTGCTGTAATGCCAAAATAAAGAATATTTACTGGTTCGAATGGCCAAATTTATTTGCACAGAGGGTCATTGAAGTGTTGAGATGCTGTAGTCATAGACATACTGAAGTTGCACTCTGGTAGATTGCCTGTTCTGGTTAAGTTAGTTATCTGCACATATAGATAGACTGATGTGTAATGTAGGAACTGTGTTTGTGTGTGGGGGTCCTTAAGTCATGAATATGTGTGTGCATTAGGTGTGATTGTAGCTGTCCATATGTGTGAATGTGAATTTGTGCACCAGTCCCAGGAGCAAAAGGGGGTGTCTGGTAGAGCATGAGGTGGGGACAACCTTGGAAGGTTCTGTTTAGTTTATAGCTTCCATCAGTGAAGAAGGGACTACATGTGAAGCAATAGAGCAGCTTTGCTCGGCTTTGGCCTCGCCTTGCCCTGATTTCTGGCAGGACGAAGGATGATCCAGGGACACCATAGGGTGGAGACGTCTCTCTCCATACAGGTGGGGTAGACCCTCTAGGACAAGGTGGGTGTCTAGCCACAAACAGGCAGATTTCCTATGGCAAGCCCAGTCCCAAGTGCTATCTCCACTAGACAGTGAGATGCCAAAGACAAAGGGAGATTGGCGTGAGCCCACCCCCAAATAATTTCTAGCAGCAATAATTTAGCAGACTCACAATGGGCCTCCACTTTGCTGCCAAACCTGGTGGATGAGATAGGACACTGGGTGAGATCCCTCATACCCATCAGGGGTGGAACACCAGGCTTCACCCTAAGCTGAATTGCAAGCTTCCTAATGTGGGATTATAGATATGTCTGATTTTGGGTTTGGTACCAGTTGTTTGCTACATTCAGGGCCGCTGAAGGACTACTTGGAAGCCTCAGGCAGGGGAGCGGCGGCAGGGTCGTAGCTTGGTCAGTAAGATTGGGGGGTTGAGCTTCAGATTTCCCAACAATCACGCTGGGTTATCTTGTTAAAAACATTATATGAGAAGCAGAACATGAGGGGTGTTTAAGGGTCAGTGGAAAGAGAGAGGAGGGTGTTTTGTTGGAGATATTTAAAACAAAACATTTTTCAAACTGATCAGCTTTTTATGTCGAGCCTAGCGTTGCAGCGCATGCGCTGCCTGCTCTGCGAGGCATGCTGTAGTAGGGTATGTTTTAGAAGTGGTGTTGAAGCCCCGCCCATATTTTTCATTGGCTGGTGTCATTGTCCATGGTAAACGCTGGCTTCCGATTGATAATGAGGCTTCTTAGTCCCTCCTTGTTACCGCCCTATCTCCTTTTGTGACCGCCCATCAGGACAGGATCTTTTACTTGCGGCGTTATACTGTCTCCTTCAATTAGTCGGTAGGCACTTTTCAGTAAGCACTTTTTTTTTTTCATTCGGCTTTGGCAAAGGCGCCGCGTGATGCAGTGCAATTGTCAATAGGTTCCTTAGATGCTCGAATGAAACATTTGCATGCAGTGGTAATGCGCTCTTTGTGACCCCCCCTTGCATCTGGAATATGAAAAGGATTTCATTGGCATCAGCACCGATCCTACCCATGCTGAGTCATTGGTAGCTTATTAATCGAAGTAATAATAGAGAGGGAAGTTCAGCATCTTGTCACGACTCCGGGGAGGGTGGGGGCGGGTTCTTTCAGCATCGCTGTCACCTTCTCTGCCGCCCCCAGCATGAAGTGGCTAAGGCGCCGTGCTCCTGTCTTATGTTTCACGTGTGACTCTGTCTGCAGATTGCACTTCTGGCATTTGTCGTGATCCTTAGTCATCTGACACTACTTCGAGTAGGAAAATATTTGCGCGGCAAAGCAGCTCAACAAACAACCCTCCAATTTGGGTTTGATTACGTAACTACGCAAATCGGTCTTTATACATGGCGAGATCGCATCAAGATATGCTGCATCTGCTTCGTCTACAGCACTCTATTTCATATTTTTCCTCGTGCTTCATCGAGGAGACGCGTCGTCGCACCCCGCTCTTCAATACTGTTGTGTACCATCATAATTTAATAACTGTGTATGAGGTAGTGTTAGCATGATTTTGGGGCTAACACGTGTTATAACGAGCACACTGTTAGCCATATTGTTCACGATTGGATGTAAAACCTATGTCTGATTCCGAGTGGTTCATTCCATTTTGTTTGTTTATCTTAAAATCAGATAAGTTTAATAGACTTCTTAGGGTGTAATCAACAGCTAATGAAACCCCACTTAATATTATGGAACCTCAATCCTGGAGCACAGTCGCTCACTGAGGGAGCAGTTTCACTGCTCCATAGCCCCTGCACTCACTAAGGGAGCAGAGTCTCACTGCTCCACAGCCCCCACGCTCACTGAGGGAGCGGAGTCTCACTGCTCCACAGCCCCCACGCTCACTGAGGGAGCAGCGTCTCACTGCTCCACAGCCCCCGCGCTCACTGAGGGAGCAGCATCTCACTGCTCCACAGCCCCCGTGCTCACTGAGGGAGCAGAGTCTCACTGCTCCACAGCCCCCACGCTCACTGAGGAGGCAGCATCTAACTGCTCCACAGCCCCCGTGCTCACTGAGGGGCCGGAATCTCACTGCTCCACAGCCCCAGCGCTCACTGAGGGAGCGGAGTCTCGCTGCTCCACAGCCCCCGCACTCACTGAGGGAGCAGCGTCTCACTGCTCCATAGCCCCCGCGCTCACTGAGGGAGCGGAGTCTCACTGCTCCACAGCCCCCGCGCACACTGAGGGGGCAGCGTCTCACTGCTCCACATCCCCGCGCTCACTGAGAGAGCAGCGTCTCACTGCTCCACAGCCCCCGTGCTCACTGAGGAAGCAGCGTCTCACTGCTCCATAGCCCCTGCGCTCACTGAGGGAGCGGAGTCTCACTGCTCCACAGCCCCCACGCTCACTGAGGCAGCATCTCACTGCTCCACAGCCCCTGTGCTCACTGAGGGACCAGAATCTCACTGCTCCACAGCCCCCGCGCTCACTGAGTGAGTGGAGTCTCACTGCTCCACAGCCCCCGCATTCACTGAGGGAGCAGCGTCTCACTGCTCCATAGCCACCACGCTCACTGAGGGAGTGGAGTCTCACTGCTCCACAGCCCCTGCGTAGCTCTCACTGCTCCACAGCCCCCACGCTCACTGAGGAAGCAGTGTCTCACTGCTCCACAGCACCCACGCTCACTGAGGGATCAGCAACTCACTGCTCCACAGCCCCCGCGCTCACTGAGGCAGCAGCGTCTCACTGCTCCACAGCCCCCGTGCTCACTGAGGGAGCGGAGTCTCACTGCTCCACAGCCCCCGCGCAGCTCTCACTGCTCCACAGCCCCCACGTTCAGTGAGGGAACAGAGTCTCACTGCTCCACAGCCCCCGCGCTCAATGAGGGAGTGGAGTCTCACTGCTCCACAGCCCCCGTGCTCACTGAGGGAGCAGCGTCTCACTGCTCCACAGCCCCCGTGCTCACTGAGGGAGCAGAGTCTCACTGCTCCACAGCCCCCATGCTCACTGAGGAGGCAGCGTCTCACTGCTCCACAGCCCACGTGCTTACTGAGGGACCAGAATCTCACTGCTCCACAGCCCCCGTGCTCACTGAGGGAGCAGCGTCTCACTGCTCCACAGCCCCCGTGCTCACTGAGGGAGCAGAGTCTCACTGCTCCACAGCCCCCATGCTCACTGAGGAGGCAGCGTCTCACTGCTCCACAGCCCACGTGCTTACTGAGGGACCAGAATCTCACTGCTCCACAGCCCCCGCGCTCACTGAGGGAGCGGAGTATCGCTGCTCCACAGCCCCCGCACTCACTGAGGGAGCAGCGTCTCACTGCTCCATAGCCCCCGCGCTCACTGAGGGAGCGGAGTCTCACTGCTCCACAGCCCCCACGCTCACTGAGGGGGCAGTGTCTCACTGCTCCACAGCCCCGCGCTCACTGAGAGACCAGCGTCTCACTGCACCACAGCCCCCACGCTCACTGAGGGAGCAGAGTCTCACTGCTCCATAGCCCCTGCGCTCACTGAGGGAGCAGAGTCTCACTGCTCCACAGCCCCCACGCTCACTGAGGAGGCAGCGTCTCACTGCTCTACAGCCCCTGCGCTCACTGAGGGAGCGGAGTCGCACTGCTCCACAGCCCCCGCATTCACTGAGGGAGTGGCGTCTCACTGCTCCATAGCCACCACGCTCACTGAGGGAGTGGAGTCTCACTGCTCCACAGCCCCTGCGTAGCTCTCACTGCTCCACAGCCCCCACGCTCACTGAGGAAGCAGCGTCTCACTGCTCCACAGCACCCACGCTCACTGAGGGAGCAGCAACTCACTGCTCCACAGCCCCCGCGCTCACTGAGGGAGCAGCTTCTCACTGCTCCACAGCCCCCATGCTCACTGAGGGAGCGGAGTCTCACTGCTCCACAGCCCCCGCGCAGCTCTCACTGCCCCACGCTCAGTGAGGGAACAGAGTCTCACTGCTCCACAGCCCCCGCGCTCACTGAGGGAGCAGCGTCTCACTGCTCCATAGCCCCATGCTCACTGAGGGAGCAGTGTCTCACTGCTCCACAGCCCCCGCGCTCACTGAGGGAGCGGAGTCTCACTGCTCCACAGCCCCCACGCAGCTCTCACTGCTCCACAGCCCCCACGCTTACTGAGAGAGCAGAGTCTCACTGCTCCACAGCCCCTGCGCTCACTGAGGGAGCAGAGTCTCACTGCTCCACAGCCCCCGGGCTCACTGAGTGAGTGGAGTCTCACTGCTCCACAGCCCTGTATAGCTCTCACTGCTCCACAGCCCCCACGCTCAGTGAGGGAGCAGAGTCTCACTGCTCCACAGCCCCCGCACTCACTAAGGGAGCAGCGTCTCACTGATCCACAGCCCCCGTGCTCACTGAGGGAGCAGCGTCTCACTGCTCCACAGCCCCCACGCTCAGTGAGCGAGCAGTCTCACTGCTCCACAGCCCCCGTGCTCACTACAGGAGCAGAGTCTCACTGCATAACAGCCCCTGCGCTCACTGAGGGAGCAAAGTTTCACAGCTCCACAGCCCCCGCGCTCTCTGAGGGAGCAGTCTCACTGCTCTCTGGACGGTCTGCGCTGCACATGTTGGAATGTGTAACCCGCTCCTGGAGGTAGCTTCTTTGCTGGGTAGGAGCTTTAGGCGGGATTTTAGGGTGCTGCTTAGAGAGGACGGGGCTTGCGTAATATCAAACATGAATATCGCAGCAGTGCAAGCAAACCAAGAAAAGGGAGAGTCAAACTCTGCCAGCTGAGAGGTCGGGGTCGGAACCCTCTGAACTCCTATGAGATCATGTAATTGCCTTAAATGGGTTATTTTCAATGGTTGCCATGGTAACTAAAACAGCACCAGGATCTCTTTCCTTTCTCACTGCCAATGTATGTGGATCGAGGCGAGCTTGCTCAAAATCCCACCCTCCCCCTTCAGGCTAGAGACCCCTTGACTCCCCCCTTCCACTGAGAGACAGAAAAGACACAAGCATTTGCAATGCAATAGGTCTCGCATTTACGCAAGTTTGAGCTATTGACATTGCAAATATCAATGCCTTTTATTTTCGTTTTTAAAACATAAATAAAAGGCATTGTCATTTACAATGCCAATAGCTTAAACTCGCGTAAATGTGAGACCTATTGCATTGCAAATGCTTGTTAAAATCTGCTGATAGTGTAACACCAACAAATAGTTATGCAGTATCCTCACTTGTCCTACTACTCTCTCCTCCTAGTCTTTGCAGTCTGCAATTATATTAACCCCTAAGGACTCAGAGGGGGTGTGGGTGTGTGAATTTCCATTGTATATAGATTAATGCAGCTCAACAATGAACAGTTCTTTTTTTACCTGTGATTAGGCGAAGCAATGGCTACGTGGTTTCCCAAGGTGCCATGGTGGTGGTAGTAGAGAGTAGCATCATGCTAGCACACTAGTCAAATACTAGTGAGAGCACCAGATCCAGAAGCGAAGTTCCACTCCCTCCTAACTGAACTCAAACTGTAGGATGAGGAATATTCATCAGAGAGAACTAATTACATTGAAATAAAAACTGACTTAATACCTTTTTATATGCAAGCTTTTAAAAAAAAATGAGACAGTCACCAGAGGAAGACTAGCGTACTACTAGTACACAAGAAGAAGAGAGCCAACCGACAAAATATGTTAAGCAATGCTAAAGTAAAGTAATCAGAATGGTGAGTAGTAAAATTTACAAAATGAAGTCGACTCGAGCTATGAAGTGGACAAGCGTACCCTTAGTGTTGGAAGGATGGTGATGCTGGCAATTATGAATTATGTTCTTCTGAAAAAAATCAATATTGTATATTGTGCATGGGTGGGCAATCTATTATATATAATATTGCCAGTGGGCTATACTTAGAGCTGAAGAAGATCTTTGCCCTGCCTTGAGTTGGTGTTGCTTTCACCACATCCACCCCATCAAGTGTGTGATCAATTAATGGTGTAAATTTAATTTAGTCACACCTCAATAAATCACACTGCCCGGGGAAAGAGGGTTAGGGGTTCAATGAATGGATGGGAAAGGGGATTTGAGGGAAAGGTTTGATAAAGACAAACACTACACAAGGACAACATTCATCTTGGCAGCCGACCATCATAAATCTGTTATGGGAGGAAAAGGAAATGCATGCATGATGAGTACCAGTACAGGTAAATCAAATTGAATTGTCTGTCTGCCCCCAGAGAGACCCAAGTTACATTATGTTCTGTTGCACCGAGCTCTGAAAGATAGCAAATAAAATTTAAATATCTGTAGGAGTCAAGTAAACAAACATAAACAACTCACTCTGTTTTAATGATTAAAGAGAAAAAATTATACTGTATTGCAAAATTGGGAGTTGTATTTGCATTCCTCTTGGATTTCCCGTCAATCTTGGGTGCCTGGCGGATGCGGTTGGGTAAGGTAAGTGTGAGTATGTTATATTGTTTTTCCAGTATGGTGCAGGGTAAAAGGCCTGTAGATTGAAAAACAAAAATGATATTGAAGAATCAAGGAGAAAAGTTAAAACTGCATAAGGAGTGCAACGAGAAGACTCAGAGGCAGCATGGCTACATGTCTGTTTCTGGCAGTTACCTTCAACAGCAGGCCCCCTACCCAACCACCACTTAGCTTCGAGTTTGAGCCAGACAGCACTGAGCACACACACACCCACCAACATAGCATTTTCCCAATCAAGTAAAAAATCAACGCACCACTGTCAGTCACCACTCACCACCACTACATAGACTTGAGTAGGTCTGTTGTTTACCTTTAGGCCACTTCAAAGTCATCATCTAAATCAGTTGGTTACAGTGAATTTGAAAACTTCCATCTTCTTCTAGTGACAGTTACCTAAGTAGTTACACCCACGCCCTGAGTCCTTCCATCGTCTCTGATCCTCCTGAGTCTGACTCCGAGTATGGTGTCCAACTCCGTACCAACTGTGTCCCGAGTCCCGACTCAAAATGCAATAGATCAGCCTGTGGTAGTACAATTTGGTGTTGAACAACAAGAAGGGAAAGATTGAGTCACTTTTTGTGTAGGCTAGATTTGTGTTTACAAACTTTGCATTATCTAAGGGACTGCTCGGGTCTGACTCTTTCAGGAGTATTAAGCAGAAAACAATAAAACAAAGCAGTGTGGATTGTGGAGTGGACCCGGTGAAGGAATCTCGCTATCTCTCAAAGGGGAAGGAAAACAAAAATAACCTTCAGGGGAAAATTAATGATCAGCCGTTGCTAGGCCACCAACATTGTGAATCATCACTAACACATTAAGCCTAGTAGTCAGGGAAGTAGAGCTCATCTTCAAACTCTGGTGGTTTGCCCAGAAGTAGGTCATCTAACACACTACTTCCATGACCTGAGTCTCCCTCACCTTCCTCCTGTGGTACTTCAGGTATGGTGTAATCCAGTGGTATAAAATGCTGATTCATTTTGATCATGGTTAATCTCTCCACGTTTTGGGGCAAGAGACTGGTCCTTCTCACTGTGACAATGGCACAAGCAGCACTGAAAACATGCTCAGCGGAGACACTGGGGACAGGGCAAGCCAGATAGTTTATTGCCAGACTGTGGAGCACTGGCCATTGACGCCTCTTCCCACACCACTACACCAATGGGTTTTGATCAAGGTAGACCTCTGTTGTATCATCCAGATAGGCCTGGACCATTCGCTCAATGTTCTTTGCCGGTGCTCCACTTTGCTCAACCTCTTTTGCCTTCGCCTCTGCACTGGACTTAAGCCATGCCAGTAGAAACCACTCAGTTGCAGATTTTGGGGCTGATGCTCCTGGTCTTGTTGTTGATGGGGTTCTTGTTGTTGGTTTTGCCTGCTGTGAGCCAACTGCACTGAGGCTCTGAACTTAAAGGCTGCCCCGCAGGACTGGTGCCCTGGAGCAGTGGGCCTCTGATTTCCTGCCATTCTTTTTCTAGCTCACTGCCTTGCTCTGCTATCCATGTTTTGTATTTTCTAACATCCCCATCTGAAAAAGGAATCAAAGTGGACAGTAATGGTTTGTACTGTGGATCAAGAATTGTGGCACAGATGTAATGTTTGGAGGACACAATGTCTCTTCGCACTCTTGTATTAGTAGACAAGCGAAGGGTTAAGCCCTCCACCAAGTCATATGCATCTTTTTTTTCTTCCACACCTGTGTACATTGCAGACACCTCCTTTAGCTGTTCCTGTAGCATGTGCAACACCAGGATAGCTTGACCCATGGTACTGTCCTTTTTGCTGGCTTCCCATGTGAACACCTCAAAAGGAAGCAGCATCTCTATCAGGCATTTGACTAGGGCCCATTGGTCCATCTCAATGATCATGTCTTTCACAGTTGCATCCCCTTTTTGCATGACATATTCATTGATTGGTATGTACTGCTATGGCGTTCAAGCATGTAATAAGTGGAGCTCCAGCGTGTTGGCACCTCCTTTATGAGTGCTTTAACTGGCATTGTATTATCACGCTGAATGACCCGCAGCTGTTTCCAGGCTTTAAATGAATGGCTGAGTGCAGGTTCTTCTGCAGGTGGACAGTAAGTTGCTTACTTGGTCTTCTTTTTTGAGAAAGTCCTGTACAATGATGTTGATGCAGTGCACCAAACAGAGGACCCTGAAATAACTGCCATGGCCTTAACTATATTGCTGTCATTGTCCATGGCAACAAATCCAATCTTAAGCCCTCTTGGTCGCAGCCATTCAAAGACCTTGTTGTTAAAGTCTTCCAAAATTTTGCATGTGGATGGGATTTCTCCATGGTGAACATCGCTACTGTTGCATGCTTCCGAGCAGCATTAAAAATCTAAGCAATGTCAACACTAACCATGGGCGGTGAACTCCGCTCCGCCGGCGGAGTTCTCTGAGTTTTTGGCACTCCGCACTCCGCTTAGAGTGCGAAGTACGGTAAAAAACTCTGCCGAACTGCAGGCGGAGCGGAGTTTACGATATGTGCGTGCTTAAGTAAAAAATAATGCTAAAATAATGCATTTTTCAAAGTTTAATTCAACCGGGCGATACACCGATCCATTTCGTTATGTGAAGTGGGGTAACATTTAGGCCTTTTTCTACAGGCGCCACTCCAAATGCTCCGGCGCGAAGGCAGCAGTTTTTTTTTAAAGTTTGGGAGGGGGAATGTCTTGTGTGCACTGTGCAGCTGCAGGGTAGGAGAGAGCCAGGCGGGGAGCGAGTCCACACCGCAGGTCAACAGTAGCACAGGGGAGGTAGGCAAGGGACAGCAGAGACCCCTGTGCCACACGGAGCCCTGTTTAGAGGAGGGGTGTGCCCTGCTGTGAGCTGCACTCACTGGAGTGGGCTCACACTCCTCCTGGGCCTCAGAGTCGAAGGATGGCCTGTTCAGGCCTCGGAAGTTGGGACACACCTCACCAGCTATAGAGTACGGACAGAGCCAAGCACAGAAGGAGAAGGCGGGCAAGCTGCGAGGGACACCCTGCCCTCACTCCTGGGCCTCAGAGCGAGTGATGCTCTGTGCAGACCTCTGAGGGTCTGCCCTTTGTTTGCGGACATCAGGTTCATCACCAGATGCCTTTGCCAAGCCGAGCACCGGAAAAGAACTTAGTAGGTGAGTGAGCTGTGAGGGACACCCTGCCCTCTCCCTCTGTCCCGGGGTCACTCACTCTTCTTCCTCTTCCCTCCCCGTCGAGTTCTACTCTTCACCACCCCTCACACATTATCCTCTTTTCTCCCTCAGCTCGCTCACACACCACGCTGACAAAAAAACGTAGCAGAGCTGCATGATTAAATAATTATTTAATTGTATTTTCTATCAATGCACACTCTTCCCGCAGCGTATATTGTAAAAGCGGTGCCCTTGTGTTAACTTTTATTGCAGCCATCGTCCAACACGGACCCTCCGTCTCAGTCACCAGTACTGCTGACAATGTCAGATACCAAGTGCTAACAATTGCTGGACAGCACACATACGCTACCCTTCTTTTCATACCGTGCTACTCTTCAGCAGGCCGTGCATTCCATTCACTAATGTTGTTTTAATATTTTGTATTAAATGAAACTACAGTAGTAATGCATAGCGCACTGCAGACACAGCCTCTGTCAATGGGAAGCGTCACAGCAAACTTGAAGTGTTGCTGCCATCTTGTGGACTATAATGGCAGTACTCCACAATAATTAATTTTACTAGTAAGAACGAAGCACGTGTAAAAAATGGGTTTCAAAAGTTACTCCGCAGTTCACGGAACTACGCGGAATTTTGCGGAGTTTTCCAGTGACTCCGCGGAATTCCGCGTAGTCAAACTCCACGTACTCCGCCCAGCCTTAGTCAACACCTGCAGATATTATTTGTCTAGCCCCCACAAAAGAGTTCCAGTTTGCAGTGATGCACATGTAATCATTTACTTGGCAACTGGTCCAGATGTCTGTTGTCAGGTGGATACTGTGAACAGCACTCTTCTGAAAAGCTTGTCCAAGCAATTCAAGCACATCGTGATGTAGCGCTGGAACAGCAACTCTGGCAAAATAGGACCGGCTGGGAACCTTCCATTTCGGGCAAATAGCTGCCTCAAATTCAAGAAAACCCACCCCTTCCACAAAAGAAAAAGGGAGGAGGTCCAGCGCTAATATTTTAGCCAGCTTCGCGTTGTACAAACATGCCATTGGGTGTTTTTCGTTCATACTGCCCCTCCGGCCTAAACATGGCAGGAATACTATTCAGAATTTTTTCTTTCCTGATGCAGGTGACTTCTTGAGAGCAGGCAGTGGTAGGCTCAATGTGCTTTTCAGCAGGGCAGTCACTGTCCTCAGTTGCCTTGGTGTCTCGACCTGAGTATTGTGCCATTGCGCTGTTGCTGATGTGGGTGATACTACTGCACTGCTGGGGAGAGGGCTGCTTTGCATAATGAAGATGTCTTCCTCTTCTTTTCCTTCCACCGTGATCGCATCGGATTCAGATTCCCTGCTCACCCAGCTTTCACCCCCTTCACCAACAACACTTGCAGTTTTTTGGCCTCTAATGTGTGCCTCCCAACGGATCGTATGGTGCTTTCTCAAATGGGTTGTTTGGCCCCCGGTATCATAGTTTGTACCAAGCTTACCCTGACTAACACTTGCTCCACAAAGGGAGCATATGGCAGTGTTCGCTTCCTTCTGGCTAACCAAAAGTAAGTACCAAACTGGGGAGCTAAACTTTCTGACTCTGGCGCCACTGCCAATGTCAGATTAACTGGCGGTAGGTGGGCGTTTTGACATTTTAATCTCTGCAGTACCTACTTCTACTGAGGTGGTTGTGTATGTAGGTTGCTGCCAGGACTTTGCAAATATGGCAGCTGGCAGTGGTTGGATCTGTGGTGCTGCTGCCACATCCCCCCTGGGAAGTTGGGATGGGGTAACGGTCTCCACTGGGGCTCTGCTAACATCCATGATGACTGGCTCACAGTCATCCTCCTCTTCTACATCTACTTCCATAACTCTAAGGCTTACTGGAACGCTCCTTTTCCCTAGCCTCGTCTCATGGCATGACTCACTCTCAGACTGAGGCGGGATCCAAGTGGTGTCTAGATCATCGGAAGGGGTGTTTGAAGAAGAAGATGATGCACCACTAATCCTCCTTTTTCTAGCTGGAGATCTGAAAGACGATGGACCTTCTGGAGCAGATTGCTGTACTTCCTCAGGATGAAGCTCAACCTCTTGATCTGCTCCTACTTCGGGATCAACTACTATTGGCGGTTGTGGCTGTTGTACTTGTTGTTGTCCACTTCTCTGAGGTTCCTGCAATGATTGGATACTACTTTGCGATAGAGATAAGTCAGTTTCAACATCACTGCTTGTCAGCGTTGCCGTGATTAGACTGTCTGCCTCTGTGACAGACATGGGCTTGGTCCTAGATTGGGATGGGTCCACTGATTTGGTGGTGCTTGATCCCCAGAGGCTGGTGCGGCGGCCACAGTTTTTTGTTTTCCAAAAAACATCTGGGGTGACATTCCAGTGGTGGTGGTGGTAAGCTCCTTATTCTTCTCACTGACCACTTTCTTGGTAGCACTTCTAGCACCTTTCTTTGGGACAGAATTGTCAGTGATGTGTGGGTCACTCACGTGTCACTCCATGCACAGGCCTTCTTTCTGGCAGTACTGTTGGTGATGTTGTCTCTTGTCTTGTGCACCTAAAAGAAAAAAAGCAAGAAGGGCATCAGTGAAACGTGGCATTGTTGCTGTTCAATTAGTAGTACAGACAAACACAATATCATTTAGTGTGTTCACTGGTTACTCCCTTTTCTCAATAATTAACAATACAGTGTATATCTATTCGTAAAACGGAAAACCAAACCAACATAAACTTTCATGGTGACTGACTGTACACTCAGGAAGGATTAGAGAGCAAAAACAACAACATACAGATGAAACAGTTTGCTTTATGTGCGTCACGTGACGTCAATCACGTGTGATGTGTCACTCAGGGAGGTGCTGCTGACATCCCTAGACAACAATGAATGCTGTTGTGCACCTATAGCAGACATGGGGTTGATTGATGCCAGAAGTAGTAGAAAATGGTATGAACAAATATATATATATATATATATATATATATATATATATATATATATATATGTATTAACCCTGGGCAAAGCACTACGCTACGCTCGCGTAGTTTGCGCTACTTCGCACAACGCGAATTGCACGTAGCACAGTGCAAACACGCGTAGCGTAGCGTAGTGCAGCGGTCATTTTTGCTTGCTCGCGGTCCTCAACGTCAAGTTGGCGACCGCGAGCAAGCAAAATGACATCCCGGCGAGACTTTTTCCTCGTTTGCGATCAGCAACATCGAGTTGCCGATCGCGAGCGTGGAAAATAAACCTCCCGGCGAGATTCTCAACGCGGGGAGGTCAGGTTTCTCATTGCGAGTGGTCGCGTATGCTCGCGACCGCTCGCGATGAGAAACTACCAGTCCGCGTTGAGAAAGCTGCCGCTCGAGTAAAAATCTACTCGAGCGGCAGTAAAAGACAGCTCGCACTGTGCAAGATGCCGTTTTCAATGATTGCACAGTGCGGACAAGCATCCGGCACTGTGCAATCATTGCGAACAGCGCACTACGCAGTTCGCGTAGAGCTACGCGTAGCTCGCGTAGTGCGAACTGCACTTTGCGTAGCTTCGCGTAGCGCTACTTCGCGAACTACGCCCAGGCTTAATATGTATATATATTCACTGAAAAAACCATAGGTTTTAGGGACAGTTATAGTTAGTTGGACATTGCACTCGTACAAAACCCGTGAAATTCCCCCGTTATAGTTAGTCCAGCTAACTATAACTCGCGCCCCGCAATGCACTGCTGATGACGTCACATATTACATCACTCATGACATGGTCAGTGACATCACTGATGACATCACTGATGACATCTCAAATGACATCACTGATGACATCATCCAGTGACTGTGTGTTTCTGTAAAGTTTAAATATTTTTAATATATATAGGAAAAGACGTATTGAAGAATGAGTGGGTGTGTAAGTGTCTGTATGGATGATTTAGTAGGTGCGTGACTGACTCTATAAGTGAGTGATTTAACGTATCTTACTGAATGCATGGGTTAGTGACTAAACTGGGTGAATGTCTGTATCCGTCTGTCTGTTGCTGTGTAAGTGGCTGCATGTGTTTGTGAATAGCTACATGAGTGTCTATATGAGTTATTGAATGCTTGTCTGAGTATCTGTATGGGTGCCTGAGTGTTTGTGTGGGAGGGGTGTGTGCAACTCTGTGCATAGATGTGTGAGTGGGTGATTCACTGGGTGGATGGTTTCAAGAGTGCATCTGTGATAGACTGTATGGGTGGGTAAGTGTGTGTTAGTGAGTGAATGTATGTCCCAGTGGTACATGTGTGAGTAACTACATATGTGAAAGGCAGTATATATGTGTGTTGGAGTATATAAATAGCTATAAGCGAGAGTGAGTGATTGTGATAGTGGCTGTATGGATGAGTGTGTGCTTGTATCAGTGATTGTATAAGAGCGTAAGAATGTGCTACTATTTGTATGAGTAAGTGAGCTGGTGTGTGTATAACTGTATAGGTGAGTAAATGGTAGTGTGTTTAATTATTTGCATGACTGACTAGGTGTGTGAGTACCTCTATGGATGAGTGGCGGTGTTTGAGTGTCTATATAGGAGTATGAGTGCATATGATAGTCCTGTACTGAGTGACCGTAAGTATGAGTGACTGTACGGGTGAGTGAGTGGATGTGTGCGTAGACCTAAGAATCAGTGAGTGGGTATGTAGTTATTGGTGTTGGAGTGTCTATGGTTTTGCGAATGGCAGTCTGTAATTTAGAGTGGGTGTATCAAAGGTTATATTGGGGTGTGAGGAGGTGCATCAGATTATCACGTGGATGATGTCATCAGTGATGTCATTTGAGATGTCATCAGTGATGTCATCAGTGATGTCACTGACCATGTCATGAGTGATGTAATATGTGACGTCATCAGCAGTGCATTGCGGGGCGCGAGTTATAGTTAGCTGGACTAACTATAACGGGGAATTTCACGGGTTTTGTACGAGTGCAATGTCCAACTAACTATAACTGTCCCTAAAACCTATGGTTTTTTCAGTGAATTTCAAAGGTTTTTTAAATGCTAATTTGTAACTATAACGTCCCTGAAACCTATGGTTTTTTCAGTGAATTTCAAAGGTTTTTTAAATGCTAATTTGTAACTATAACATGTCTGAAACCTACGGTTTTTTCAGTGAATTTCAAAGGTTTTGTAAATGACAATTTTTAAATGTATTAATTGTTATATAAATTTTTTTCATACTGATTTCCAAATTTTTAGAAACAATTTTTTTAAATATTTTATTTTTTAAATTACATTGTAATTACATTATACATTACATTACAAAAATACTTTCTCAGAATGAATTACTTTAGTTTAAATACTTTGCACATAGGCAATAGACTTTTAAGTACAGTAGTTACAGTTGTTGCAATGGGCAACACATTTTCAAACACAATGCAACATTCAGCTCAATGTGAATTTCTAGTTAAATGCAATTAGTTACTTTATGGATTACTTTTCTAACCACAGGACTGGATCCTAGATTCAGTCCTGGGACATCTCCTGTAAACAGTTGAGTAAAAGCGTTTTGGTTACAGTCGTGATTTTTAAAAGTTCACACTTAGAAACTTTTTCTCATAGAATCACCAATGTTATCCTATGGAAGGAAATTCACTTAGAAGTTAAAAACTGTTATCGTTACTTTTTCTTACTCAGTGTTGGATCCTGGATCCAGCACTGGTGCATCTCCTGTAAACAGTTGAAAGAATGCGTGAAGTCATACAGGCGATTTTTTAGGAATATTTGTAGTTTGTGAAAATCGACACTTTGAAACTTTTCTGCTGAAAACCAGACAATGGATTCCTATGGAAGAAAATATAAGTTACTGGTAAGTACGGTTAAAATTACTTTTCAGGGTCAGTGCTGGGCTAAAAGATGCAGCACTGGGTTCTCTCCTGATAACAGGTGAGTAAATTGGAATTCGTACTTTGGTTGATTTTAGAGGAATATTATAAAGTTCCAAAACTCCACACTTAGAAGAATTTCCAAGTGAAACCAGTCAATGTTAGCCTATGAAGGAAATTCAAGTTACCGGTAAGTACGGTTAAAATTACTTTTCAGGATTAGTACTGGGCTGAAAGATACAGCACTGAGGTCTCTCCTGATAACAGGTGAGTAAATCGGAATTCGTATTTCGGCTGATTTTAGAGGAATATTTTAAAGTTCCAAAACTCCACACTTAGAAGAATTTCCAAGTGAAAACAGTCAATGTTAGCCTATAGAAGGAAATTCAAGTTACTGGTAAGTACGGTTAAAATTACTTTTCAGGACCAGTACTGGGCTGAAAGATACAGCACTGAGGTCTCTCCTTATAACAGGTGAGTAAATCGGAATTCGTATTTCGGCTGATTTTAGAGGAATATTTGTATGTTTCAAAAATCAACACTTAGAAACTTTTTCAACAAAAAGCAGGCAATGATATCCTATGGAAGGAAATTCAAGTTACTGGTAAGTACGGTTAAAATTACTTTTCAGGACCAGTACTGGGCTGAAAGATGCAGCACTGAGGTCTCTCCTTATAACAGGTGAGTAAATAGGAATTCGTATTTCGGATGATTTTAGAAGAATATTTGCACAATGGTGAAGGGAGGGGCGGGGCCTGAGGTGACATCTGTGCAAACGCGCCCGTGGCGCGTTTTAAGTTGGGGGATTAAGTCCCCTTGAATCCTGAGGGTCCCTAGGGGCCAACTAGCCCACCAGGAACCTCCAATATGCGCCAGGGGCTGCGTTGCAGAGACGTGTAGAGAGGCCACACCCTTTTACACCTCTCTGCAACGCAGCTCTGTGGCGCTTTCTGGATGTACCTGTTGGGCTAGTTGGCCCCCAGGGACCCTCAGGATTGAAGGGGATTTAATTCCCCATCTTAAAACGCGCCACGGGGCCTGTTTGCACACATGTCACCTGAAGCCCCGCCCCTCCCTTCACCACTGTGCAAACGCGCCCGTGGCGCGTTTTAAGTTGGGGAATTAAGTCCCCTTGAATCCTGAGGGTCCCCGGAGTCCAACTAGCCCACCATATACCTCCAAAAGCGCCACAGAGCTGCGTTGCAGAGAGGTGTAAAGGGGCGTGGCCTCTGTACACCTCTCTGCAAGGCAGCCCTCTGGCGCATACTGGAGGTTCCTGGTGGGCTAGTTGGCCCCCAGGGACCCCCAGTATTCAAGGGGAATTCGTTCCCTCTCTGCAAACGCGCCAGGGCGCGCTTGCAGAGTGGTGAAGGAAGGGGGCGGGGCCTGCGGGCCCGCCCGTGTCCTACGGGAGCCGGCATTGCTTTTACACATGGGGAGCAGCTAACATGCTGCTCCCCATGTGGAAAGCAATCGGCTTTGGATATTGGAAGAGAGAGCAGGTTTCCTGCTCTCTCTTCCAATATCCAAAGCAGTTTGCAATGACAGGACGGGGCCGCGAGGCTCCCGTCCTGTCATTGCAAACAGCAGTGTCCCGGGGGTAGGCACCCGGGACACTGCAGGAGCCGGCCCTGGGGGTGGTGGTCCCCAGGGCCATCAAGGGCTTCCAGGAGGGGGCGCGCGGCCCCCTCCCATTCAGTTCACAGCCCGGGGAGGTGGTGGTCCCGGGCTCTGAGGGTCCGTAACGGACCCCCATATTTAAATGTTTAGTGCCCCGGGGAGGTGGCGGTCCTCGGGGCGTGTGGGGGCTGGAGCCCCCACACAGGTTTTTAATTAATAAAAAAAAGCCCCGGGAGGTGGTGGTCCCGGAGCTGCGGGAGGGCTCAGAGCCCTCCCGCACCATTCTTAAAAAGCCCCGGGGGTGGCGGTCCCGGGGCTTGGGGGCCCTTGAGGCCCCCACACATTAAATTATCCCCCCACCATGCCCCCGGGACTTGGGCCACCCGGGGCAAAATACAGTCGAAGCGCGGAGACCGCGCTTCGATTTTCTTCGGCAGGATTCGCGCACCCTGAGCGCATCCTGCCGATTTAAAAAAAATTATTATTTTTGCCCAGGGGGTCCTTGTGGGACCCCCTGAGCAAACCTAGGGGGTCAGGTGTTTCTACCCTGCCCCTTTGAGCGCTTTGCGCACTTGTTTCTGTCCCTCGGTTCTACCGAGGACAAAATGGCTGCCAACATTTCCTGAATCGGAATGTTGACAGCCAGCTGACAACCAATTAACATGCAGCTCGTGATCGGGAGGGTACGCGGACCCTACTCGGCCATAGATATCACTATCTTTTTACTTTTGATTTTCTCAGCAACTACTGAACGGATTTACACCATTTAACAAAAAGGGTTCTTTCTGAACCAAGAACTACCTCTTTGCCAAATTTGGTGTAATTCCGTTCAGCAGTTCAGGCTGTAGCCGTGTCTAAAGTTTCCTATGGAAAATTGCATGGGGAAAACGCGCTTTGGGACCCCCTTTTTCTCGGCCCCCGCTTGACTAATCCCCCGAGACTTTCAGGGTAGGAGCGGACCGGAGCGGGCCACAAAGTTTGAAAATTTTGCGAAGATACGTCAACCGGCAAGAGAGTTATTTCAAATAGAATGTCGCGGATTTCCTATGGATAATAGGTTGTAACTATAACTATCTACTGGCGACCGCCAGTAGATAATAACATATATTATATATATATATATAAAATGGAAAAATTAAAATTAAAAATGAAAGATAAATGAAGTTATCCTCAAAGATATAGTAATAAGTTATTAACCTGCTATCTCATTGCTCAACCATCCATGCAGCCTATGGCAAAGGGCCGAATTTGGTTGGACGCACAAAATAATGCCAGCCAGTGCCACATTGTCATCAACAACAACACTGAGCAGGAAGGCATTCATTGGAAACAAAGTGAAGACATACAGGCCTATAGGGTAAGCACAAGACTACATAACCTACACTAAAAAAGGCCAGGCACCGACCACATGATCACAACAAGAGAACACATGCAGGCCTATAGGGATAGCACACTGGCTGGTTAATGGTAAACACAAAATGGCTGCCAGCCACCTGATCATGGTCACAACAACAACCAGCGAGAAGGCATGGCCACAACAAAGAAGACATGCAGGCCTTTGGCAAAAGCACACTGCTGGATACACAAAATGGCCACCAGCCACATGGTCACAGACTCACAACAAGAAGCAGGAAGCCTATGGCAAAAGCACACTGGCTGCCTACACAGAATGGCCGCAAGCCACATGGTCACAATAAGAAGCTGGAGGCCTAAAACAGAACGCATGCAGGCCTATGGCAAAAGCACACTGGCTGGATACACAGAAATGGCCGCCACCCACATGTTTACAACAAGAAGCAGGAGGCCTAGAACAAAGAACGCATGGTAAAACAGAGAAAACAGCATTAATTCAACAATGCCAAACACCAAAATTAACAGGGCTAAAAAAAAATGGCTACAACAACACACATCCTTAAAAGGCATTACCTCACCTAGTCTTATACACTGTTTGCATGAACAAGACATGAAATACCACCAAAAAAAACACATTTTGTGTTTCAATCCAAATCCATCCATGGCCTAAATGCTGTAGACACCACAGAAACAGTTGTTTCATGCACCCATTACTAGCACTGGACCTACTGGCTGGAAGGCCAATTGGCAGACTAGACCACATAGTGAATTAAATCAATATTGCAAATGTATTTAAAAAACATGGAGAAAATGTAGTAAACTGTGAAACATTTTTCCTTTACAAAAGAAGAAAAATAAAATGCAAAGAAATCAGTGAACTCTCGGCCCCTACTGAAACAACAGGCCACCCACCACAATACATTTTAAAAATCCAAATAAATCCAGGTGTATGGCCCCAATCAAACAAACACCAGTTTTTCAACTTACTTGTGAAATCTCAAATACGAAAAGTCCTTAAATCCAATGGGATATGCAGCAGACACAAAGAGTGATCCTTCCAGCTCCAAATCCAAATGAAAAGTGACCAGGAGATGGACAAAGCACTGGGAAGAGCCTGCTGAACAGGAACAGGAAGTTGGAGACTATGGGGCACTTCCTTCCAGTTGAACAAAAAACTCCTCGCACAAAAAACTACTGCTAAATGCCACTTGGAGGAGGTTTTTAGTTCGGAAAGATTTTGCTGCTTTTCGAGGGGTGAATCTTCCCCAGATTGCAACAACGGTAGATCCTGCTTGTTCGGTATTGTGTACAACAGAAACCATCTGCCGGAAGTCACTGGCGCGCCCGGCGTTCGTGTTGGCGACCGCAACGTATCGTCGGAGCATGCGGCCGGCTAGCAAATCTTGTGGGGCCTGCGAACGGCCCTGAAAATCTCGTGGGCGATCGCGAGTGCCCGGCAGGTCACTCCCACGTGCGCAAAATTACATTTCGAGCACAGGGACCCAAAAAAAATTCACTCCGTTGCGGAGTTTACCGGTAACTCCTCGTTCTCCACAGAACGCGTAGGTATCGAATCCCGCAAACTCCGCAAACAAAGCGGAGTTTTACGCCCGGGCTTACTAAGGACAAGGACTGAACCCATCTCCTATGAACCCAGAGGGACTCCAAGGGCTTGCTGACTTGCCTCCTGTTTTCTGAAGTCTCAGGGTCATAAAAGACTTCTTGCAACTCTGCTGGTCCTGCTGGACTCTGCCATCTGTGAGTCCTACCTTTGCCTGAGATGCCCCCTCCAGTCCTTGGCCTCTGAAGTGGGTTTCTGCAGACTTTTCTACATTGACGTTGACACAGAAGCTGCTTTGGGCCAATCGGAACTGATGCCCTTTGACACAGACGTAGCGACTGATCGACGACCACAACTCTATTGCCGGCATGGCTCGATGACGATGGACAGCGCAACCTGATGGAGACACAGTGCCTGTGTCATACAGGGGTTCGTTGATGAACCTTCCATTGAAGCGCGGATCGACGCTGACGCTTGCCTCCATCCACAAAATCAATGACAATGCGGCGCCTCCTCACCTCAAGTCTTTGACATCGACACTTTGCTCCATCCAAGGTACTTTGTCAGCAGGACCTGTCTGAGTCCTGCAGCTGGCCTGCCCTCCATCGCGGTTGACCTCAACTTTGGATTTACGCGGGTCATGCACTACTTCAAGTAACCTTTTAGCTCTATTGACCTCTAAGTTCTATTTTTGGGTTATTTTTCAAAAATTCATATCTCCGGTTCTACTTATTGGATTATCATCATTTTGGTCTTCATTTTCCCATAAAATAGTCTCTATTTTTCTAATCATGTGTGAAGTCTTTTTTTTCTCAAAGGTCTTTTTATTCAATATGACTTTCATATGGCAGTACAATGCATGAAAACATTAAGGACTTCATATGCGCAATATAGTCTAACAGGAATACAGCTTCTCTTTTTGGGAAGTCCCAATGCCCCCCCTCCCTGTACTTAAGTCATGTCCGCTTTGTTAACCCGAGGTTTAGGGCTTATAGAACAAACAATTTTTATAAACTTGCCCCAACTATCCCACCCCTCCCTTCCCTTCCCTGATGGTGGTGGATTCTTCTTGATCTTACGACTGGACAGTCAGACATTTGTCAGGTAGTAGGGAGATGCGCCCATGCAGCTCAGCTTGCTCTCTCTGCCTCATGGGGAGGCCTCGTGTGTGTGTAGTGGCATAGTCGGACCGGGGCCCTGGCTAAGTTAAAACTGGAATAAGTGCATGGCTCTTAATGAGGGTGGGCATACTGCCATGGGGAGCCCCCGAGAGAGAAAGGAAACCAGCGGGCCCCATTTATATTCAAAGTTCTTGTAGTCATCTCTAAAAATATCCGCTAACCTTTCCATGGTGAGTATTCACCACAGTCGTGAATGCCACAATGACAGAGCTGGCGCTTCTTTCTTTTTCCAGGCTGCCGCTATTGTGGTTTTGGCCGCCCCTAGACAGGCCCACATTATTGCCTTATCTACTCTCGTCTGGTGTTCTAGGTCTGGGTCTCTGATGCCCAAATGTACTCCCTCTATAGATGTCGGTATGGGGTATTCCAGCATGTCTTTAATGTGTGTTAGAATCACCTCCCAGAACGTTCTAATCGTAGGGCAATCCCACCAGATGCGACGGAAGTCCCCGAGAAGGCCGCATCCCCGCCAGCAGAGATCCGAGGTCTCCGGAAATATCTTTTTGAGTTTAGTGGGATATAGGTACCAATCAAAGAGGGTTTTGTAGTGGGCCTCTCTTAAGGCCAAAGAGTGATTACTCTTGGCTATATCGGACCATAAGTGTTTCCATTCCTCTTCTGTAATGTCCCTCCCAACCACTTTCTCCCAAAAAGTCATGTAACGCGCCCGTGGTGCATGCAATGTCGAGAGTAACAGCCGTAGAGAGAGGAAATCGACCCCTTCATGGTGCCCGCCCTCTGTACAAACTGCTCTATCGAAGTTCGTTCTCTGGTGGCAGCTTCCCTAATCCGAGTTTGGGATACCCAGTGTTTAAGTTGGAGATATTGGAAATGGTCGCTGCTTGAGACATGAAACTCTCTTTGGCAGCTCTCAAATGTAAGCACGTCGAAATTGTGAAAAAGGTCCGAGACCATCAAGCAGCCCCCCTCCCTCCAAGCGTCAAATGGGCCCTCTCGCAATACTGGGGGGAAGTCTGGATTGAAGTGGATAGGGGTGTAAGGCGAAGGGAAGGGGGATAGTTGGCCTTATAGAGATCCTCTATCCGTGGAGTGAGCCGAATACCCAAGTATTGAAGGGAACGTTTGGCCCACTGAAAAGGGGTCTGTCCCCAGAGCTGCTGAACTTCTCCTTTTGGGATCGTGAGATTTAGAATAAAGGATTTTGACAGGTTGACTTTGAAGCCCGCTACCGCTTCAAATTTTCGAAGTTCTGCCTGCAATGCCTGTAGTGAGGGGCCTGGGTCTGTAAGTGTCATCAAGATATCGTCCGCAAAGAGTGAAGCCTTATGGTCTATACCCCCCAAAGCGTATCCCCTTAATCTCCGGATTGGGCCTGAACTGAGTTCCCGAGGTTCAATGCTCAAGTCAAACAAAAGAGGCGAAAGCGGGCAACCCTGTCTCAGGCCTCTACTCAGTGCAAATGGGAGTGACGTTGACCTGGACTCTTGAGTGTGGATGCCTATAGTTCGCTCTCCATATTAATAAACCTTTCCCAAAAGCTGAAGCGTTCCATGGTAAGAAAGAGGAACAACCAATCCACCCTGTCAAAGGCCTTCTCGGCATCTAGGCCCACCAACATCGCCAGAATTTTAAATTTGGAGACTTTTTCGATTAGGTGTATGTCCGCCGAATATTGTCATGTGTCTGTCTCCCCTTTATGAAACCAGATTGATCAGGGTGGAATAGTGCAGGCATCAGGTTTTCTATTCTTGTGACCAGTATGGCTCAGAACAGTTTAGCGTCTACGTTTAATAGGGCAATTGGCCTGTAGGAGGCACAGTTCTGGGGGTTTTTCCCCGCCTTGGGAATAACGGTGACTACTGCCTCAGCCATGGAGTTCGACACATTAGAATCCTCCGCTATTGCATTGAACACAGAAGTGAGGTGAGGTATAAGCTCCGACACGTATGTTTTATAAAAGTGCACCATCAGCCCATCGGGCCCAGGGGCTTTGTGTGGTTTGAGTTTCGAAAGTGCCTTTCCTACTTCCTCGGGAGTGATCGGACCATTTAGTTGGTCGTTCTCCGAGGGTGGGACTTGGGGCAGATCTAGGGACTCTAAGTATTGTTGTTGCAGTTCTTTATCTGGGGGTGTGCCTGTGTAAAGATCTTTATAAAACCGACAATTACAAAGAATATTTTCGTCCGCACACAACGACCAAGGAGTCCGTTCATCAAATAAGATAGTTCACACAAGTCTTTATTTTCTTTTTAATTCTTCCCAGTAGCCAACGTGTTTTGTCCTATTGAAGGACTTCTTCAGGGCTCATCAGTCTACAGGCATGTTCCAATAAATGTCCCCTCTTCTTCAGATCAAGCAGACCATTCGGTCCTTTTTCTGTATCACTATACTATTGTGATCTTCCGATTATGAACGCACTGATCTTTTGGCTCCCTAAAGTCACTGATTCAATCACCTGCTGATCTCAATATACAGCACCGACCAAAGGAGGAGTAATCACTGTATCCAAACATTGGAATCGGGGACAAAATACAATTGTACACTCTTCGTTGTCCCGCGCATGTCTAAACCCAACTCGCAGCGACGTGAGAGCGGCGGCCATCTTGTAGTGTGAATTAAAACAGTCCATCAGGCCCGATTCTAAATTCCTAAACAGCGGCTAGCTTCTGGTATATTCAAAATCCGCTAAGCCATAACTACAAACGTTTGGAAATATGGACAACATAGAGAAAAATTATTATATGTCCTGGGAATCATGCAACCTTCATGGTCCCGCGCATATCCTTCTATATGGAAACAGGCCTGCATTCTGCCTCTTTTAAAAAAAGCTAATCCAGATACAACTGATCCTGCAAACTATCGTCCCATTGCTAGACTCCCTGTACCGGCTAAAATCTTTGAGAAACGGCTTAATACCGAACTCTCTATTTTTATTGCGGAAAATGAAATCCTGGATCAGAGTCAGTTTGGTTTTAGAGCAGGCCATAGCACCGAAACGGCTCTAATAAAAACGATGGAGGAGATCAGAAAAACGCTAGACGGCGGGGGATCGGCAGCCCTTGTCCTCCTCGACCTGTCCGCGGCATTTGATACCATGGACCACGCGACTCTGATCGAACGTCTTAAAACCATCGGGATTGGAGGCAGGGCCCTTTGCCTCCTAACGTCGTTCCTTTCCGATCGAACACAAACTGTGCATTTGGGCAATTTTAAATCTGCACCCTTAATTTTGCCATGTGGGGTGCCGCAGGGGTCCTCTCTGAGCCCCACGCTTTTTAATATTTACGTTTCTGAACTTGCCTCCCTGATCAGAAGTTTTAGCCTCTGCCCTACCTCCTATGCTGACGACACTCAGCTAGTGATCTCAGCAGTGGACAAGGACATCAACTATTCAGCTAAACTCCATGACTGTATGGGCGCCCTGAGTAACTGGATGGCTAGGCACTGCCTGAAGCTGAACTCAGGAAAAACGGAGGTGGTGCTATTTGGCAACCTCTCTCCTGAGTGGTCACCAGTATGGTGGCCGGATACACTGGGCAATACTCCTACACCAGTGGCCAAGGCTAAGAATTTGGTGGTCATTATTGATGACAAACTCAATATGAAGTCCCAAGTGTCAAAAGTGGTCTCTGCCGCCTTCCTCACTATTAAAATGGTCCGAAAAATTCTGCCTTTCATTCCTTCAAATACTAGAAAAACCGTAACGACCTCCCTTGTATTATCCAAACTGGATTATTGCAACGGTCTGTACATTAACCTACAAACCAATCTACTCAGAAGGTTGCAGGCAGTACAGAACGCTGCGGCTAGACTGGTCCTGGATGCTCCTAGATACCAATCCATCAGAGCAGGCATTCGGGAATTACACTGGTTACCAGTCGGCCAGCGAATCAAATTTAAGGCACTTTGCACGGCCTTTAAGGCCCTGCATGGAGAAGGACCACAATTCCTGCTGGACCTCTTCAGCTGGTATACTCCCAACCGATCGCTCCGTTCAGCAAATGCCTTCCTGATGCTCACCCCAGAATCAGAAGGTCTAACTGGGGGGAAGGAGCTTCAGTTACAATACCATAAAGGAATGGAATGCTCTCCCGCTCCTTCTTAGGAAGTCCTCTTCCTTGTTGGAGTTTAGGAAATTGCTTAAAACATGGCTTTTCAGAAACTAGCCGCTCTGACGACAGATTTGGAGTCCGCGAGCGCCTAGACACCCCTGGGTAGTAGTGCGCGCTATAAATTGCCATAACATAACATATCTAAACCAAACTCTCAGCAGCGAAAGAGCGGCAGCCATCTTGTAAAGTGGATTAAAACGATCCACCAAATCTAATTCTAAGTTCATAAATGACGGCTAACTTATAGCGTATGAAAAGTCAGCTAAACCATGATTTAAAGTCCCCTAACAGTCATGATTATATCACGTTTGTAGGCAAACACATGCGCAAATTTCGCAAACAGCGGAGTGAAAAATATGACATATTGTGTTGCACTCTGTCCTATGCATGTTCATTAACATCGCAATCTGTGTTGTTATAGGGGATGGATACGTCATAATATGCCATGTTCACAATCAGACGTTTATACAATTACTAACGTCGCAACCTTAGTTGTTATAGGGGATTCCAATGTTTGGATACAGTGATTACTCCTCCTTTGGTCATTGCTCTATATTGAGATCAGCAGGTGATTGAATCAGTGTCTTTAGGGAGCCAAAAGATCAGTGTGTTCATAATCGGAAGATCACAATAGTATAGTGATACAGAAAAAGGACCGAATGGTCTGCTTGATCTGAAGAAGAGGGGACATTTATTGGAACATGCCTGTAGACTGATGAGCCCTGAAGAAGTCCTTCAATAGGACGAAACGCGTTGGCTACTGGGAAGAATTAAAATGAAAATAAAGACTCAAGGAATAAAGACTTGTGTGAACTATCTTATTTGATGAACGGACTCCTTGGTCGTTGTGTGCGGACCAAAATATTCTTTGTAATTGTCTGTTGTGGAAGGTTTTCGCAACATAGGAAACCAAAAGAGTCCGGTTTTCTTTGGTCGACGCACCACATGGTTACAAAACTTCCCATTATTTAAATAAGTGCGGTGTTATATCCTAGACCCTTTTGTTTGTAAATCATCTTTATAAAACCCTCCAAATATGCGTGCCTTTGCCTCGTCTCCATGTGTTAAGTTGCCGTCCCCATCACATATGCCCCCTATGTATTCCAGTTTACTCTTTTCGCGTAGCTGTCTAGCTAGGTGAGTTCCCACCTTGCCTCCCTGGGCATAGGATATCTGGCGGAGCCGCAATAGAGTGTATTCTGCCATTCGCCTTAATTTTCCCCTTCAGTGCACTCAATCAATCAATCAATCAATCAGGTCACTTATAAAGCGCACTACATACCCGCGAGGGTCTCAAGGCGCTGGGGGAAGAGGGGGGGTGCTGCTACTGATCGAAGAGCCAGGTCTTGAGGAGTCTTCTGAAGGCCAGTAGGTCTTGGGTCTGCCGAAGGTTGGTGGGGAGGGTGTTCCAGGTCTTGGCGGCGAGGTGGGAGAAGGATCTGCCGCCGGCGGTCATTTTCCGGATGCGGGGGACTGTGGCGAGGGCGAGGCTGGTGGAGCGGAGCTGGCGGGTGGGGGTGTAGAAGCTGAGTCGTCTGTTGAGGTAGGCTGGTCCGGAGTTGTGGAGTGCTTTGTGTGCGTGGGTGAGGAGCTTGAAGGTTATCCTCTTGTTGACAGGGAGCCAGTGCAGGTCTCTCAGGTGGGGTGTGATGTGGCTGCGGTGGGGGATGTCGAGGTTAAGACGTGCAGAGGCGTTCTGGATGCGTTGCAGCCGTCTCAGGAGCTTAGCCGTCGTTCCTGCGTAGAGGGCGTTTCCGTAGTCCAGCCTGCTGGTGACGAGGGCCTGGGTGACTGTTTTTCTTGTTTTGGTGGGGATCCACTTGAAGATCCTGCGGAGCATTCGGAGGGTGTTGAAGCAGGATGAGGAAATGGCGTTGACCTGCTTAGTCATGGAGAGGGTGGGGTCGAGGATGACCCCTAGTTTGCGTGCGTGGTCGGTGGGTGTCGGGGCTGTTCCCAGTGATGTCGGCCACCAGGAGTCGTCCCAGGCTGAAGGGTTGGAGCCAAGGATGAGGACCTCCGTCTTGTCCGAGTTCAGCTTCAGGCGGCTGGTCCTCATCCATTCGGCGACGGCCTTCATTCCTTCGTGGAGGTGGGCTTTGGCGGTGTGAGGGTCTTTGGTGAGGGAGAGGATCAGCTGGGTGTCGTCGGCGAAGGAGATGATGTTGAGGTTGTGCTGTCGGGCGACGTGGGCGAGGGGTGCCATGTAGATGTTGAACAGCGTCGGGCTGAGGGAGGAGCCCTGGGGTACGCCGCAGATGATCTTGGTGGCCTTGGATCGGAAGGGGGCGAGGCGGACGCTTTGAGTTCTGCCAGAAAGGAAGGATGTGGTCCAGTCCAGGGCCTTCTCTTGGATCCCGGCGTCGTGAAGGCGTGTTCGTAGTGTGTGGTGGCAGACCGTGTCGAAGGCGGCTGATAGGTCCAGGAGGATGAGGGCTGCTGTTTCTCCATTGTCTAGCAGGGTCCTGATGTCATCGGTGGCGGCGATGAGGGCGGTTTCGGTGCTGTGGTTGCTGCGGAAGCCGGACTGGGAAGGGTCCAGGATGTTGTTCTCCTCGAGGTAGCGGGTCAGTTGTTTGTTGACGATTTTCTCGGTGACCTTCGCGGGGAACGGGAGCAGAGAGATGGGTCGGAAGTTCTTGAGGTCCTTGGGGTCTGCCTTGGGTTTCTTGAGTAAGGCGGTAATCTCGGCGTGCTTCCAGCGTTCCGGGAAGGTTGCTGTCTCGAAGGAGATATTGATTATTTTCCGGAGATGGGGCGCGATGGCTGTACTGGCTTTGTTGAAGACGTGGTGAGGGCACGGGTCTAGCGGTGAGCCGGAGTGGATGGTGTTCATGATCTCGCTGGTGTCCTCGTCGTTGATGTTGGTCCAGGAGAGCAGGCGGTTGGTGGTCGTGGGGGCAGTGGTCTCGGTGGTTGCCGGGGCGGTCGTGGTGTTGAAGCTGTCGTGGATGTCGGCAATTTTGCGGTGGAAGAAGGTGGCCAGTGAGTCGCACTAGGTCTCGCGACGGCGGGATGTCGTTGGTGTTGGAGCTGGGGTTGGAGAGTTCCTTCACGATGTTGAAGAGCTCTTTGCTGTTGTGTGCGTTGTTGTCTAGGCGGTCTTTGAGTGAGGCCCTTTTGGCGGATCTGATGAGGTGATGGTGACTGCGGGTGGCGCTCTTGTGGGCGGCGTAGCTGTCCGCTGTCCGTTCGTGGAGCCAGATCTTCTCCAGTTTTCGGCATGTTCGCTTGGAGGCCTGGAGGTCTTCGGTGAACCAGGTGGCTTTCTTGCTGGTGTGGCTGTTGGGCGGATTCTTGAGCGGGGCGAGGGTGTTGGCGCAGTCGTCGATCCACTGTCTGAGGTTGCGGGCGGCGGTGTCGGGGTCGGAGGGTTTGGCGGGTGGGCTCAGGTCGAGGGTGGTGGTTAGCTGGTCTTCGGTGACTCTGCTCCAGCAGCGGCGAGGCATTTGTTGGGTGCGGTTGTGCGTGGTGGGCTTCCTGTAGGTGAAGTGGATGCAGTGGTGGTCGGTCCAGTGGGGTTCGGAGGTGTGGTTGAAGGAGACATGTGGGCTTGCGGAAAAGATGGAGTCTAGCGTGTGGCCGGCGGCGTGGGTGGGTGTTGTCACGAGCTGTCTGAGTCCGAGGGTGGCGAGGTTGTCGATCAGGGTGGTGGAGTTGGTGTCCTTGTTGTTCTCGAGGTGGAAGTTCAGGTCCCCGAGGAGGATGTAGTCCGTGGAGGCGATGGCGTGTGTGCTGACGAAGTCAGCGATGGAATCGCTGAACTGTGGTCGGGGTCCGGGGGTCTGTAGATGAGGGTTCCTCTGAGGGTGGTGTTGGGATCGGTGTGGATCTGGAAGTGCATGTGTTCGGCGGTGCTGAGGGTGTCGTCGGTGTTGGTTGAGACTCTGAGGGTGTTCCTGTGGACGATGGCGATGCCTCCTCCGACTCCGTTGGTGCGGTCCCTGCGGGTGATCTTGTAGCCGTCCGGGATGGCAATGGCGATGTCGGGGGCTGAAGCGGGGTTCAGCCAGGTCTCCGTCAGGAAGGCGACGTCTGGGGAGGTTGAGTCGAGAAGGTCCCAGAGTTCGATGGCGTGTTTGCGGGCGGAGCGGGTGTTGAGGAGGATGCATCTGAGGTAGTTGGGTTCTTTCCTGGGCGGTGGTTTGGCGGGGCGGGTGCTGGCGAAGCTGTAGTTCCGGCAGGTGAAGGGCACTGAGCTGTCGTTGTAGTATCCGGGAGGGCGCCTTCTTATGGTCTCTCTCTACTCTCTCCAGCTCCACCCTTTCCTTGGCCCTCCGCTTATTCAGTGTGGAATTTAATTCAATACATTTGCCTCGGAGGACCGCTTTAAACGCATCCCAGTTGTTTTGGGGCGATGTGGCCTGGAGTTGGTTTAACTCAAAATATTCAGTAATTGTTGCTCTCAGTTCATCTTGGAGAACCCTATCCCTGGTTACCGAAATTGGGAAATACCATCTATGTGTGCCTGCCCCGTTACCTCCCCACGACAGGCTGATTGTCACTAAACTATGGTCCGATATAGTGATTGGGAGTATCTTCGCTGCTTGGAGAGAGCCCAGTAGGGATCGACTTATAAATATATGATCCAACCTAGAATAAGTCAAATGTACGTGTGAGAAGGTGTAGTCTTTGGTGGTTGGGTATAGCGTCCCCCACGCGTCCCTCAAGCCTAAGGCATGTAATTTCTGTTTGATCCCTTTGGGAAAATTGCTTGTAGCCGCCCTGTGGGGGTGAGTACTATCCATCTCAGCATGCCAGGTTAGATTAAAGTCACCCATAAGACCCGTTGGACCTTCTGCGAACTCACCTTTCAGGTCTAGTAGGGAGGTCATGAACGCTGGCTGTCCTGTGTTGGGTGCGTAAGCCGAGATGAATGTGCACAGCCTAGCTCTCAATTTCCCTTTACCATGATTACCCTGCCCTCTCTATCTGCCTTTATGGCTTCAGGTTGGAATTTTGCCGTGCTGCGAAACAAGAGTGCGACTCCCTTCTGTTTAGAGCTAGATGATGATCTATAGACTAGGGGGTAGCTTTTGTGGCGAAGTCGCAGCTCCTCGTTTTTTTTTAGGTGTGTTTCCTGCAGCGCTACCACCTCAAACTGGTGGTCTGTCAGATATTTCCATATTACTCCAGTATTGGATCTTTCATAGATTCCCATGCTTGGAATCATTCCCCGTCGTCGAGATGGGAGCCTCGGTAAATATAAAACAGTAGTAAATAACCATTACAAAAGAGAAACAGGCGTAGGCCTAATCCCATTTTGTAACCAGACCATGTCTTTTTGTAAAAGAGACCAAAAAGAACCATCAACCAAACAGAGCAGCCTCACCCTCTAGAACCTTGGTGAAAGAACCTCAGCTCCTCAGATTTTCTACCGCCCGTTGTGCAGAAGGGAGTCTCCTCGAGCTTTGCTCTTTTTTCAACTCTTTACAACTGTTTTTCCTCAAATAGTTTTCAACTGCTTTCTTCAGTTTTTCTTGGAGAATTCTCTGAGATGTCTGACAAGGAAAAGAAGGCTTTGTTTAAGTCTTG
The DNA here is from genome assembly GCA_963921515.1 of Calotriton arnoldi. Classification (NCBI taxonomy): domain Eukaryota; kingdom Metazoa; phylum Chordata; class Amphibia; order Caudata; family Salamandridae; genus Calotriton; species Calotriton arnoldi. The sequence continues at coordinate 682,624 of CAWUFW010002690.1, read as the reverse complement.
TGCCACTTGTGGCAAGAAGAGGCTCTATGTGGAGGATAGGCATAAGGACTGCATATATTGCCTATACCCGGACCACAAGGCTGCGGAGTGCAAGATTTGCCGCACCTTCTCGACCAAGACTCTCCGGGACCGTGAGGGTCGTCTGCTCACCTGGCTTTACAAGCTAAAGTCGAGAAAGGAGACACTGTCCAGTGACAGTGAGGAGTCGTCTTCCGCCACCTCATCCAGAAGGTCAGTCAAAAGGGGTAGGGGTTCCCCTTCACCATCTCTGGGTCACCCCTCTAAGGCCTCCAAAAAGACCCCGAAGGAGTCTGAGGACCTGAGTCCTATCAAATCTCCTCACTGCGGTGAAAAGGAGAGGGAAGGACTAATATCACCACCTGCGACTGTCCCAAGCAAAGAAAAATCGTTTAAAAAGCCCTCTTCGCAATCTTCTGACAGAAGTAATCATTCGTCGTCGACGCTGCGCAAGCCCTCGTCGACGAAAGCTTCAAAATCGCAGGCGAAAGGTGCTCCAGTGTCGACGTCGTTTCCTATTCCAGTGTCGACGGGCTCGTCGACGAGCACTTCTACAGCAACGTCGACGATGGTGTCGACGAAGATCTCATCTACGGTGCCGTCGACGACTGTCGCGTCGACGAGAGGGTCGACGACGGCAACGACAGTGACGACGACGTCAGCAGGGGTGCTGCTTATCTCGTCGACAGGTTCGACGACGCCCATCGTTTCGACGACGATCAGCTCGTCGACTGTGCTTCCGTCGACGCTGTTTCCAGCTACATTCTCGTCGACGGTGCTTCCGTCGACGATGTCGTCGACGACGGTTTTTTCCTCCACGTCGACGGGAAGATTTCAATTTCCATTAAAAGGAAGCAGATTTCGCCGGAGATGACGTCTCCCAGGAGGGTGCATTCTTTGCCACCTGCATTATTGTTGGAGGAGGAAGAGGACTCTGATGGTAATGACAGTCGTTTTGGCTATGCTAACAGCCCCTCTCAACTTCTGGTCAAGTGTCAGGACACTGATTCTGAGGGTGATTACTATCATGAGCAGGCGTATGAACAACAATTTCCACGCCAGGAAAACGTTCAGCAACAGATGGTGTCTGTCCCCACCACTCTTTTAGCGGATTTGCAGGGGATGGTTCTGGACTATCGACGGAGGTTTTCTTCACATCCTCCTCATCCTCCGCAACCTTCTCTCTTGGCGCAGCCTGTGCCTGTTGCTCAAGCCACCGTGATGGTTTCACCACCTCCATCAGCTCAGTCACTTACCCAATTTCCACCGGAGGAAGTTCTTCCTCAGGCAGTTCCTCAACACCTGGATAATTCCACAGACGAAAAAGAAGGTGAACTTGTACAGCCGGATCATGGAGAAGAATGGGATGATTACGTGATCCCTGATCCCGCCTCTCCAGCTCCTGCCCCGGTGGATTCCCCACCTGCTGACATTGGGGGTTTTCACAAGTTAATAGAGAGGGCCTCACTCAGTTTCGAACTTCCTGTGCCCTCAGTTCAGACAGAGTGCTTTCTCTATGATTTTAAGGAGCCGAGTAAGAAGATGGTGCGCTCCATTCCTATAGTAGTTCATGTGTGGGAAGAAGGGATAAAGACCATGAAAAATCCTGCCACAGTAGTTCCAGTCTTACCACGACTAGACAAGAAGTATAAAGCCCCAGACGACAGCCCAGCTTCTTTGACTGGTCAACCGAAGCCAGATTCGGTCATTTCCCAGGCAGCTCAGAGGAAATTGAAGAATCCTTCAGCACCTCTGACTACACCACCGGACAAGGAGGGCAGGCGCCTAGACAATGCAGGGAAACGATTTTCCTCCATGGCGAGTCTGGTGATTAGAGCGGCGAACGCATTAGCGATCCTTGGAAGATACGACCGCCAGATGTGGTGCGACCTTTTGCCTTATCTTGACCAGTTGCCCGATACTTCCAAGTCTGAGGCAAAGAAGATCCTACAAGAGGGGGAAATTACATCAGCGGAGATCATCGACTGTGCGATGGACATCGCTACCACAGCTTTCCGCTCCCTGGCAGGGGCAGCTGTACTTCGTCGACAGGGTTGGCTAAGGGCAACATGGTTCCGGCCAGAGGTTCAGAACAAGATCCTGGACCTCCCCTTTGATGGTGAGGCGTTGTTCGGCAAACACATAGATGATGCCCTCCAAGACATTAAAAAGGATACTGAAACTGCTCGGTCCTTGGGGACCCTTCAATATCGGAAAGTCCCTTTCCGTGGAGCTAGAGGCAGGGGTGCTCCTTCATACAGAGGATCCTATCAACAGCAGCGGTATTCCTCTTATGCTTCCTCATCCCAATCTTACCGTCCTTCTTACAACCAGAAGCAAGGCCAGGCATCGTCTTTCTCCAGATCGAACTCTAGGGGAAAACAGAATCGTCAGGGGCGAGACACCTCCAAGAGGCAATAGCGGCGTCCTGGCTCTTTGCGCTATGCCCTCCTCCTCCTCCAAAACATCTGTAGGAGGCAGGGTGTCTCGTTACCTCCGCAACTGGCAACGGATTACAACAGACCGTTGGGTTCTGAACATCATTCAGAGTGGCCACACCCTGGAGTTCATGCATCTTCCACCATCCAAAGCCCCTGCCGCCACCTCCATGAAACATCTGCGTCTCCTTCGGCTCGAAGTTCATCAGCTGCTGATCAAGGGAGCAGTAGAGCCAGTCCCTCTATCCCAGAGGGGCAAGGGATTCTATTCCAGGTTTTTCCTGGTAAAAAAGATGTTGGAGAAATGGCATCCCATTCTCGACCTCAGGGAGCTCAACACTTATCTCACAAAGCAATCCTTTCGGATGGTGTCTCTCCAGGACATCCTGCGTCTTCTCAACACTCGAGATTTTATGGCCACTCTCGATCTTGAGGATGCGTATTTCCACATACCCATCCATCCGGCCCACAGGAGATTTCTTCGGTTTACAGTCGCCAAGAGCCATTTCCAGTTCAAAGTGCTGCCGTTTGGCCTTCGCTCAGCTCCGAGAGTCTTCTCCAAGGTGCTAGCACCGGTAGCAGCTTTCCTCAGGAAGCATCATTTCCAGGTCTTTCCCTACCTGGACGACTGGTTACTAAAGGCCCCGTCCAGGGAGGCAGCAGCAGATGCGGTCGCCGCTTGCACCTGTCTCTTCTCCAATCTGGGCTTGACTCTCAACAGCACCAAGTCTTCTCTCCGCCCGTCCAGGAAGGTTCAGTTTCTTGGAGCGATTTTAAACACATCTCTCAGCAAGGTATTTCCATCTCTGGAGCGACAAAGAAATCTAATCTCCATGGCCCATCTGGTGCGAAGAAAAAGTATCTTTCTGTTCGCTGCTACAAATCCCTGCTGGGGATGATGTCCTCCTGCATACCCTTGATACCTCACTGCAGATTGCGAATGCGCCCCTGCAGGAGCACCTGGACTCGCAGTGGAAGCAGGTGAGCGGGTCCTTCGACGACAAGCTTCTGATCACTCAGGACATGCGCCAAGCCATTCTATGGTGGACAAGAGAAAAGCATTTGTCCCGAGGTCTATCCTTCGTAAGCACTCCAGCACCTCAGGTGGTGACTACAGATGCTTCGCTAGAGGGCTGGGGCGCAGTGTTGCAGGATCTGCAGGTCAGTGGTCGTTGGCTTCCGGAACATCGCCTCCTTCACATCAACCTCTTGGAACTAAGAGTAATTCGTCTAGCTCTTCAAGCTTTTCTTCCAAGGTTGCAAGGTTTGTCGGTTCTTGTCCGGACGGACAACACCACAGCCATGCACTACATCAACAAGGAAGGCGGCACCAGGTCCCTACCCTTGTCACAAGAAGCTCAAGCGATCTGGGAATGGGCGATCCTTCATGGAATTTCTCTGAAGGCAGAACATTTGCCAGGAGTGCTCAACGACAAAGCAGACAGGCTCAGCAGGCTGAAGTCGGTCACCCACGAGTGGGAACTGGATCAGACAACGCTGGAAGGGGTCTTTCGCCGGTGGGGCAGACCCTCCATAGACCTGTTTGCCACACCAGAAAACAGGAAAAGCCAGTTTTACGCCAGCAAGCTACACCACCGAGGGTCGCTGGGGAATGCGCTTTCGATAGCCTGGTCAGGCGCATTTGTTTACGCTTTTCCCCCCATTCCGCAAATTCCCAGGTTGCTCAAGAAGATCAAAACGGAACGGTGCAAAATGATCCTGGTAGCTCCAGCCTGGCCGAGACAGTTTTGGTTCACCGAACTCCACCTTCTCTCCTTGGACCATCCTCTTCCACTACAACCGATTCCACATCTCCTCACAATGTCTCAGGGCCAGGTATGGCACCCAGATCCTCGCTCGTTGCAGCTCTCAGCATGGCTCCTGAGCAGCGAGAATTTCTTCACTTAGATCTTCCAGAAGAGATTAAGGATGTTCTTTCGCAGGCGAGAGCTCCTTCCACTAACAAGACCTACCGCTTGAAATGGAAGCGTTTCTCCATCTGGTGTCAAGGCAAGGGTTTGGATCCTTTCTTATCGCAACCGCACCAGGTCCTTCCTTATTTCATGTCCTTGGCTAAGGCAGGTTTGGCTCATTCTTCCATTAAGGTACACTTAGCAGCGGTTTCTCGTTTTCGACGTACATCCTCTGGGCCTTCTCTTTGGTCAGCCAGAATTGTCAAACAATTTCTTGAGGGCCTATTCAGAGTGTTCCCGCCAGTGAAGCCTCCACCGCCTACGTGGCATTTGAACTTGGTTCTTTCTCAACTTATGAGACATCCATTCGAACCCATTCATCGAGCAGATCTCAAGTTCCTCTCCTGGAAGGTGGCTTTGTTGCTAGCCCTCACTTCAGCCAGGAGAATAGGAGAATTACAGGCGCTTTCAATTCAGGAACCCTTCCTACAGTTCAAGAAAAATACCGTCATCATGAGAACTAATCCTAAGTTTATTCCTAAAGTACCTTCTTCTTTTCATCTCAACGAACCAGTGATCCTTAAAGCCTTTTTTCCTCAGCCTAGTTCGCCGGCTGAGAGAGCTCTTCACTCTCTGGATCTCCAAAGATGTTTGAAGTTCTACCTGGACCGAACAAAGTCCTTCCGCAAGTCTTCGCAACTTTTTGTATCATACAGCGCTCCCCGTAAGGGGTTTCCCCTTTCCAAGCAGGGGATATCTCGGTGGATTGTGAGCGCTATTCGATATTGTCACGCAGCAGCGGGCAAAACCCTGGAGGGTAATGTCCGGGCACATTCGACAAGATCTATGGCATCTTCAGCCGCCTTGTTTGCTGGTGTCCAGATCAAAGACATTTGTAGGGCTGCAACTTGGAGCAGCACTCACACTTTTACGAAGCACTACTGCCTGGATGCATCACTCCAAGACGACGCAGCGGTGGGCCAGGCAGTCCTGAGGAACCTCTTCCAATGAGTGGTGAGCTTTCCCTTGCTACCCTCCTTCCTTCCTTCTTTCTGTGCTTTATACACATTTTCTCTTGTTTCTAGATGCATTAGCTTATCATCCTACCCTTTGGGTACTAGCTGTTTATTTGTTTTTCACATCTCTGCTTTTTGCTGGTTTTAAAATGCATTTAAACAATGTTTCTCAAACAAGTAATATTTTATGGAAAATGTGTATGTTTACTGCTAGCTACTCTGATTCCAAGCATGGGAATCTATGAAAGCTCCAATACTGGAGTAAGAAAACAAGTTACTTACCTGTAACTTTGGTTCTCCAGTATTGGAAGCTTTCATAGATTCCCATGCGACCCACCCTCCTCCCCTGGGAAAGCTCAGCCTCTCTCTGTGTTATTTTTCACAACGTATACGAAAATCTGAGGAGCTGAGGTTCTTTCACCAAGGTTCTAGAGGGTGAGGCTGCTCTGATTGGTTGATGGTTCTTTTTGGTCTCTTTTACAAAAAGACATGGTCTGGTTACAAAATGGGATTAGGCCTACGCCTGTTTCTCTTTTGTAATGGTTATTTACTACTGTTTTATATTTACCGAGGCTCCCATCTCGACGACGGGGAATGATTCCAAGCATGGGAATCTATGAAAGCTTCCAATACTGGAGAACCAAAGTTACAGGTAAGTAACTTGTTTTCTTTTTTGCCGTTTGAGGGGCGAAATCAGACCTTTTACATTCCATGAGGCTATTGATACCATCTTGTAACCACCCACACCCACCTCCTCTCATGCACCTCTTTTGCGGCCCGCAACCTCCCCCCCAAACTCCTCCCATCCCAATCAGAGACTGTCCAGGCTGGCAACGGAGAGACCTCTTGTAGCCTCATCCTGCATGATTTGTCCGACCCACCCTTGTGACCACCACCAGATCCCCCCCCTTAAAACAAAAAGAACAAGTAACCCCAGAAAACTTATGCTGAGTAACCAGCGGGTCCCCAGCAGGTTCAATCTTGGAGAATGAGATCATGAAAACGGGCGACTCGGTCCGTGCCCGCAGCCTCGACTGCCGGTTGCTTCGTGCATAGATAACCAAATAAGAGTCTGATTTAGACTATGGTTCATTGCGGAAAGACAGTTGTGAGTATTGTGCAGATTAGGCTTTGTCGACATTTCGCCCTTAGTTCTGCATGCCCCGAGGTAGTGCTGCCCTGTTATAAAGGTGCGTCCCTCACAGTAGCCCTCGTCGTCCCTTTAACTTCATTTTTGGCTGGGCTTGCCTTTGGAGATCGTGCGCCATTGGGAGGAAGTTCCTTTTGTCGCGCCCGGCCCTCTCGCGTGTCCCTGGCCGCCTTCGACTTTGGGGTTAGGGAGACCCAGAATGGAAGACCTTCCTCCAGGTCGGAGATGTGGTGATATTTGTTATTGAGTTCGAAGGCCAGACCAAAAGGGAATGTCCATCTGTACCTTATGTTGTCCTCTCGAAGCTTAGAAGTTCACGGTCTGAGTTGTTGTCTGCGCACTAATGTAGAGGGGGCCACATCCTGGAACAGTAAACACTTGTAACCTTGGAAAGAGGTCTCTTCTTTCTTTCTTGCAGCTTGTAAGATTGCTTCTTTTGTTTTAAAAGAGTGAAGCTTGACAAGGATGTCGCATGTACGTCGCCGTTCACCCGACTGCTGATTCCCCACGCGATGTGCCCTTTTAATCTTAATCTTCATCTGGCGCGGCCTCAAAATCTCAGCAAAACGCCCCTCAATGAAGGCTTCCAGGTCCAGCCCCTCCGCTCCTTCTTCTAGGTCCCTTATTCTAATGTTCTCCCTCCGGGACCTGTTTTCTAAATCTTCTGCCTTCAGGAGCACCTGTTGAAGTTGCATCTGGAGTTCCTGTTCTCTCTCATGTAACTTCAAAGTGCGATTGTCCAACTCTTGTGTCTGGCCCTCTATCTCCAGGACTCTAGTGCCCACAGAATCCACATCTTGCTGGAGGGCGGTCATGCGTTCGGTGTGGTCGGCCTTTAGTTGGTCCATGGAGGCCCGTAAGTCTTGCTTAATATCTGAGCAGAGCTCAGATTTGAAGTCCCTGAGTGAGGCCACTAGGTCCTCCCTGGTGAGTGCCATCGAGCTTGATTGTCCCCCTTTGTCGTGGGTTTGCCTCTTCTCCGTAGATGCAAAAAAGTTAGACCTTGTTCGCCGCCTGTTTCGGTGGCATATGGGCAGCGTTGTAGGCCTTCTCCTCGTGGGAGGTCAACCCCCCATCCAATCGTCGGCCCCTTGTGTTGGCTATTGCTGTTCTGTGGACTTCTATCAGTGAGCTGCAAGTTCAGTAACAGTTCTTTCTTACTTCAACTTTGGGCGGCCATCTTAGGGTCAGGGTGTAATGTGACTCTGGGTGTATCAAAGTGCTGCTCAGCTGCCTTTTGTTTTGTAAAATAAGAAGTTGTGTGCGCCAGCTTATTGTCCCTTCTTCCTACCCCAGCATATCGCCCATTCTGGCTATGTTTCATGACTCTGGTGTGCCCCCGGTTCGGGCGCCATCTTGGGGTCAGGCACGTCCCTCAGGCTTCGGCCCAGCTTTGAGTCCAATCGCCCCTAGCTACAGTGCAGGTGAATTCAGGGGGGTAGCCCCACCACCGGACCTCACAGTACGCCGCTCTGCAGCAACTACGCGGCCTGCGCTCACCTCCTCAGCATGTTGGGTAGGTCCCCGTCTTGTCGCGTGGTCATACCCCGGGACCGCTCATCATTCAGGTCGTGTGGGCACTTCTCTGTTGCGGTGAGCCTGCCGCCGGCCCCCTGCAGTTGGCGCGCTTCACTCGCCGATGCGCTGCTCTTGCGAAGCCTGTCCTCTGGGCAGGAGCATGTCCGCCAGTCCTCATTCGCTCCTCCGTCTCCGAGCGGACAAGGACGTCGACGCCATTTTGTGTGCTTGCTCCGTTTCGCACCACTTCTGGGTCTTGCAAAAATCTGCACCGTGTGCGAATCAGATTTGGTCTCCCGGGCTCCGGGTGCAGTCACTCCACTTTCTGGAGCAAATCTGGCGAAATCTGGTTATCTAGCTGTCTCGTAGCAATGTCCGACAGATACGGGGCTCTGGAGCTGGTGTGGATCACGACCACCCATATATGTTTGTCTTAACTAAGAACCTATAAAGATATGAAACCTTTGAATTTAGATATGGTATATAATAATGGCAGTAGCAACACTTGAGATGATTAATAACAAAATGTTTCTATTACTTAGAAAACTGTCCTGAAGAAGGTGATAAATTTACGACTCACCGAAACGCAGCGTCGACTTTCCTGTTTTCTAACGATACTGTAACTGTGTATTTTAATAATGAAATGTTCTTTTTAACTTTGAATTGTGTATCATGGTTTTAATTGTGTGTTACAATTGAATAAATCTTACATTGATTTTATATTAAGTTTGTTATTCGCTCTCTGTGTTGCACTGATCAGTTGTTGCTTAACTAATTGTATAATTATATGGTTCTTTGAGTCTCTCTCTGACACTAACTTTGTGTATAACAATTACAACTAAAGTATAGTAGATACTGTGTAGGGACCTTTGTGTTTTTATCTGTTTTGATCACGACCACCCAGCCATCTTGCCTGGCCACGCCCCCATGTGAAGTCTTTTTGTGTTGTTTCATTGTGTTACTGTGTGTGTATGTTGCACAAATACTTTACACATTGCCTCTTTAGATGAGCCTGCCTGCTCTGTGCCAAGCCACCAGAGGGTGAGCCTAAGTTATCTTTTAGTGTGTTATCTAGCTTACCCTGACTAGAGTGGTGGTTCCTGCTTAGACAGGGTGCATACCGCTGCCAACCAGAAACCCCATTTCTAACAACCATCATAAGTATTTGCTCAGAATTCATTAACATCCCACCCTCTTGGAGACCAGGATCATAGATAGTGCAGAGGTCTTATTAGATGCTTCATCGAAGTGATCTTCAACAATGTACTTCCTCACACACCTTGTTGTCCATTATGAGATAGGTGCAACTTATTGAAGAGCACAGTTAGTTTTTAACACTCATAACTGCCTATTTAGGTAGCACCATTTACTATTTTACTGTATCAGATGTTTTTGACAAAGTGATTTCATTCTAATGCACCTTATTTGTCTGATTTGGTTTAATTTACAGTTTTTAGAATGCTGGAATTTCTATGTATTGTTTACATTTTCAAATAAAAATAACATATTCAATAATATTTCTGCAATGAGAAAGTCATCTTCTTAACATAGCTTTGCGAATTGCATGAAACATTTGATCATACAGACATTTCACGTATATTTGTTCAGTCAGTGAATTCTATTAGAGTTGTATATTGCCAAGTGGCATAGCATCCACTTGCGTCATATACCCCACCCTAGCATTGTAATTCCATACATGGGCAACACCAATGCCCTCACAGTAGATTTGACAGTGGTATTTGTTATATGACTTGGAGGTGAATTTGAGAACGTGTCCATATATCAGGGGTTAGAAGCTTTCGCCACTGTATCTGCACTGGATAGGCCCTGGAAACCTGTCGTCGTGTGACATCAGAGGAGTTGTAGTAAATTAGGCTGGTCTGCAGTTGTTATGAGTTAGTGTCTCAAATGCCCCCAAATGTGTCTGGGTCTGGAGGTTGGTGGCACCATATATAGTTCCAGCTGTTCACTGCTATATATTGGAGTCCAGCCAACGCTTGCTTGTATGTCAGACACTTCCTCCCACTCGAGCAGCATGCTACCTGTCTTTTGGCCAACAGTAAGGCAAGTGTGATAAACTTTTTTGTGTGTCTAGTTTGAAGGTCCACCGCCCATCCAATTAGCGAGATTTTGGGGTCGGTTTCTATCTCACAATCTGTCATGCAGGATAGATGGTCTTCACCTCGTGGCAGTATGAGAGGACCCTTTTGCATGCCCAGGCCAGGTGCAAAAAGCTAGCATCAGGTGACCCAGATCTTGTGCAGTTTTGAATCTTCGCAGCGTCTACACCTCTAAAACGCTAAGGAACTGTAATGGACTCTGTACAAACTTGTAGTGGATAATTCGCAGACCAGGATATTCGGTCAGTTTGGTAACATCAGAACCTCCAAAGATCCATGGGAATCTCCTCTTCCAGATCCTCCTTCCCTTTAGTTTTAGCGGGACATACTACCACTAATATTTCACTTTGCATGATCGTTATAGGGTAGATATTAACAGTTCTGTGGACTTAGCTTCCAGCAGTCTATCCAGTGGCGGGAGAGGGGTCAGGTTCATGAGGGAAGTTGGGTAGTAATGCCTTACATGCTTCTCGGAGAAGGTAATAAAAGAAAATATCAAAACGGTGCTGTTTGAGGTTCCCTGAAAGTCAGATAGTGCAGTCATTTTTTTTTTAACTTCCACCCCATTTATATATTCCAAGACACCTTTAGGTCTTTGGCTTTGGGTGTCACTGGTATTCGTGGGTGGTTATGTAGAAGTAGGCTAGGAAAGTACACTCTTGACTGTCCGTTAGTCTATTCCAAGCCTGTATGGTGCATCCTGTGGTGCCTTGTGGACAGCGCACCAAGCAGAGGGGGAAGTGGTAGAGTTTCCACCTCGCTTAATCCAACGCGAGATGAGAGGGTAATAGTGAGCAAAGTGTGCCTGAGCACACAAGCTGTATAGTTCAAGGTCAGGGGCCTCGAAGCCCAACAACAGGAATGTTAACGTCACTGTTTCCCATCGCACTCTTGCCTACTTCCCCGTCCAGGCCATTCTCATCAGCTGTATCCTAGGCAAGAAGAACAAGCATTGGCATAGCTCTTAGGTCTCGCATTTGGGACCATATAAGTGTTTAGCCAGAACTATTGGCTTTGGCAATGTTTTAAAGCTATGTTACTTAAGTGGACAGATATCATTAAGTAGAATAGAGAGCGTTTGATGTACCCAACGATTGAAGATCTTGTTAATGTGGATAAAAACGTAATGATTATCACCGCCACACTTTACATACCAGCACGTAAGACCAAAATGCTACAACCAAGAACAGGATGCCTTCGCACTTAGCGCCCATCTCAGATCATGCTGACTGCCAGCACACCTCCTCAACTTGAACCCCCACAAACAAGGAAGGAGTCAATCATTAAAAGACAGCAACACTTATCTCAAAGTTTATCTAACAATATATCTTATTTCTGTACAGAATGATTAAGGGACAACATACTGAGCTTCCACTTTTGCCTACACAATTAACGTTGCATGCTTCACATACACTAGACTTTAACGTTTTTTTGTCTTTTCATCCTAAACTATATAAAAAAAAACAATATATAGAACATGATAAAAATGCAAAATGGTTTCTTGATTCATCACAATACATTAAAAAAAATCAATCAATCATTTCACAGTGTGTTTCAACACATCTCTAGCCAAGGTAATCCATCAGAATACTTTGCACTCTACTTCATCCTACATCAACAACAAGTAAAACCAGTGGGGCATTGACCATAAGATCAGCTGCTACAGTTAGAGAGGATGGATAGATACCTTAAGGGAACAGACGTCTTGGCACTGATGACCTTAGTTTGCATCAGGACAGGTGTCCCAGGAGCACGACCCCTAGTTGACGCCCTTGTCACCTCACCGCCCTGGGTCTCAGTTCCCATATCTGTCAGACTCAGGCAGCGCCTAGAAACGATTTGGTCTGCACCGTGTGCTATACACGAATATTCTGTCAGTCACCAGTACTGCCAGTTGCAATTGCTGAGACAGTTTGAAGAATGTCCCTGTGGTCACAGTCCCCTTTCTTCCTCCTCGCCGCCCTCTCTCTCTGTCATATCATCTTTTGTGTCTCTCCTTGCGGTGAACTTTGAGACAGGGAGTGGCTGGCGCACTCACCTGCTGTTTGGGGGTGTGAAAGGAGCGACTCAGTAGGCATGTGCCGAAAGTGAAACTCGAGAGTAAGTGCGAGGACAGGAGAGAGAGAGAGGTTGGGAAAAAATGAGACCATAGAAAAAGTAGCAGCCAGTATCATAATCTAGAGAACAAGACGCCTTCGAAAGGAGGTTGGTAGCGCAATGTCTAAAGTTTCAATATTAGCTGCGAAAAGTCTCTCAAAGACGTTCAAAAATCACAGACATGTCTTTTCCTGTTTGGCGCTTTGCCGGCATCCATTGAGAGCGCCCTTCAAGTCCAGTGTAACTCAACAACCCCTGGGGTTCTCCACATCAACAAAAAGCAAGGATACCCTTGGGTGGGAATCAGGGCCGGACTGGCTACTGGCGTTTTGGTGTGCTGCCAAGCTGGGGGCTGATTTCACTGCGGTGGGGGCTGATTTCGTTGATGGGGACCTGCGTGTGCTTCTAAATAAACAAAGCAAAACAAATGGTTTTAAGCACACGCAGGTCCCCATCAACGAAATCAGCCCCCAGCTTGGCAGCACACCAAAACGCCCGGTAGCCAGTCCGGCCCTGGTGGGAATCTTCCGAGAGTGGTGGTGTTGTTTGTAGGGAGTCTCTTTTAAAGGCTATCTGACGCACTATTTTTAGGTGTGTACTTTTTATTACAAGCAACTTTGCGTCAGACAGCTAGAACAACAAGCATTTGCAATGCAATAGGTCTCGCATTTACGCAAGTTTAAGCTATTGGCATTGTAAATGACAATGCCTTTTATTTATGTTATGAAAACGAAAACAAAAATAAAAGGCCTTGTCATTTGCAATGTCCATAGCTCAAACTCTATTGCATTGCAAATGCTTGTTACTGTTCTCCTACCGAAACACAAGTTAGCTGTTTTCTACCCACTTTTAATTTCTAACACTTTTCACCAGCTGGGCTCTGCTGCTTTGTCGCACTGTGCCCAGATTTCATTTTCAAACACATTGCTACTTCTGTCACCCTCTGACCCACACATCAGTTCTCGGCGGCCAGGGCACTGAGTGTTTCCTGATCCTAAGATGCAGGAGTTGCTCATCACTGTCTCCTTCCATCTAAGCAAGTTAATTTTTCTTGATCCCCAAAATACATGGCGCCTTTTTCACCACATGAGCTTCATCCTCTACTCCCCAGGCCATAAGTATCCAACTCTGGCAGACAGAATGCTATTGGGTACACTACATATTGGCCTAAACTTCAAAAGGTTATGTAGGCACATGGCCTTACCTGTCTGTCTCCAGTAGGCCATTTGCTTTGCTCCTCTGAACTCTCTCAGGGGTCACTAGTATTTGCGGACAGTACGGTTTCAAGCAGGTGCCTTCTCGACACTTTTAATGCCGAGATTTCCTCTCCTAATATCTATTTGCTCCTGGGGCCATGTGCAGTCAGACTCCCTGATGTCACTAGTCACCTCCAATGCCGGTCTGCAGCACCACAAGCTCTGGCTTCAACCCAATACAGACTACGGGGACACACTAGTGGTAGCAACCCTCTGAGCAAAAATCAACAACACAGCTATTCAACTGCTGCAAGCTGCTCGAAACTGTTGCCTGTGCCTGGATGCCCATCTGCGCCAGCCTCTGCCTATCCACCATGGTTGCCTCTATGCCAGGGTCAGACTGTTCTATAGGGCAGTCTGGCAATGCCAGAAGGGCTGGTCTGACAGCTCTGTGTGTGGGCCGTTTTTCTGGCTGTTTGTGGGCCTGCTATAAGGTCTGGTCGGTTGGCTTTTACTGGTGATTCCCCGATATTACCATTAACATTGCCTGTAAGAAGCTCTGATCACCAACACAACGTATCTTTACTAGTTACAAACTGCCTCGATTTGAAAATGTGGGCCAGTTTTTTAGCTATCTGATTCGCTAATCGGGGCCACCTATTTTGGTGCCAGGGCCTAGTTTCTGTCCCCGTCCGACCCTGCTCATCCTAATAAATCACTACGAGTCTAGCCGTCTGCCTCTAGCAAGCCAGCTGACCTCGACCATAGCTAACCATCTGCAGTGCAGGCTGCTCTCCTGTTACGGTCTCAGGACCCCAGCTGCCCATCTCCTGCAGCCTGGCTGCTTGCTTCGCCCTCCTGTCATTCACGCAGCAGGTTGCCTGCTCTTGCTTTCCTGTCACCCTAATCATGCAGCTCCAGCAAGTTCCGAGTTAGGGGCTGTGTCTACCTTTTGCAACTGAGACCCAGAATGTTAGCAACTGGTGTAGCCATGCGGCAACCTATCTACCCAGGTATGCATGCGCTCCCAGCTGGTTTCTCCTTCTCAGCCACTCACCAGCAGGCTGCTGTTTTGATTTAGAGTGCCCTTTGTCTACTTTTTGTTCTTTCGTTACCCGCAGCAAGCACATACCTCTCATCGTCCTGTTGCTTGTTCTGGCCGATGCCTGCGCTGCTTGTGATGAATAACGTGATGCATGATTTGTGGTACTCCATGTGATGTGTAGTGTGATGCATAATGCTGTCTGTGCTCTGTGATGTCCTGTGTAATAAGACGCACAGTGGTTTGTATTGTGTGATGCTTCGTGTTGTGTGTGCTAGACAGTTCGGTAAGTGATGAGCACAGTGTTCCTTGTACAGTGTGACTGGCACGGTTGTACGATTTGCACTGCTATTTGTGTTCTGGGACGCCCCGTGCTCCTTGCACTTCGTGGTGTCATTGTCTGGAATGTTTCGTGGGGGCTACTGCTTATGTTCTGACACGTGCTATGTTGTTTGTACTAGGGATGCATGGTTTTGTTGGTGATTTGTGGTGGATGGTGCTGAGTGGTGCGTGTGCCACTTCACTTATGGTGTGACACACTTTGTTGCTTGTGTCGTCCAGTGCACCGTGGTGCCTGTGATGGATGGTGTGATCTAAGCCTGCGCTGTATGATCTTCAGTTCTGTCTGTGCATTGTGCGGTGGGTGCACTCTGCTCTTCGTAGAGTGATGCACGGTGCAGTGTGTCCTGCGTTGGGCTGTGATTTTGGTGTTGTGTTGGACAGTGCTGTTTGAGCTGTGTGATGCACAATACTATTACTGCTCGTGTCATGTTGAATTGTGCACCATACTGTTAGAGTGAACTATATGTAGTATCTAATAGTATAATGTGTAGTGCTGTTTATGCTCTGTGATAGGCTGAACTCTTTGATAATGTGATTGAAAGAGTAAAAAACAGTCCGTTGCCTGTTGTCTGATAAGTAGTGCTGTTTGTGGTGTATGATGCACAGTGATGTTGCCGCTTGTACTGAGTGATGCATTGTACTTTTTGCTGATTTGTGATAGGTAGTGCTGCTGTGTGCCCACAGATCCCGGAGTGCAGTTTCTTGCCCTCCCTCGAGTTCTTTGAGCGTGTGCTGTTTCTGTCAGTTTCTCTAGGCTTTGGCGAAGGGCTGCACTCTACCTTTCTCTTCTGCACGTCTTGCCCATCTCTCTGGTCCCCTCAGATCTTTACGGGCCTCGGATACCCTATACTAACGATCCCTCAGTTCTCTTCAGGTTCCCAGCAGTCCGTCTTTCTGGGCTTTTGATGTGGCCCACTGAAGCGGCCCGTGAGCAGCACGTGGCGCCCAACAAATCATTAATATTGTAAAAAAAAAAAAAATCTGTTTACATTTTTGTTTTTTAATCCGAAATAAAGATAATTACCCCAAACAAGACTAGTAGGAAAAAAGAAAACCATACGCAATGCTAACATGTCACTTAGCACTCGTGCTTAATTCTAAACATCTGCTGTGGGCTCGTGTTGGGGTGTGTTCTTTAACGCGCGCTAGTGTTATGGGCTCGGTGAGTGTTATTATTTGTATCTGTGTTCCTGTCCTGTAGCAGTTGCTGACTGGCAGGATTGTGTTACTCCTAGTTGTGCACTCGAGGAATTAAAGTACATTTGGGACCATATTTGTGTACCTCATCGCTACAATATTTGTTACACTGACACGCCGAATTCTTCCTTTCCGCTTAGGTAGTAAAGTTTCAAAGCGTAGTGCTTGTAAATAAAAACAAGGGGAGGGGAATCAGCAGCGCCGTGCAGGCTCCACGAAGAACAGAGCCCATCAAGCAGAAGGGAGGAGGGGGCAGCTGCAGCCCGAGAAGGAGCGAGGAGCAGCTGTTTAGAACAAGCAGGGACCAGAGGTTAAACAAGTAGTCCCTAAATGAATAGATAACAGCCAGCAGCGGAACTAGACTGTAGTTGGTCGGTGCTGCTTCCTGCAAAACGGAGGCAAAACGGAAGTGACATATGGGATCAAAAGCCAACCATAAGCCAGATAAGAAGACCTATGCCAGAATCAACCAATGGCAAGCGACAGGAGAAATTACCCTCCATATTTGTGTTTACTATAGGTCTTGCGACAGCGCATGCGCTGTCTAGGCGAGACCTAAAAAGGCTGTACCAGTATGCTGGTCTGCCTTCCGTCACTGTAAACTATTGTCAAGGAGAGCCTTGAACAATTCTGAAATCAAGTTAGAAGACCTGAAGCTCCCCCATTAGAAAAAGATTTATGCATATTGCCCAATGTGAAATGGTATTCTAGCAGCCAACACAAGGGAGATGTAATAAGGTTTAGGGTTGGGTACCTGGAATACAAGGTGGTGGAGACTTTTGGTTTTCTTTCAAGATCATATTTTTAAGTGTACTATAAAATTAACTTGCCTGTAGTAAAATCCCTTGATACTTGATGTCAAGAACTAGCTGGATATGGAAGTTGTTGCCAGTTATCCATTGCTTCCGAGTTTCTACCCTCATCCACCATCTTGAAGCAAGCCTTGAATGAGGTAGCAAAGTGCTAACATAGAGTCCTCTGTCACAAAGTGTGTGCCACCAGGGCACCAGTGGTACACGACAATAACTCTGAACAGTTACTGCCTAGTAACCTCCGACTGGCACCCAAGCAAAAGCCCTCTCAATACCATCCCCCTCTCCAGCACGCTGTCCGACATCTTCAAGGAATCTTCTACAGAATAGAGTAGAACAATTGTCAAAATATTTATCAGTTCGCAAATTCTGTAATAATGATTAAAAACAAACATTTTGACAGGTACGCTTCCCAGACCAGAGTCTGTGTACACATGGAGTTTGGAGAGTAAATATCCGACTGGGCTGCCTGTGATTAGCTTTCCCTCAAACAGTAAAGCCACCTCTCTTTCCCCTTACTGTGCATGCCACTCTGCGTCAATATCTCTTATAGGAAGGGATGCCCAAAGCATGGAGAAAGGCCCACGATCCAACTCAACTCAAAATGGGAGGCTGAATATTCAAATTACACAAAAGCAATGCTCCATGGCCCTGGCTTCCTGGGACCTTAGGCCATGATGTCAGCTGGCAGACAGACTGGGATGTGGAGAGAAGCGCCAAGGAAAGGGTAAGAGTGGCATCTTCAAAGACAGAATGATTGTAGCCACCACAGAGTACGAAAACCATGTACGATAATAATTGGTGCATATCTCCATGTTATTGAGCACTTGCAGGAATGTGGAAGCCATGCCACCTCCAATTATCATTTCGTTCACCTGGTCCAGCATGTTATTAATTAGCAGAATCTTGTCCTTGACCTTTGCCCTTAAAAGAAAAATTACTACGTCAAAGCACTTGATCCAAGCGGCCCTATGCAAATATTCTTATACGGCTAGGGCATTGTCCAACCTTCAGAACCCAAAATGTACTGTGTCTCCGCAAGAAATATTTTCTGCATGTGAGACTAAAGTCAGTGTGAATAGTAAGAAAATAATTCAAGAGCACAGCGCCAAGTGCAAAGAAAACGTGACTGTTCATTTAGGTTTCAAAGTGCATTATTACACCAAAAAAAAAAAATACCCGTAGGTACCTATATTTTGGCTACTGTACAATACTGACGTCCGTACATACATTCCTGTGCTGAAAACATGCAAACAAATGCCCCCCAGGCATCATTTCGTGCGCAGGTTCCCCTGGGTCCAAGGTCGGGTCACGTACAGAACTGACGCTAGGACTAGAGCCAATCGCTGCTGCTGCAGGCCTGACGCCGCCCTGCTGACCCTGCAGGATTCCCAAGCACAGAATGACGCCTAAAATGTTACTGCCCAACACAAAAAATCTAAAGGTTCCCCTGCTTCGACAGTCTCTTCTTCAGCTTCTGTATAATGCAGTTCAGCTCGGCAAAAGGGGCATGGCGAGGCTCATTTGGGCATGCTTTAATAGAGCCCATGCAAAAGGCACAGAAAACAAATCTCGTAGAAACTGACATATGGTATGGCAACGTTAACAAGATAAAGGCACAAGCAGCATGCGTGTTGCTGCTTGTGCCCGAGGCAATACTCCATGGGAGTTACCGTGCATGAAAAGGTGGGTCATGCAGCAACCATTAGCTAATTGCATGCTATGATTTTGGAAGGACACAACATAAGCCAATCCAAACCTGTGGGATGGGTCAGACCCCTACAAAGTACTTGCAACAGATCACCTGACAGCTGCGCTGTCTAGGCTCGACCTAAAAAAGATTTATGAAGTATTAGGGGCACATTGATAACTTGATAAAGTAGTCTGAGTTAGATGGCCATCTTTATCAGCCCTGTCCGTCCCTCCAAAGTTAAAGGGAGCGACACCCAGCTTGTAAACGGTTCTGTGATTCTATCTCAAGTGACACCGTAGTTTCTCAACATTTATATCAAGATTATTCTCACCTCAAAGTATTTAAGTGAGCCAGTCCACCACTTTAGCGTGTTGTCTAGAGTGAACCTTGACATGTTGCTGGTAAATGGAAAGATTTGGGATTTGTTCCAGTTAATGGTTATACCAGATAAATGACCGCACCCCACGTATCCCTCATTAAGGCATTGTTCATTCCTAATTAATAAGTCATGCTGTATGCACATAAAGACTTTTGGACATTCTGGCTTGTATGCCACAATGCATAATGTGACTAGTGTTGTCTGAGCCTGGCTGCCAGAAGTTCTAGTGCAAGCACGAACAATGTGGGTGAGAGCGGCCTTTCCTGGCATTTCTTGGGAGATTTCAATCGCCCCGGAGGTAATCTCATTTAGACAAACTTTGGCTACTGGGTACACATACAGCAAAGTAATCCAATCTACGAATGTTTAGGGTATTCCTAACCTATTTAGCAAAGTGAAGAGGTACTTCCATTCCAGGAAATTAAATGCTTTAGAAGCATCTAGAAAAATTAGGCTGCAGTGTCTAACTCTGCATTTAGGCCATCTAGTATTGCAAAGAATGTGTGCAGGTTGTGGGCTGTGGAGCAGGTAAGGTGGCTACAAATTCAGAGTGAGCGGGTTTCACCATGTCCAGCAGCAGCAAAATAAGTCAGTCAGTAATATATTGCCGTTAAGGGGCTTGTAGGACTCACATTACCTCCCTTCCCTCCTGCGCCTTCCTTCTTAACCAGTAAGGGCCCTTGCTTCCCATAGACCCACCCTTAACCTATAAAAACATCCCCGGCCAAACAACCTCCTGATCTTTTTTGTCTCCCGAGTTAGACTTACCTTTGGCTCTCCCCTTCGTGGCGTGGCTGGGGGTTCTTCAGATATTGATTGCATTTCAGCGTTGTGATTGGCACAGGGGAGCCTGTGTGCCCGGGTGCTTCCAGCTGCCCGCCCGGACAAGAAGAGGGAAGAAGATGGTGGAGAGGTGGTGGCTGGCTGTTTCCAGTAAGTCCTTTTTTTTCTTTTTATTTCACTCCCCCCAGCTCCCGTCAGGTAGCAGCTGATACAGGTAAACACATAGCCCAAACTCCCCCCCACCCACTCAGATGGCCCAATTCCAGAAGGACAAACCCCATCTGAACATCAGAACTAAATTTCGCTCTGCTCAATTTGTGAGACAGCACCAAAGGGATTCTCCAACTCATTAAATTAACCATGGGAATCGCCATGAGAGACGGAGGTTCCCCCAGGTAACAAGTGTAGGGGGTCTGAAGAAACGGTATTTGCACTTAGTACTTATCTGGATTCGAGATGTGTCATGTGGACCCTGCAGTCCATTATGGAGTTTTTAGGTAGCTCATTACTACCTTCTGGCATTAGGTGTAAGTAAGTGGATTTGCCAGTCCACTTCTAGGTTCTTCAGTTTGCGGTTGGCTGTTAATCAGTCATTTTGAACCGCAGTGTTTGGTTAGGGTCTTTTTGAGGACTTCCTTCAGACAGTTTCTTCACAAATTCCATTGCCTGTCGTGAGGTGTTGAAAATATGTTATTTGCCGTCCAGACCCACTATTAATCACGTGGGGGTACTAACATATTGGATGTTTGCATAAAGGAGCTTCATCTTCACCGGAAGGATTTTCTGTCTTGCTTCTTGGACACCCGCCAGGAAATCCGGAAATAGAGAGATGTCATTTCCCGAAACAATATGCTTCAGACTAAGTGCTGTGTCCCTTTCCCTGTCTCTAAAGGTCAGTGGGCATGCGATTATGGGGCAAGAAGAGGCCCGTAGTAGGAGGGGATGGGGGGGGGGTGTAGTTTTCATGTCAGCGTCGCTCTACATCAGCTTCATTGTGGCATCTTGTATATCAGTCAGGAAGATTTCTGACCTAGTGGCCTTCAACCCACATTCAGGCCTGCCAAGTATCACGCACCAGGCGTGACTCTAACGCATTTCAGTGTGGTGTTCCGCATCACCGCACTGAAATGCATTGTCACGCATTTTAATGCCGGCCCGTCTCTCTGCTGTACCAGCGCTGAAGTATTGGCCACGCCAGGCTGCTAGCGTGTGCGCCTGTGACCTGCGCCGGCTCTGCTGCTCCCCGCACGGCTGAGTCACTCAGACTACAGCCCAGGCCTGACGTCACCAGGCCGAGGTAGTAGTCGCTGTGCCAATACCAAGATAGTGACACCCGCCGGGTTGGGTCTGCCCTCAGTGGTTGTGTGATGATTGATTACTGGCTGTTGCGCACACAAATGAGACCTGCAGTGTCAGCGCGCGACCGCGATGTGCGCAGCTTCCGGCAGGCGCTTGAGGGTATGTGGTTCATGTGTGCGCTAGTGCGTTACAATGCATAGCTGCCAAGGTTTCAGATTGCTATGTGTGACATTTTCATAATTCCAGTGTAATTATGAGTGACATTTCAACGCCTATGAGTGACACTATCTCGCAGGCAAAAATCAAGCAATGAAGATGAGAGGCACATATAAATATCACAGATTCTACCCATTTGAGCAACAAGAAACTCTAAGAAGATCTTAGAACTGCTGCACGGCACCAGAAATGGAAGGGCACCGACCAGAGACACACTGTGTGACTGCAGGCTGGCAGGCACTGCTGCTGCTCAGATGATCTGTTCATGACCGCACGCTAGCCTAACAAGCACATTATATAGCATGGGTCAGCTTGTTATTGAAACTACCCTCACACCCCTAACCCTTCTGCATCTCTCCCACCCCCAAGAAAAATACCAGCCTTCTGTTCTCATTCTAACATTTTGCAACGGGCCACACATGATTCTTAAATACAACTTTACATAGCTGCCACATTTTTATAATTGCTTATGTGTGATATTTATATGTTTTCATTGTGTGAATGAGTGGCATTCTACTACCGAATGTGTGACACTTAGAGTGGCACTTCCTCGTTAGTAAATCAAAGCAATGACTATTATTATTTGCATGCCTGTGAGTTTTCTATTACTATAGCCAGATATACAACACAGTCTTCAGAGGGCTTGAATCCATCACGTTTTTCCATTTATACTGTCCTCTGCAGGTTCTCACTCTTTATACACTTTCATTCTTTCTCTTCCAAAATCCCTCGGAAATTGTCAAAAGCACATCATGTCTGAGTGTTGTTAAAATCTATAGAAACATAACAGTTATTAAAAGGAAATAGTCTTCGGGAATGCAATATAGAGTAAAATGTGTGAAATGTAACCAGGTGCTGCGTTGGTGTCATAGATTGCCTTTACAGTGTTAGTTATTCTTCAGCAATCGTTTGACAATCATTGAGAGCTTCAATTTCTTGCCAGTAGCCCAAAACGCTCTGCTGGTTTTGCTGCAGACTGGCCTTCACAGGACAACGATCTGCTCTCTGAGTCAGAACGGCTGCCTGGGACCGAAATTATGTTTGGGGTGGGGCTCCACTGACTGCCAGGAGGCCCTTCGGTAATTGCGACGCAGTGGGAAAAAGAACCAAACTGCCCGTTTCCGCCTGGAATTATTGCTCTACTAGTACATAGCAATGACTGTCTGTGGTGCCTTGCCAGCATTTAAAAAGGAAGGCGAGGCACCACCAGATCTGTGTGTGGGGGCTGCAGCCAGTGCCCCGTTCGGATAATGATCCGGATCACGTTGTTCCCTTTCACATTTGAAGAGCACACTGTGACACAAGGAAAGCCTGTGGGAGTGTGGGAAGCCCGACAGAGAGCTTGATTAATCACAAGTTTTTATCTGGGCTTAATCCTCCTGCGGCGCGGATCAACTGTGGGTGAATACATGGTGTCGTCTGTCACATAGATTTGAGCTGGGCTCGGAGAGGTGAGCGCTGGCATGTTTTTTACTTTGTTTCAGCATCGCAATAAGCCCAGATAAAAACTTGTGATTAATCAAGCTCTCTGTCGGGCTTCCCACACTCCCACAGGCTTTCCTTGTGTCACAGTGTGCTCTTCAAATGTGAAAGGGAACAACGTGATCCGGATCATTATCCGAACTGGGCACTGGCTGCAGCCCCCACACACAGATCTGGTGGTGCCTCGCCTTCCTTTTTAAATGCTGGCAAGGCACCACAGACAGTCATTGCTATGTACTAGTAGAGCAATAATTCCAGGCGGAAACGGGCAGTTTGGTTCTTTTTCCCACTGCGTCGCTATTACCGAAGGGCCTCCTGGCAGTCAGTGGAGCCCCACCCCCAAACATAATTTCGGTCCCAGGCAGCCGTTCTGACTCAGAGAGCAGATCGTTGTCCTGTGAGGCCAGTCTGCAGCAAAACCAGCAGAGCGTTTTGGGCTACTGGCAAGAAATTGAAGCTCTCAATGATTGTCAAACGATTGCTGAAGAATAACTAACACTGTAAAGGCAATCTATGACACCAACGCAGCACCTGGTTACATTTCACACATTTTACTCTATATTGCATTCCCGAAGACTATTTCCTTTAATAACTGTTATGTTTCTATAGATTTTAACAACACTCAGACATGATGTGCTTTTGACAATTTCCGAGGGATTTTGGAAGAGAAAGAATGAAAGTGTATAAAGAGTGAGAACCTGCAGAGGACAGTATAAATGGAAAAACGTGATGGATTCAAGCCCTCTGAAGACTGTGTTGTATATCTGGCTATAGTAATAGAAAACTCACAGGCATGCAAATAATAATAGTCATTGCTTTGATTTACTAACGAGGAAGTGCCACTCTAAGTGTCACACATTCGGTAGTAGAATGCCACTCATTCACACAATGAAAACATATAAATATCACACATAAGCAATTATAAAAATGTGGCAGCTATGTAAAGTTGTATTTAAGAATCATGTGTGGCCCGTTGCAAAATGTTAGAATGAGAACAGAAGGCTGGTATCTTTCTTGGGGGTGGGAGAGATGCAGAAGGGTTAGGGTTGTGAGGGTAGTTTCAATAACAAGCTGACCCATGCTATATAATGTGCTTGTTAGGCTAGCGTGCGGTCATGAACAGATCATCTGAGCAGCAGCAGTGCCTGCCAGCCTGCAGTCACACAGTGTGTCTCTGGTCGATGCCCTTCCATTTCTGGTGCCGTGCAGCAGTTCTAAGATCTTCTTAGAGTTTCTTGTTGCTCAAATGGGTAGAATCTCTGATATTTATATGTGCCTCTCATCTTCATTGCTTGATTTTTGCCTGCGAGATAGTGTCACTCATAGGCGTTGAAATGTCACTCATAATTACACTGGAATTATGAAAATGTCACACATAGCAATCTGAAACCTTGGCAGCTATGCACATTGGTGTTCAAAGTACAGCTTCGGCTGCCTGCATGGTGTTATATTACCCCGTTTTACATGGAACAAGCGCGGGGGCCGATACTCTGTGAAGCTGTGAGAGTGTGTCTATGTCTACATCATGCCGAGCGCCTCCCCCTCCCCCCTGACTGCACAGAGACGAGCCTACTCGAAAGAAGAGTTGCCTGTGTGCAACCTGATAGGTAAGAACTTAAACTGCTTTAGATTATATCCATGTCTCTTTAACATAGTCTCCAAAGAAACATGTCAAGTATGCAGCTCCCTGATAGTTAGCCCAGTGGATGAGGCCTACAATATGTCGGTATCCAAAAACAACACTCAGGTGATAAAAACGATCCGAGAAGGAAATATCCTTTGCACCCTTATTAATGCCAGGTCCCCGGTAAAACATTGTACGGATTTTGTTGATTTTGTAGATAACCATAAGCTTGACATAGTTTATGTAACTGAAACATGGGCTGACTCATTGTCTAACACAGACTGTCTTGCAGCAATTCCTCCTGGATACACCATTCAGCCTGATGATTCAGGGATTAGATATACCTCATAAGCGGGGTGGGGGCTTAGCCATTCTATACTGAGACAACATGTCAGCTACCTTTCTTCCGGTCACCTCCTTGGAATGTGAAGCCCTGTCATTCAATATAGAACTGTGTCCAAAACCCAATCCTTTAAATGATTATTCGTATAAGGTCCTCCCAGCACTAGAAATATCTTCACTCAGGATATCAGCACTTTACTGGAATCATGTATCTTCTCCAACGACTTTACAGTCATCAGGGACTGTAATTTCTACCTTGAAGACCAAACAGATAAAGACACAGATTTGTTAATCGACACCATATCATACCTTGGGTTAACCGAAGTGGTAGCAGTCCTAACACACCAAAAGGGCCACACCCTTGACAGGATGTTTGCAAATAATGTCTTTCTAACTGAAACTAGTACCTTATTTGGTCAGATCATAAGGCAGTGCTATTTCAAACAAATCTCCCCAGTCGTGGGCTTCCTGATAATGCCTCTCATAATCTTCGCAAGACACGTGCATGGCACAGAAGCCAATCTGATCAATTAAAATCAGTTCTCACCCATTCACAGCCAGTGAATGTAGAGAACTTAGATCAAGCAACCCTAAACTATTCTAATTGGTTAGGTAGCAAACCTACGGCACCATGGTTTACTGAGAATCTCAGGGCCCTGAAACAATGCTGTAGAAGACAGGAACAAAAATGGAGAAAGGACTACAACAGTGTGGAGAAAGAAAAATATAAGTAAAGGATGGCAAACTACAAAGCTCTGCAACAAAAAGAGGAATCATGCTATTTTACACAAAAAATCAAAGCTTCAAAAATCTCGGAAAAAGATTTGTTTCAGACAGTGATCAAATTGACCACTATTCCTAGCAGTAACTTGGCAGACAGCCGTCATTCCTTTTGCGATACCCTCTGTTGGACGTGGCCCGAGTGGCTGCTAAACTCCCCTTGTTTACATCTACTTCTTAATTAAAACTTGATACATATTCCCACCTTATAGGAGGCTGGCCTAGTATATGGTGCACACTTATTTAAGTGAAGCACCCTGCACTAATCCTGATGACCCTTATGGTGATTTTAGTGGTCTTAGACAACCATAGAAAGCTCTCTAAGTGGTAGTTGTGGAGAGCAGCATTCATGCTTAGTCTAGAAGGAGTGTTAAGCAGCATGCTCTACCTGATCTAATCATATAGTGTAGGTTAAATGAAAAAGAACTACACAGTATAGTTATAAAAATAGATATATTTATTATACACACTCACTAACACATTGGTATATCTCCTACCCGGAGATATCAACACAATACACACAATACTTCAAATGTGAACAGGTAAGAAAGCACAAATACACAGTGGTCTCCAGGGGGAGACCAAACCATATACTAAAGAAGTGGAATGCGAACTGCGGCCAAAGTCGGGACTTAGAGCAGAAGACTCACAAGGAACCATCCAAGGTAAGTGCCCCGGAACCCCACGGAGGCTGTGTGCAGAGTGGAAACACAGCTGGGGGCTCAATGCAAGTCAACAGGAAAGTTGCGGTTGCAGTTTTCAAGAAGAAGGACCCTTCCCAGTGGTACCTGAAGAAACCCCATGTAAGACAGAAGGGTGGAGAGTCACCCCACCCGTGGATACCCCAGGAACCAGGATACCTACACCAGGAAAGCCGGGTACATAGGTGCGAAGTGATGTCGGAAACCGCCGTAGAACACAACGGAGGACTTCAGAAAAGATGCCGCTCGCGAAGAAGGTGAAAGAGTCCGGTGGAATCCAAGGATGGATTCTTGAAGAGAAGTACCTGCAAGCAGAGGGGACAGAGTGTATGCCGCTCAGAAGTGACCAGGAAGCATGGAAGACCAATGACCACCGATGACGGAAGATGCAGGAGTGATGACGATGACCTTGTCGCTGCAGCTGTGAAGACCAGGCGACACTGTGGAAGACCAGGAGCTGTTCTCAAGCTGTCCCACGTCAGAAGTCAAGAACCAGGGGGTCGGTGTCCAGCGGGAGCACCAACAAGCCTTGGCAGCAGCAACAGACGTGGTAAACGACAAAGGTGCAACGTTGGGACCAGCAAGGTCTAAGGGACTCACCAATTGCAGGAGAGTAAGAGCAGACCAGAGCAAGCAGGGGAGCCCACTGAAGCCAAAGAAGACCCTCAAGAGGACCCACAGGCCGAAGGCACATGAGTCGCAAGAGGACCGTGAGTAGTTTACCAAAGATGCAGGCTCTCAGTGCATAGGATGCAGTGAGGATGTAGATCTTGGTAGGAGGAGATGCTGGAGACTGGAGCTTCTTGTAGCCCTAAGATCTCTGGAGGACAGAGTCAACAAACCTTGGCAACGGTAAGTTGCTGCGTTGCACAGGGGTTCTGTTCCAGCATTTCAGGCGAGGGATAATGGCCTCAAACTTGCTGAAAAGACAGTGCAGGCCTCGAGGGAGTTGCAGAACCACCACTTGTGTTGCTGAGCCCTTCAGAGTCTGTAGGACCTCAGGAGCAGCAGACCGGTCAGCTTGGTTGTGGTGCCTTAAGATGCAGGGGAGTGACTCCTTAACTCCAAGGGAGATTATTTTGGGTGTCCTTGATGCCCACAGACCTGGAGAGGAACCTGAATCAAGCACAGGTACAGATGATGCAGGAGACTGGCAAGACGACGAGACCAGGATAAGCAGGAGTCTTCCTCCTTGGTGCTCAGTTCCAGTCGAAGTCCAAGTTGCCCAGACGGTCAAAGTTGAAGTGGTTTTGAATTTGAATCTTGTCACACGACTAATCTGAATAGACACCCACAAGTAAGCCCTTACGTACCCTAGGGAAAGGGTTGGGGCGATTCAAGGGTCCCTCCGAGAGGAGGGGCTGGACAGAGGGGAGGATACTCTTCTGTCCTTTGTCCAGTTTTCGCACCAGAGCAGGAGCCAACGGCTCCCTGAACTGGCTCAAACTGGAGTATGCAAGGAGGGCACCAAATGTGCCCTTCAAAGCAGTGTGGTGGCGCTGGCAAGAGCCCCCACCCCAGCCCAATACACGGACTCCTGTCTGGGAGGTGGCCACACCTCCCTGTGGCAGGAAACCTATTGTTCTGCCTTCCCTTGCTCGAGCTCAGCTCAGCAGCAGGAGGGCAGAAACGTGTCTGTGGTCTGCAGCAGAACTAGCTTGCTGTTAGACCCTGAAAGGCTGGTACCGGCAGTAAAGGGGGGCACCCTAGGGGAGCCCCACAGTACATGGGATCCTACATCCAACACTGGAATCGGTGTTGGGGTAGGATTCCAACATGTTTGATACCAAACATGACCGGTTTTGGTGCAGCCAATATATAGTTAGACATCTCGTATTTGACTTGATATCCACTATTTGTATTAAATGGCTGACCGCACTTACAAAGCCTGGATAATCGACTCCGGGGTTTGGAAAGGGGCCCAGCTCATGCAGGGGCACCCTCATACTTGTAACCAAGCACCTTGCCCTCAGGACTGAAAAGCCTGCCATAGGGGTGACTTATAGGATTTAAGTGCAGTGACATCAGATATAAGGAAACCTATATCTGTTGTAAGTGGTGCTAGCACCAACTTACACAGGCTGCAATGGCAGGCCTGTAGTCAGTTTGAGTGGTCTCTCTTGGGTGGCATAATACAAGCTGCAGCCCATGGAAGACCCCTGGTGCACCTATGCCCTGGGTACTTGTTAGAAGGTGGTTGTGACACTCTGGGCCGCCCGGATTTTTCGCTTTTTGAGCACCTATTTGTTGAGATTTTACTGTGGGAGAGCCTCATAAGTTGGGACTCCCCACAGTGAACTCATGATGAAAGAGACTGCATGTGGATTTTACTGGTGTCCCCTAGCTTGACTAGGCCGCTGCGCAGCAGCTGGAGTAAGGGGCACCGGGCTGGTTACATTCAGACACCTGTGTACATGCGTGTGCACATGTGTAGGGGCTGCGCAGGGGAGATTCCTGGCGTGCGCAGACCAGGAGCAGCTACAAAGTGAATGGTGTGGCGGGACTTATGCAGAGTGGGTGGTGACACGGAATAGGCCTTATACACTGGGAAGGAACATGCCAGGGAAAGTCAGTGTGTTTTACTGTGTTTTTCACTTCATTATTCCCCTATGGGGATGTGGAGCCCATGTGCTAGATTAACTTTCATAAGGCCTACAGATTCCAGACACGCACTAAAGTCCACTGTAGCGGATGTGAAAAGGAGTATTCTGCAGAGTCCAAAGTCATATTTGTACTGCTTTTGGGTCATCCAGAAATGTCACATTTCTCTGAGTCAGTCATAACCAGGGCCAGGCTGAGGGCTGACCTCAGCTGGATGGATTGATAACCTTTCTTCCACAAACTAAGGCCTCCTCTCCACGAAGAGAAGATGGGTGGGGCTAGGCTCATCCATCAGCAGCCATCACTGGGTGCCAGGCACCAGGCTGCACCAAGGAGGGAAGGCAGCGAGGAGGGAAGGGCTCGTGTTTCAGAGACCATGTGGCCAGAGACCCTGGACGACGCCATTTTGAACAAACCCAGAGGCTGGACAAGAAGGAGGGGGCAGGGGCAGGGAAGTGATGTGTCGCTGTTTGATAGGACAAACAGAGACTTCCTGCCAGCCCCCTACTCAGCTTTTAAAAAGTACTGGAACAAGAAGAGAACTCTCTCTGGGGTGTGGTCTGCGGAGGCGGAAGGTGCTGGAGCCTGGCAATGGGCAGTTGGAAGGAGGTACCCCCTGACTGCCCCCCAGGCCCCTAACAGCGCCAGAAGAAGAGCCCAGGACCGGTGCGCAGAAGCAGGGGCCTCTGCGCAGGGAGAAGAGAGGGCCAGGAGGAGAGCCAGGCGAAAGTCTGGCGCAGGGAGCCAGTGAAGACCGCTCCCTGCAGAATGCACCCTCTGGGAGACCCAGAGGGCGAAGGGGAGTGCTCCCAGGGGCTGGGGCCCGCCGCCAGGAGCAAGAAGACACGAAAATGGAGGAGATCGGACCCCTGGGGCTGAGATATGCCCCCCAGAAGGTACGCGACCTTTGATGGGACCGACGACGAAGCACGTGGGGCTCCGCCGCCGGTCTGGAAACTGCCCCCGGGGTGGGTCAGGGCCCGGGGGCTGCCCCCCAAAGAAGGAAAGTCGAGGTGCGCCGTCGCGCACCCCGTGAAGTGGCTCCAGAAGGGGGCCAGGAGCCCACCCTGGCCCCCGGTGATGCGTGAGGAGGGGGGCGGGGGAGCACCGTCGCGCCCCCCATGAAGATATGCCCAGGGGCCCGGGACCCCATCCCCGGGCCCCGAAGAAGTAAAGTCGGGGGAGCGCCGTCGCGCCCCCCGCGGAAATTAGCCCAAGGGGCCCGGGACCCCATTCCCGGGCCCCGAAGCAAAGTCGGGGAGCGCCGTCGCGCTCCCCGTGAAGATGCCCCCAAACGGGGTGCCAGGAGCCCACCCTGGCCCCCGCCGAACAAGAGGTCGGGGGGAGCGCCGTCGCGCCCCCCCGCGAGGAGGAGGAGGGGCCCGGTACCCCATCCCCGGGCCACTTAGCAAAGCCGGGGGGCGCCGTCGCGCCCCCCTTGAAGGTGGCCCTGGGGGCCCGGGGCCCCATCCCCGGGCCCCGGAAGTAATGAGGGGGCCGGGGGAGTGCCGCCGCACTCCCCCCCGGTCCAGCCGGACCGGAGGGAGAAGACGCGTCTGCCCGCTGGAGCGGGCAGACCAGAAGACCTCAGCCGGCTCCCGCGGCAGCACACGTGGGTGCTGGCCGCGCGGGGAGCCGGCGGGGGCAGCCGGGGTGGGCTCCCAGGCTGCCCTCCCACGCAGAGACATGCGGGGGTCCCGGGTGGGACCGGGCCCCGACCAGGAAGCAGAGAGCTGCACGGGGCCCGGGTGGGACCGGGCCCCCACCAGTGAGATGAGCGGCCGGGGGTGGGCTCCCCGAGCCGTAAGAAGTTTACCTGGGGGTCCGGGTGGGACCGGGCCCCGCCCCCGAGGCCAGCAGAAGCGGCGGAAAGCCGCCCGCGGCATCGCAGCTCTCCCCGGCGCAGCGGGAGAGCCGCTAATCTAATATTCATCAAGGGAGCACAAAGCGCCCCATAATGCCTTGCCAGGCATTGGAGAATCTGTTGGTTTGGTGCTTGTGGTGGCCCCAGGAGGACGGGGTCACCACCAACTTGGTGCCAGGGTGCTGGGGGAGCTGCTGGAGAAGCGCAGTCTTCCCCCACCACGAAGTTAAGTCCCATCCTAAGTCTCATGGGGACGTAAAAAGAATAACCCCTCAAGGGCTCAGCCTGCTTTATTACACCTTCTGGGCTGGAACTTTTGTACTACAGCTGAGGGTGTATTGCGAAGTGCTTCATGGAGTGAAGGGCTGAGTTGGGGATGTCTGGAGAAGGGCATCCCCTGGAGGTGAAGAGGTGTAATTGCACCAGAACGGTTATTTCTTTTTAGAGGGACTGAAGGTCACATATGTAATGTGAAGTACCTGTGTAAGGTGACGTCATAAGCAAAGTGGGGTTATGTTGCCAGACATTCCTGCTAGGGTGTCTGGCTGTATTTGCGTAGTCCAGTGATTTAATCTGTGATGCCTTTAGGGGCTGTAATTGCAATGCATTCTAATGTCCAACAGAGGTGATGAGTACTGTCATTCCAAAGTAATGCTTGAACATGTATTCTTGCTGCTGCGCTTAAGTGACTGTTAGCCCTGAAGATGTAGGGGTGCATACTGTATGGTCAATATAAGATGCTCAGTCAGGGTTATGTGTCACTAGAGCAGGTGAACCTATTTTTAATGCGTGTTGAGGTAATGGGGTGGGTCGCCACGGGGATGGTGCCAGTGCGCAGGGCCCTCGCTCCAGGTTATGTTCAACTAACTGCATTGGGGGCAAGATGATGTGCATACATGGGAGTGGTGGTACTAGACCCCACCCCCCCTGCGGGAGGGGTGGAGATGTTACGCAATGTCACAAAGTAATTCCAACAGCTTATGTATATTTGTAAATTGGTGCATAGTATTGAGTAGTGTGTGTGTTTAATAAATGTACTCTTACTTTTATAAAGCAAAGTACAGACTGGACAGTCAATTATTGGGTGTTATTTCTGCGCACCTGCAAATGGCGATTACTAGCCCACACCACCTCCCTTGAGTAAAGCCTCAGACTGCTCTGCAACGCTACCCTCTGAGAGTCAGGCGCTACAATTGGGTGTTTGGTTCCCAGTGAAGGACAAATGTAGTCATGTTATTTGTGCAGGCCTCACAGATGCTGCCTCGTTTTCCAACATTGGTGTCTAGCGGCGGGAAACATAGTATCCCATTCTGGTGCGCATTTATAGCATTTGATAAGTCCAGTTTTGCCACACATCACCTATGCAGTAATGAGCAAATGGAAGAGCGCAAGGCTCTGAGAAGGGTTCAAAGTTTTGGTTATGTGAACTAAAGGTATGGGAAAGGAAAGCCCCGCGCACATATGTGTCATGTGAAGATATTATGGTTTAAATGTAAACTGTATTGATATGATCGCGCTATGTTGATTATCATGTGCTAGCGGGATGGTGCTTTCCAGGAAATGATTGCATACAAATGTTCTAAGCCATATTGTACACCTTTGAACCCTAACACTACATGCACTACACCTGCATGAGGAGGGTGTCTCCTCAAGAGGTAGGGACAGCAACTGATACCTACATCACAGGTGGGGGTGAAGGAGTGGATTGACCTTTGTGGGGGACAGGAGAGAGAGGGGGTCCTGGGAGATTCCCGCACTTTTTAAGGGCAGGGAGGGTTTCCACAGAAGGGGCCCCAGGTATCCTTCCCCCGCGGAAAGTTTACTTGCCATTGGCGCAGGCCAAAACCACTGGAAGGGTGGGGCAGGAGGTTTCTTTACCCCGGGTGGTAATACCCCAGGGTTCCCATGGTGGGGGACCCCAAGAAGCTTTTCCCACGGTGGGAGGAGGGTGTGGTAGAGTTGAGTGTCCGGCAGGCCCCCCAGGTTAACTGGTGGGGAGGTGAGCAGCCCAGGGGTGGCCCCTGGTAGAGGGTGGCCCAAAAGGGAGGGTAGTTCTTGAGTGATGGTGTGTAGTGGTGCCCTATGTACCCTAGGTGGGCTAGGTAACTGACCCAGTGGAGATCTGAGTGGGGGTGATGTACTCCCCAGATTCCAGGTGAAGGGTTAGTGGTAGACCCTGAGGTGTCAGGGTCGGGTAAGTGGTTACCCAAGGAAGCAACAGGATGTCATTCTGGAGCTGGTGTGGTGAACCTGAAGTGGTGGCTGGGGCGACGCCTAGCCGGTGACCAGTCAGGTAGGTCCTGTGGGACTTGAACCCAAGGACCAGGAGCATGGGGGTGTTCCCCTAGCTCGAGGCAGGAGGTGGACTCCTGCAAGGTAGTACCACCCTGAACACAGGTGGGGCCTATCTTAAGTGAAGGGACCCTGTGTTTCGCAAAGGGGTGGTGCAGGCCTAGCCGGGATCTTTAGGGTCCCTGGCTGGGTGTGGTAGTACTACCCTGAAGGCAGGTGGGGCCTATCCTAAGTGAAGGGATCCTGCTCTTCATAAGGGGTGGTGCAGGCCATCCAGGGACAATGTGGGTCCCTGGACGGTCTCCCAAGGCGCTGCCGGGAGACCGGGGAGAGCCATGAGAGGTGGGCCTTGGTGTAGCTAACTCGGGGCCCACAGGCTCTCTAAGGGTACTCTGGGAGGAGAGCGCGCCTCTTGGAGGGAAGGGTGCATAGGCCCTGTTCTCGCAGCAGAGAACAAGGAAGGGGTCTAGGTTCCCGGGGTAGTTTCAGGGTGGAGCTACTGACGGGGGGAATGAGCTGTAGGATGACTGACGAGGCACCCTCAGTGTTCCTCCCTGGCACTGCCAGTGTGGTAGTGAGGCCGGTCTGAGGTCCTATCAGGGAGCCAGGCCAGTGGCCAAAGGGTGCTTTTCTGTGTGGGGAAAGCACGAATGGCTGTGCTTTCTTTAGGGAAGCCAGTCCTCCCGAAAGGGTGGTGGCAGTAGAATGACCTCAGCGGCAGGGTGAGGGTCCAGAGAGGTTGCATCTTTGGGGTGCAAGGACCAAACGGAGAGAGGGTACTGGTTGGACCAAACTCCAGAAGGGAGACCAGCTAGTGACCCAGGGGATGGGATGTAGACCTATCCCCAAAGACCGCATCGGTGCTGAGGCACTGGACCCTTGTCCCGAGAAGGGGTAGGCATAGTGTTGCATGCCCAAGGGCAAAGGTGGGCCTAGTGAGGCCAAGTCCATGTAAACCCTGAGTGACCTAGAGGTATCTAACCTAGAGCCCGGAGGGTTCTTAGGGTAGTCTGGGATCCCTGTCATGGGTGGAGATTTCATGGATGGGAGGAGTAGGTGGTCTGAGCAGATAACTGGTGAGTAAGGGGGGTCTGGTCAGAACCCCTTATAACTAGTTATCGCTGACTACGGGAAGAATACCCATGTAGAGTGGCTACTTCTTCCCTGTAGGAATCAGCTGGGCGCGGCGTGTGTTAGAAGGTGGTTCTGACACTCTGGGCCGCCCGGATTTTTCGCTTTTTGAGCACCTATTTGTTGAGCTTTTACTGTGGGAGAGCCTCATAAGTTGGGACTCCCCACAGTGAACTCATGATGAAAGAGACTGCATGTGGATTTTACTGGTGTCCCCTAGCTTGACTAGGCCGCTGCGCAGCAGCTGGAGTAAGGGGCACCGGGCTGGTTACATGCAGACACCTGTGTACATGCGTGTGCACATGTGTAGGGGCTGCGCAGGGGAGATTCCTGGCGTGCGCAGTCCAGGAGCAGCTACAAAGTGAATGGTGTGGCGGTACTTATGCAGAAGTGGGTGGTGACACGGAATAGGCCTTATACACTGGGAAGGAACATGCCAGGGAAAGTCTGTGTTTTACTGTGTTTTTCACTTCATTATTCCATGTGGAGCCCATGTGCTAGATTAACTTTCATAAGGCCTACAGATTCCAGACACGCACTAAAGTCCACTGTAGCGGATGTGAAAAGGAGTATTCTGCAGAGTCCAAAGTCATATTTGTACTGCTTTTGGGTCATCCAGAAATGTCACATTTCTCTGAGTCAGTCATAACCAGGGCCAGGCTGAGGGCTGACCTCAGCTGGATGGATTGATAACCTTTCTTCCACAAGCTAAGGCCTCCTCTCCACGAAGAGAAGATGGGTGGGGCTACAGGCTCATCCATCAGCAGCCATCACTGGGTGCCAGGCACCAGGCTGCACCAAGGAGGGAAGGCAGCGAGGAGGGAAGGGCTCATGTTTCAGAGACCATGTGGCCAGAGACCCTGGACGACGCCATTTTGAACAAACCCAGAGGCTGGACAAGAAGGAGGGGGCAGGGGCAGGGAAGTGATGTGTCGCTGTTTGATAGGACAAACAGAGACTTCCTGCCAGCCCCCTACTCAGCTATTAAAAAGTACTTGAAAAAGAAGAGAACTCTCTCTGGGGTGTGGTCTGCGGAGGCGGAATGTGCTGGAGCCTGGCAATGGGCAGTTGGAAGGAGGTACCCCCTGACTGCCCCCCAGGCCCCTAACAGTGCCAGAAGAAGAGCCCAGGACCGGTGCGCAGAAGCAGGGGCCTCTGCGCAGGGAGAAGAGAGGCCCAGGAGGAGAGCCAGGCGAAAGTCTGGCGCAGGGAGCCAGTGAAGACCGCTCCCTGCAGAATGCACCCTCTGGGAGACCCAGAGGGCGAAGGGGAGTGCTCCCAGGGGCTGGGGCCCACCGCCAGGAGCAAGAAGACATGAAAATGGAGGAGATCAGACCCCTGGGGGCTGAGATATGCCCCCCAGAAGGTACGCGACCTTTGATGGGACAGACGAAGCACGTGGGGCTCCGCCGCCGGTCTGGAAACTGCCCCCGGGGTGGGTCAGGGCCCGGGAGCTGCCCCCCAAAGAAGGAAAGTCGAGGTGCGCCGTCGCGCACCCCGTGAAGTGGCTCCAGAAGGGGGCCAGGAGCCCACCCCATCCCCGGGCCCCGAAGAAGTAAAGTCGGGGGAACACCGTCGCGCCCCCGCGAAAATGAGCCCAAGTGGCCCGGGACCCCATCCCCGGGCCCCGAAGAAAAGTCGGGGAGCGCCGTCACGCTCCCCATGAAGATGCCCCCAAACGGGGTGCCAGGAGCCCACCCTGGCCCCTGCCGAACAAGAGGTCGGGGGGAGCGCCGTCGCGCCCCCCCGCGAGGAGGAGGAGGGGCCCGGGACCCCATCCCCGGGCCCCTTAGCAAAGCCGGGGGCGCCGTCGCGCCCCCGTGAAGGTGGCCCTGGGGGCCCGGGACCCCATCCCCGTGCCTCGGAAGTAATGAGGGGGCCGGGGGAGTGCCGCCGCACTCCCCCCCCCCCCGGTCCAGCCGGACCGGAGGGAGAAGACGCGTCTGCAGGGTCTGGGGCGGGCAGACCAGAAGACCTCAGCCGGCTCCCGCGGCATTACAGGTGGTTGCTGGCCGCGCGGGGAGCCGGCGGGGGCAGCTGGGGGTGGGCTCCCCAGGCTGCCCTCCCATGCAGAGACATGCGGGGGTCCCGGGTCGGACCGGGACCCCGACCAGGAAGCAGAGAGCTGCACGGGGCCCGGGTGGGACCGGGCCCCCACCAGTGAGATGAGCGGCCGGGGGTGGGCTCCCCGAGCCGTAAGAAGTTTACCTGGGGGGTCCGGGTGGGACCGGGCCTCGCCCCCGAGGCCAGCAGAAACGGCGGAAAGCCGCCCGTGGGATCGTGGCTCTCCCCGGCACAGCGGGAGAGCCGCTAATCTAATATTCATCAAGGGAGCACAAAGCGCCCCATAATGCCTTGCCAGGCATTGGAGAATCTGTTGGTTTGGTGCTTGTGGTGGCCCCAGGAGGACGGGGTCACCACCAACTTGGTGCCAGGGTGCTGGGGGAGCTGCTGGAGAAGCGCAGTCTCCCCCCGCCACGAAGTTAAGTCCCATCCTAAGTCTCATGGGGACGTAAAAAGAATAACCCCTCAAGGGCTCAGCCTGCTTTATTACACCTTCTGGGCTGGAGCTTTTGTTCTACAGCTGAGGGTGTATTGCGAAGTGCTTCATGGAGTGAAGGGCTGAGTTGGGGATGTCTGGAGAAGGGCATCCCCTGGAGGTGAAGAGGTGTAATTGCACCAGAACTGCATTTACTAACGGTTATTTCTTTTTAGAGGGACTGAAGGTCACATATGTAATGTGAAGTACCTGTGTAAGGTGACGTCATAAGCAAAGTGGGGTTATGTTGCCAGACATTCCTGCTAGGGTGTCTGGCTGTATATGCGTAGTCCAGTGATTTCATCTGTGATGCCTTTAGGGGCTGTAATTGCAATGCATTCTAATGTCCAACAGAGGTGATGAGTACTGTCATTCCAAAGTAATGCTTGAACATGTATTCTTGCTGCTGCGCTTAAGTGAGGAACAACCCAGACTGTTAGCCCTGAAGATGTAGGGGTGCATACTGTATGGTCAATATAAGATGCTCAGTCAGGGTTATGTGTCACTAGGGCAGGTGAACCTATTTTTAATGCGTGTTGAGGTAATGGGGTGGGTCGCCACGGGGATGGTGCCAGTGCGCAGGGCCCTCGCTCCAGGTTATGTTCAACTAACTGCATTGGGGGCAAGATGATGTGCATACATGGGAGTGGTGGTACTAGACCCCACCCCCCCCTGCGGGAGGGGTGGAGATGTTACGCAATGTCACAAAGTAATTCCAACAGCTTATGTATATTTGTAAATTGGTGCATAGTATTGAGTAGTGTGTGTGTTTAATAAATGTACTCTTACTTTTATAAATCAAAGTACAGACTGGACAATCAATTATTGAGTGTTATTTCTGCGCACCTGCAAATGGCGATTACTAGCCCACACCACCTCCCTTGAGTAAGCGTCAGACTGCTCTGCAACGCTACCCTCTGAGAGTCAGGCGCTACAATTGGGTGTTTGGTTCCCAGTGAAGGACAAATGTAGTCATGTTATTTGTGCAGGCCTCACAGATGCTGCCTCGTTTTCCAACAGTACTTTAGTACCATATACTAGGGACTTACATGGGGGTAACCATGAAAAGAAGATCCTACTTTCCTACAGACCTGCTTCCCGAGGACCGAGACTAAGTGACTCCGGCTGAATGCGGCCTAGTATCTGGGAGGTGGGTGTAGGAAAGTGCTCGTTTTGGCATGGTTACCCCCCACATTTTGCCTGACTCTAAATGCAACTTTAACTGAATGTGTACTGGGTCCCTTCTAATCAGGTTCCCAGTGCCTGTGTTCTTTCCCAAAACTGTACCTTTGTTTCCACAATTAGCACACCTCTGGCCCATATGTAAGCCCCTTGTAAAAGGTACCAGTGGTACCAAGGGCATTGTGACCAGAGAGGCGAGAGGGTCTCTAAGGGCTGCAGCATGTATTATACTACGCTAAGAGACCCCTCACCAAACACATGCACACTGCCACTGCCGCCTGCGTGTTTTGGAGTAACTAAAAGTGAAGAGTTAACCTGGCACACATCCCAATTGCATGTGCGCCCACAGATGCACTTGACTTTCTGACCGTCCTGCGCATCTGTGGGCGTTATTGTGGTTTCCTTAAACAGCTGAATCTTTTTGTGAAATTATCTGTCGACTGTTTTCGTGACCATCAACCAAATTGTTTCTTGTGCCGTTTTTTGCTGTTACTTCACTTTTGTCACGTGCCACTTGCGCCGTTCACCCTCTCCACGAGCACGTATGTGCACACATACAATTGGTTTACACTTGGATATAATAAAAATGTAGTTCTGATATACCTACTTCCACTTAAAATAGACCATGTTTCTCGTTAATTATAGTGGTCTCCCTTATTTCCCTCTCTCTCACATTGAATTGTTTTCCTTATGTGCTTGCCTGACTTAATGATTTCCTGTTGAGACATTGTTACTTTGTCAAACATATTTACCCGGGTCTCAATTGTGTTAACAGGCCATCTCCTGTTTTTGTTCTTTGTGCCTTTGCTTTACACATTGCCTCTGAATTAAGTCAGGCCTGCTCAGTGTCAAGCTACCCAAGAGTGAGCACTGGTTATACAGTGCGTGTAATCACCCACCCTTGACAGGTGCAGTAGGTTCCACCTGGCTCGGGGCATCCCTTCAGCCAATCAGAAATTGCTGGTTCCAACGCCCTCACTAACTGTTTTCCAAACACAGTGATGCAGGTTTATAACAAGTTTTCATCCAATAAGTCATTCATCTCAACAGGAGACAAGTCTCCTTCATCCTGTCCTGACATTGCAGTCTTTGAAGAATTTACAGCTCTCACATCAGAGCAAGTTACAATGCAAATTAAATCCTCAAAATCAGGCTTGCAGTGGATCAATGCCCTCCTTTGGTTACTAAATTAGCCCTGAGAATATTGCCACTAATCTTACTATTTAATATAATGTTTAAGACTGGCTGCTTCCTCAATCAATGGAAAGTAGCTTCAGAGCTTCCACTGATTAAAAAATCCAATCTGAACTCCAAGGACCCCAACAGCTATCGGCCAGTTGCTCGACTTGCACTACCTTCCAAGATCGTGGAGAAGGCCATGAATCAACAACTGGCACTCTTCGTACTGAATACCCATCTTTTGGACTCTACCCAGTTCAGATTAGAAGTGGCCACAGCACAGAAACTGCCTTGATCATGGCTAGAGAGGAAATAAGGGCCGCCTTTGATCAGGGAGGAAGAGCAGCCCTTGTATTACTTGACCTATCAGCAGCATTTTATACGGTCAGCCATGAAATGTTGATTGACGGTTTTCACACCATCGGGATCAGAGGGGCTGCACTTGCCCTCCCAAGATCCTTTCTGTCCGGGCGAAAAAATCTGTTGCACTAGAAGACTTTGTCTCCGCACCCTTTACCCTACCATGTGGAGTGCCGCAAGGATCCTCGTTAAGCCCAACGTTGTTCAACGTTTTTGTCACCTCTTTGGCCACACTCATCAGATCCTTTAGATTCTTGTTAACAACCTACGCTGACAACACTCAAATTGTCATTTCTCTTTTCAGCAGTGACAACACCGGAATTCCATAGCTGCGTGTGTGCAGTAAGCAATGGATGATTAACAACTGCTTGAAATTAAACTCTGAGAAATCGAAGTCATCCTGTTCGGAAATCATGTCACTTTCTGGTCGCTGTCTTGGTGGCCGCAGGCATTGGGAACTCTTCTGATTCCACTGAGAAAGGCTAGGAGTCTTGGAATGTGTTAGAACTGGGGGTCTCTAGTTGGCAATGGTATACACCTTTGACCAAATAGGGACCCTTGCTTCTAAGTCAGGGAAAGGGGATTACCCTAATGGATAACCCCTGCTCACCCCCTTGGTAGCTTGGCACGAGCAGACAGGCTTATCTCAGAGGCAGTGTGTTAAGCATTTGGGAACACATACAGTAATACAGTGAAAACACTACAGATGGACACCACACAGGTTTTATAAAAATAAGTGGGGCATATTATCAAGAATGGCGTTAAAATTATCGCCGGTTTAGCGGCAGAAAACTGCCGCTAAAGCGGCGATAATGGGCTTGATAATATGCCCTGGAGAATTCCAATAGAAGCCCATGTTCACACCAGAACATGGACTTCTATTGGAATTCTCAAGGGCATATTATCAAGCCCATTATCGCCGCTTTAGCGGCAGTTTTCTGCCGCTAAACCGGCAATAATTTTTAACGCCGTTCTTGATAATATGCCCCAAGTATTCTTTATATAGACTTAACACAAGACCACAAACAACAAAAATCCACAATACTGTACTCAAAATAGACTTAAAGATGGTAGAAGTAACTTAGTTCAAGTTGATGATAAATGCAACACGTTTCTCACAAAAGTACCTTAGATGCGTAACGCAAAACATACAAAGGGTCCGCAGGGAGGGCGATGCGATGCGACGATCCGGTGCGATGCGATGAGAGTGCGCCCTTGATGCGATGCGACGATGTGAAGATGATGCGTGCACGCACGGCGGCCGTGCGGCGAACTCTGTACCTTTGGAGCCGCTTCTCCGGTGATGCGACGGCAGGCAGTTGCGACGAAGACACGCTTCTCCGGGGATGCGACGGCTGGCTGCTGCGACGAAGGCACGCTTCTCCGGCGATGCGACGGCAACAGCTGCGACAGTGACACGCTTCTTCTCGTTGCGTCGCGCTTTCAGCTCCCAGCGACAAGCAGGCTTCTGCAGATAGAATTCCCAGCAAGGAAATTCAGAGGGGAGCTGGTGGTGAAGTCTTTTGTCCCTGAGACTTCAGCAGGAGGCAAGCACAAGTTCAAGCCCTTGGAGAAATATTCTGCAAGATGATGAAAGTTCCTTAAAAGTTCCTTCTCCTTTCCTTGGCAATAAAGAAACCACTGCAGGCCAACCCAGCAAACAGCACACTGGCAGAGGGGCAGTCCAAAACTCCCGCAGCTTCCTTGGTTCTTCTCCTTTGCAAAGGTTCGTCTTGTTGTTCCAGAAGTGATATAAAGTTCTGGGGTCTGTGTCACCCTTTTTATACCCATAAATCCTTAGTCCTCTGAAGGCAGAGGGTACTGTACCTAGTCCAAACCAGTTCTGGGTGCATTCTGCCAGTGCACACCTTCTTCCTTTGTCAATGTGGGCCAGGGACATCAGACGCACCACAGGAGGTGGAGCCAGCATTGTGGAAGGCAGGCACAGCCCTATTCAGGCCCAGGTGCTACTCCTCCCACCACTCTACATGCAGCTAGGTCTATTCAGCCCTGTGCTGACTCACCCTGTCTCCTGGAGTCCCCCAGCCCCCGTCACTCACAAACCAGACATACAATACACAAGCTAGCAGAGGCAGGCTGGATGGTTAGGCAAGAAAATACCTACTTTCTAAAAGTGGTATTTTCAAACACAGAATGTTGAAACCAACTTCACTAAAATATGTATTTTATCATTCTGAGTTCAGGCATACTAAATTCAAATTTCTACCATGTTCCCTGGGTCAGTTAGGATTATAAGATGTTATAATCAAACTGCCCAATCTGGCCTATGGGGAGAGGTAGCCTTGCAATAGTGAAAAACGAAATGGGCTGTAATTCACTATCAGGACATGCTACACACACCAGGGCATGTCCTACCTTTTACATACAATGCACCCTGCCCTTGGGCCTACCTTAGGGGTGACTAATATGTAGAAAAGGGAAGGTTTAGGGACTGGCAAGTGGGTGCACTTGCCAAGTCAACATGGCAGTCCCAGACTGCACACAGGCTCTGCAATGGCAGGCCTGAGCTACATTTTACAAGCTGCTTCTGTGGGTGGCACAACCAGTGCTGCAAGCCCACCAGCAGCATTTGATTTACAGGCCCTGGGCACCCTCGGTGCACTATACTAGGGTCTGACAAGTAAATCAAATAATCCAATCATGGAGTCACTAATCAATACATCAATTTACCATAGGGAGCACTTGCACTGTGGCACTGAATAGCAGTGGCA
Organism: Calotriton arnoldi; assembly: GCA_963921515.1. Lineage (NCBI taxonomy): Eukaryota > Metazoa > Chordata > Amphibia > Caudata > Salamandridae > Calotriton > Calotriton arnoldi. Next base: position 640,586 of record CAWUFW010002690.1, on the reverse strand, counting down.
CAGTGCCCAAAGCATCTAAACCAGCAAAACATCAAAAACAGAGGAGACAATCAGTGAAAAAATGGAAGGGAGACTTGCGCCAATGGTACCAGTTCTAACACGTGTCCCCTCCAGCTGAAATGTGGGGAGAACTACCCAACCCCTTGGGAGTTCTCTTCACTAAGGCGGAAAAATCTGGACAGACCATCAGCATTGGCGTGTTCTGTACCAGGGCGGTGTTCCACCATGAAGTCCATCCCCTGTAGGGAAATGGACCACCTCAACAGCTTTGGGTTCTCACCCCTCATCTGCATCAACCATCTGAGGGGCCTGTGGTCTGTCTGAACCCGGAAATGAGTCCCAAACAGGTATGGTCTCAACTTCTTCAGTGCCCAGACCACAGCAAATGCCTCGCGCTCAATTGCACTCCACCTCTGTTCCCGTGGAAGTATCCTCCTACTGATGAAGGCTACAGGTTGGACTAGGCCCTCCTCAATCTGTGATAGAACAGCCCCCACACCATGCTCTGAAGCGTCTGTTTGGACAATGAATTCCTTTGAGAAGTTGGGCGCCTGAAGCACGGGTGCGGTGCACATGGCAGTCTTCAGGGCGTCAAAAGCCTTCTGACAGGTGTCAGTCCAGTTCACTTTCTTGGGCTGCTTCCTGGAAGTCAGCTCAGTCAAGGGTGCAACAATGTTGCCATACCCCTTGACAAACCTCCTGTAGTACCCTGTGAGTCCTAAAAGGCTCTCACCTGTGTCTGGGTCTTGGGGGTTCCCATGCCAGGATGGTATCAATCTTGGGTTGTAGGGCGCCACCTGGCCGCTCCCTACGTGGTGCCCCAAGTACACCACAGAACTCTGCTCGATCTAGCACTTATTCGCCTTGATCGTGAGGCCGGCCTTTCGCAGTGCCATCAACACTTCCCAGAGGTGGCGCAGATGTTCTTCCCAACTGGCGCTGAACACTGCAATGTCATCCAGGTAGGCGGCACTGAAATCCTCCAGTCCAGCCAACACCTGGTTGACCAACCTCTGAAAGGTGGCAGGGGCATTCTTCATCCCAAAGGGCATAACCCGGAATTGGTAGTGCCCATCTGGTGTGGAGAATGCTGACCTCTCTTTGGCCCTATCAGTTAAGGCGATCTGCCAGTACCCAGATGTTAAATCAAACGTGCTGAGGTACCGGGCAGCCCCCAACCGATCAATGAGCTCATCAGCTCTGGGGATGGGGTGCGCGTCAGTCCTGGTGACTGAATTGAGTCCTCGGTAGTCCACACAGAACCGGAGTTTGGGTGTGGCACCAGGTGAGGAAGCTTTTGGGACCAAGACCACTGGGCTGGCCCAAGGGCTGTGAGAGGACTCAATCACCCCTAAGGCAAACATCTTAGAGACCTCCTCCTTGATGTGAGCTCTGACCCTGTCAGTCACTCTGTAAGCCTGGTGCTTCACAGGAGGACTGTCCCCAGTATCCACGTCATGGACGCACCACTCAGTGACACCAGGAACCAGGGAGAACAAATCAGAGAATTGTCCCAACAATTGGCGACAATCTTGCTGCTGTTCAGGGGTCAGTGTGGCAGAGAGGCTGACACCCTCCACTGACCCATCTTGCTCGGTTGCAGACAGGAGGTCAGGAAGAGGCTCGGTCTCCTCCTCCATTCCATCATCTGTCGCTAGGAGCATGCCCACTTCGGACCTTTCTAAGTGGGGCTTCAGGCGGTTAACATACAGGACCCGCAAAGGGTTCCTAGGAGACCGCAAGTTCACCAGGTAGGTGACATCACTCTTGCGCTCCTCCACCTCAAATGGTCCGGTCCACCTGTCCTGGAGCGCACAGGGCTCTACAGGGGCCATGACCCAAACTTTCTGCCCGGGTTGAAGCTCAATCAGAGTGGCATTCTGATCGTACCACCGCTTCATTTCCTCCTGGCTGGCTTCCAGATTCGCCAGAGCGAGTTGTCTGAATCGCCTAGTCTGGTTCCTGAAGGCCAGCATGTAACTGTATACATCCTGGGGAGGTTTCCTGGGAGATTGCTCCCCACCTTCCTTGACCAGACTCAAAGGTCCTCTTACCGGGTGACCATACAGCAGTTCAAAGGGACTGAACCCTAGGGACTTCTGTGGCACCTCACGGTAAGCAAAAAGAAGGCATGGCAAGAGGACGTCCCACTTACGCCTCATAGGTTCCTCAAGACCCATTATCATACCTTTGAGGGTCCGGTTGAATCTCTTAACCAGCCCATTACCTTGGGGGTGGTAAGGAGTGGTGAACTTGTTTGTAACACCACACTCCTGCCACAGGGACTTCATATAGTGAGATATGAAGTTTGTATCACGGTCTGACACCACCTCTCTGGGGAATCCCACACTGGAGAAAATCCCCATCAGTGCACGTCCCACCACAGGGGTCGTCACTGTCCTGAGCGGGATGGCTTCCCGGTACCGGGTAGCATGGTCCACCAAGACCAGGATAAACCTGTTGCCCATGACTGTCTTGGGGTCCAGTAGCCCCACAATGTCAATGCCCACCCGTTCAAAGGGGGTACTGACTACAGGGAAAGGTTGGAGAGGAGCCTTGTGCTTCCTTCCACTTTTCCCACTTGCCTGACAAGTTTGACAAGTCCTACAATGAGTATCTGAACTCGTGCACATCTGGGGCCAATAAAAGTGGGTGACAAGCCTTTCAAAGGTCTTGTTCTGCCCCAGATGTCCAGCTAAAGGCACATCATGAGCCAAACCTAGTAGGAAGGCTCTGAAGCGATGGGGTACCACCAGCACACGGGCTGACCCAGGCTCAGCAACCTTAGGCTCGCTATACAGGAGGTCGTTCTCCCAGTAGATCCAATGTGATCCAGACTGATCACCTGCTGCCTGGTTTGTGGCCTGTTGCCGCAAACCCACAAGAGAAGGGCACTTCTTCTGCTCCTCACAAAATTCCTCCCTGGAGGGGCCTCCTTCTTGCTGCCAATGGGTCAGCTCAGGCAGATCCCCCAGTTCGGCCACTTGTACCCCTGTAGGTTCCAGGGCATCCCCCTCAACGTCAGCCTCCTCCTGGACCGTGGGAACTATGGGGGCCGGTTTCCGCACCCCCTACCTCTTCTCTTTAAGGCAGGGGTCTGGGCCATATTTTCAGGCTCCAGAACCTTTTCAACACCCTTACTGGCTGCCATAGACCGAGTGATACAAAAGGGGATGATGGACGGAACGCTTGAGCCAATCAAACACTCACCCCCAGTCAACTGATCTGGGTTTAATCCATCATCATTCTGAGTGGGCGAGTGGTCACACACGCCCACTCAGGCAGACCCAACATCTCCAAATGAGACCTTCTCTCCGCCTTAGCCCAAGGGGAGCTTTCTAAATCATTGTCCAACAGACAATCAACAGGCATGGCTGGCCTCACAGCTACTTGGAGAGTACCTGAGACCCCCCCCACTCAAAGGGAACTTGAGCCACCTCACACTGGCTCTGCGAGTTGTCCGCGGCAACTACAGGGAAGAATGCATGGGGGATAACCTGCTCTCTGGACACCAGCCGGCAATTGACAGCTGTCACACTAGCCCCAGTGTCTCTGAGAGCTTCCACCCTATGGCCATTGATGGTCACCCACTGCCTGTACTTCTTAGTGTTATCAGGCAGCTGGGTCTCAGGGACCATCTCAAAGTCTCCTAGCGAGACAAGGGACATTTCTGCGGGACCCCACCCACCTTGGGCACCCATTTCCCGCCCCCCCAGGGCTACACTCGCCATCTGATGGGGTGGTGCACATGGTGGTGCTTTGGAATCCCTCATGGGACACTGTGCATCATACCAACGGTGGCCCATCTGACCACACATAAAGCACTTAGAGGGGCCCCTGTGAACAGGTTTATCTGTCGGGGCCTCTTGCTTCCCTTCTCAGGGGGAGGCAGGGAACCCTTCCCTTGGGAATTACTTTGGGGCCCTTTCTGGAACTCCCTCTGTTTACCCTTGTCCCCGCCACTCTTCTGCTGGGGACCCTGCCCACCTTTGGCGAAGTCTCCCACATGACCCTTGTGGCCCCGGGTACTCACCCAGCGGTCCGCCTCCTCAGCAAGCTTCCTAGGGTTAGTTAACTTGCTATCAATAAGGTGCTGGCGTAGCTCTGGAAAACAATTACCAGACACGTGCTCCCATGCAAACAAATCATAGAGCTCCTCAAAAGTACTCACTTTGCTACCCTTCACCCAACCATCCATAGCTCTGCAGAAGAAAGATACATATTCTACCCAGGTGGTTGCCTCCAGCTTTTTACAATTCCTGAACCTCTGTCTATAGAGTTCTGGGGTCAACCCATACCTTGTCATCAGGGCTTCCTTCATGTGGGCATAAGACATCCTATTCTCAAAAGGCAGGTCTAACAACGTATCCCTCCCCTCACTCACAAAGCGGCCCCACAACCCCGCTCCCCAATCCTTCTCAGGGACCCGGTGGGCCAACATTGCTATCTCATAGGCTGCAAACCACTGCCCAATATCTTCATGCTTATGGAAATCTTTGATGACATCCTTGGGGATATATACCCTGCCTTCTGAAGGCCCAGATGGTGCGCTGCCACCAGAGGGATTAATTTCTAAGTTTTTAGCTTTGATTTCTAATTCCCTCAACATTCTCTCATGCTCTAATCTCATTCTCTCTCTCTCCAAGGCTAACTTGTTAATTTCAAACTCCAGCATCTTATTCTCTAGGTCCTTTTGACCCTCCATTTTGAGCCTGGCCAGCTCCATTCTATGCCTTCTATTTCTCTCCCTATCCTCCAGCTCTCATGGGGACAGGTCTTTGGAAGAAACACTGCTGCCTGGGGGGGTAGGTACTTTCTGCCCTCCTGGGCCCACTGGCCCATCTTGCTGCTCTTCTGCCTCCTCTGCGTCCCCCACAGGGTGCTCCATATTCTCAGAGGAATTTCTTGCTTCCACCCAGGCCCTCAGCGCCTTGTGGAACTCATCCTTTTTGGTGAGGCCTGGAATAGCAACTTAAAATTTTCTACAGAAGGCTTTCAGCTGTTTTGCATTATAGGTATCCAGCCTATCTTCCTCAAAATCTAGATCCATAGATGCGTTGGATGCTGGTGGACTCATGGCAATAAGAATTGGCAGTTCTCAGAAAAAATAACAGTCCAAGGAGAAAAAAAATTCTTCCAAAAAAGTATGTGGTTGCGTTTGGTCTGCACTCAATAGTAGTGTACACCAATCACTGTATATGAGTCACAAATGCAAGTCCAGAATCCTGACCACCAATGTTAGAACTGGGGGTCTCTAGTTGGCAATGGTATACACCTTTGACCAAATAGGGACCCTTGCTTCTAAGTCAGGGAAAGGGGATTACACTACTGGATAACCCCTGCTCACCCCCTTGGTAGCTTGGCACGAGCAGACAGGCTTATCTCAGAGGCAGTGTGTTAAGCATTTGTGAACACATACAGTAAAACAGTGAAAACACTACAGATGGACACCACACAGGTTTTATAAAAATAAGTACTCTTTATATAGACTTAACACAAGACCACAAACAACAAAAATCCACAATACTGTACTCAAAATAGACTTAAAGATGGTAGAAGTAACTTAGTTCAAGTTGATGATAAATGCGGCACGTTTCTCACAAAAGTACCTTAGATGCGTAAAGCAAAACAAACAAAGGGTCCGCAGGGAGGGCGATGCGGCGAGCAATCGCCGCGATGCGATGATCCGGTGCGATGCGATTGCGCCCTTGATGCGATGTGAAGATGATGCGTGCACGCCCGATGGGCGTGCGGCGAACTCTGTACCTTTGGAGCCGCCTCAGGCCCTGCGACACACTTCTCCGGTGATGCGACGGCGATACGCTTCTCCGGTGATGCGACGGCGACCCGGGCGGTGGCGACACGCTTCTCCGGTGATGCGACGGCAGGCAGTTGCGACGAAGACACGCTTCTCCGGGGATGCAACGGCTGGCAGCTGCGACAAAGGCACGCTTCTCTGGTGATGCGGCGGCGACACGCTTCTCCGGCGATGCGACGGCAACAGCTGCGACAGCGACACGCTTCTTCTCGTTGCGTCGCGCTTCCAGCTCCCAGCGACACACAGGCTTCTGCAGATAGAATTCCCAGCAAGGAAATTCAGAAGGGAGCTGGTGGTGAAGTCTTTTGTCCCTGAGACTTCAGCAGGAGGCAAGCACAAGTTCAAGCCCTTGGAGAAATATTCTGCAAGATGATGAAAGTTCCTTAAAAGTTCCTTCTCCTTTCCTTGGCAATAAAGAAACCACTGCAGGCCAACCCAGCAAACAGCACACTGGCAGAGGGCAGTCCAAAACTCCTGCAGCTTCCTTGGTTCTTCTCCTTGGCACTCACTCACTCACAAGATTTGTAAAGCGCACTACTTACCCGCGAGGGTCTCAAGGCGCTGAGGGAGAGGAGGGGGTTGTTGCCGCTACTGATCGAATAGCCAGGTCTTGAGTCGTCTCCTGAAGGTCAGCAGGTCTTGGGTCTGTCGTAGGTTGAGGGGAAGGGTGTTCCAGATCTTGGCGGCGCGGTGAGAGAAGGATCTGCCTCCGGTGGTGGTTCTCCGGATGCGCGAGATGGTGGCCAGGGAGAGGTCGGCGGAGCGGAGCTGACGGTTGGGAACGTAGAAGGAGAGTCGACTGTTGAGGTAGGCTGGGCCGGTTTTGTGGAGTGCCTTGTGTGCGTGGATCAGGAGTTTGAAGGAGATTCTCTTGTCGACGGGGAGCCAGTGCAGGTTTTTCAGGTGGGGGTGATGTGGCTGTGGCGTGGAATGTCGAGGATCAGGTGTGCAGAGGCGTTTTGGATTCTTTGCAGTCGTTTGATGAGCTTGGTCGGGGCTCCTGCGTAGAGGGCGTTTCCGTAGTCGAGTCTGCTGCTGACGAGGGCCTGGGTGACTGTTCTTCTCGTGTCTGTCGGAATCCACCTGTAGATCTTGCGGAGCATGCGGAGGGTGTTGAAGCAGGAGGAGGAGACTGCGTTGACTTGCTTGGTCATGGGGAGCATTGAGTCGAGGATGACTCCCAGGTTGCGTGCGTGGTCGGTTGGTGTCGGGGGTGCCCCTAGTGACGAGGGCCACCAGGAGTCGTCTCAGGCTGATGGGTTGGAGCCGAGGATGAGGATCTCCGTCTTGTCTGTGTTCAGCTTAAGTCGGCTGCACTTCATCCAGTCGGCGACGGCTTTCATTCCTTCGTGGAGGTTGGATTTGGCGGTGAGGGGGTCCTTGGTGAGGGAGAGGATCAGTTGAGTGTCGTCGGCGTAGGAGATTATGTTGAGGTCGTGCTGTCGGGCGATGCGTGCGAGTGGAGCCATGTAGATGTTGAACAGTGTCGGGCTGAGGGAAGATCCCTGGGGTACGCCGCAGATGATCTCGGAGGCTTCGGATCGGAATGGGGGAGGCGGACGCTCTGGGTTCTGCCGGAAAGGAAGGAGGTGGTCCAATCCAGGGCCTTGTCTCGGATCCCTGCGTCGTGGAGGCGTGTGCGTAGTGTGCGGTGGCAGACAGTGTCGAAGGCGGCGGAGAGGTCCAGGAGGACGAGGGCCGCCGTCTCGCCGTTGTCCAGCAGGATCCTGATGTCGTCTGTGGCGGCGATGAGGGCAAAGGTTTGTCTTGTTGTTCCAGAAGTGATCTAAAGTTCTGGGGTCTGAGTCCCCCTTTTATACCCATAAATCCTTTGTCCTCTGAAGGCAGAGGGTCCTGTACCTAGTCCAAACCAGTTCTGGGTGCATTCTGCCAGTGCACACCTTCTTCCTTTGTCAATGTGGGCCAGGGACATCAGACGCACCACAGGAGGTGGAGCCAGCATTGTGGAAGGCAGGCACAGCCCTATTCAGGCCCAGGTGCTACTCCTCCCACCACTCTACATGCAGATAGGTCTATTCAGCCCTGTGCTGACTCACCCTGTCTCCTGGAGTCCCCCAGCCCCTGTCACTCACAAACCAGACATACAATACACAAGCTAGCAGAGGCAAGAAAATACCTACTTTCTAAAAGTGGTATTTTCAAACACAGAATGTTAAAACCAACTTCACTAAAAGATGTATTTTATCATTCTGAGTTCAGGCATACTAAATTCGAATTTCTACCATGTTCCCTGGGTCAGTTAGGATTATAAGATGTTATAATCAAACTGCCCATTCTGGCCTATGTGGACAGGTAGCCTTTCAATAGTGAAAAACGAAATTGGCTGTAATTGACTATCAGGACATGCTACACACACCAGGGCATGTCCTACCTTTTACATACAATGCACCCTGCCCTTGGGCCTACCTTAGGGGTGACTAATATGTAGAAAAGGGAAGGTTTAGGGACTGGCAAGTGGGTGTGTTGGACTTGGCCCTTTGTGCAGGGTCACCCCTGAACTTTTTGCCTTTATCTCTGACATGGTGTTGGTGGTTTTAGGCCTCTGGGCACTTTAGCACTGTGGTCCAGTGTAAAGTGCGTGCGCTCTCTGTGTACATTTGGTAGGGTTGGCCTGCCCTCCCATAGGAATGCATTGGGGATTCCCTGGTAAAGTGTGTCAGTGATAATTCCTGGGATGGGAGGAGCAGCGTGGTTTAGTTTAGTATGTATGAAATTGTGAGAATAAATGCTGCGCAATGGTGTGCGCAGATTTATGATGACTGGTTGAGAAATGCCACTTTTAGAAGTTGGCATTTCTGTGTGCTATGTGTCTGCCTGCCTGATGTGAATTGCATGTCTGGCTTGTGAGTGGCACTGGCTGGGAGGTGTGTGTGGCTCAAGGACGGGCAGGGTGAGTCAGTGCTAGGCTGAATAGGAAATCTACATTTGGAGTAGTGGGAGGAGTAATCCCCTGACCCGGAATAGGATTGTGCCTGCCCTGTACAATGCTGGCTCCGTCCCCTGTGGTGTGTGTGATCACCTAGCCCCCACCTGACAAAGGGGAAGAGGAGCTTGGAAAACAAAGTGCTCCAAATCCCCCCCGAACCAGTTGCATCTGGTTCCCCCAAACCCTACGCTGCAGACAAAGGAATACCTGGTATAAATATAGGGGCTGTGACCCCATGAAGTTGTTCTGTTCCTGTGCTTGCTGGGGGCTTGCTGATGCTGGGGGCCCAGGAGGAGGCGCCACGGGGGCTTGCCTCCCTGCTGGAGGGCCCTGTGTGCTGGCCTCCCTGGGCCCAGCTACGCCCCATGGACCCTGAAGGACTCTTGCGCCAGGGAGCGCTTTGCTTATGATTCCAGGGAGAAGAGGAGCATCTTTGCATTGACCTACAGCGCTGAGCTGCAGCTTGTTGGGAGGGAATCCCGACGTGGGGACCCCCCCCTCGATGCCAGGAGAGCGGGTGACCACCCCGCTTTATGCCTGATTTCGCGGGTGCCTACCCCGCTTTATGTTTACTTCTGTAGCGGGTGCCCACCCCGTGTTATGTGCCTTTACGAGTGGGTGCCCAGCCCGCGGTTGCCGCCGAGATCCGAAAAATCACTGCCGCGGCCCAGCGCGACCCGGAAGACAGGCGCGTCCGCCTGACTGTGGGCGGGGCCTCGCGGGTGTTCCTTCCGCCTTCCCCTGTCCAGGAGAAGGCAACCCGGAAGACATCAGGTGATTAGCGGGGCTCCCGTGAGCGGAGGGAAGCCCCGCATGCAGGAAATGCTGGCGCTGGACAGCGGGGCTCTCGTAGTGAGAAGAAAGCCCCGCGGATTGGTGAGCGGCCAGGAGGGCCGTCCAGAGCCTTGCAGGCTCCGCCGTGAAGTCCCGGTCCCAGAAGGGGGACCAGGCGAAGAGAGGAGTCCGGAGCAGAGAGTCCGGTGAGTGGAGCAGGTGGGGAGGGGGTGTGTGTCGAGGCACGCGATCGGGGTGTGTGTCGAGGCACGCGATCGGTGCCTGCCCCCACAGTTGCTCCCCCGAGGCACATAGGTGCCAGTGCCTCTTTTGCTCACAGCTGCACTGCACCAGTGCGGGCAGCTGCAACATTTTGCCATAGTTGTTTTAGGGCCCTCAGTGGGGGTCCCGAGGGCCCAGAGGGACCCGTGCTCTCCCCAGGTTGGCCATTTCACAGCTGCCCCGCTTGCTAGAGGGCAGCTGCACCGATGGGGGCAATTTGTTTAGAGAGTCCCAGAGAGGGGCTCAGGTGGCACGTTGGTGCCAGGGCTAATCTGTACACAGCTGCCCCACCGGACAGTGGGCAGCTGCAACGTTTTTGCACATCGGTTCAGAGGGCACCGTGAGTGCCAGGCCTTCCTTGCATCACAGCTGCACGGCAATTAGCGTCAGCTGCAACGTTTAGGCCATCAGTTCTTTTGGGGGCATTATTGAATGAGACAGGAGTGGTGAGATACACTCCTCTGCCCCAGCGCAATTGCGCACTTATGGATTCTGCTGCATTGGCAGCCGCCCTGACATTTTTTGGACATAGGGCATTTGAGCCCTCTGAGAAGGCCAGTTGGCCAGGGGGACTGTTAGGTTAATAGGGCGCCAGGCCCTAATGTGATTTATGTGGTGCGCAGGACATGTGATTCATGTACTGTGATTTATGCACCCTGATTTATGCCTCTAATGTGGTTTATGTTTATGAGGTGATTTGCATACTATGGTTTATGCTTGAGTTTATTCTCCCCTGTGATTTATGCCTAATGTGAGTTACGATTAGGAGGTTATGGTCTAATATGTTTAGGCTTATGAGGTTGGCGTATAATGTATTTTGCGCCTGATGTGATACTGTGCATAATGTGGTTTATGTTGCAGGATATGATGCTGAGTACAGTGTTTGCCAGTAATTACTGGTTGTGTTCTACGTTTGTTATATGTTCTACATTTACTATCTTTACTAAGTGATGGTTCTGACAGTGGCCCAATTGGCCCTGTCAGGTGTATATAGTCCCCAGTAAATATTGCCTAGTGGCAGTTGGCACAGTGTACATTGTGTGATTACTATTCTAATGTGTTTATGACAATACAAAGGCTATTTTTATATATAACCTTGTGTGGAGTTCCTTTTGTGGTGTGCCTAGTATGTTGTTGCTATGTGTGGTTGCGCAAACGCTTTACACGTTGCCTCCGGGATAAGCCTGACTGCTCGTGCCAAGCTACCAAGGGGGTGAGCAGGGGTTATCTTTGGCGTGTAACTCCCTTGCCCTGACTAGAGTGGTGGTCTCTGCCTGGCTTTGGCGCAAGCCTTAGCGAACCAGAGATCCCATTTCTAATAGGGTGCACTTGCCAAGTCGACATGGCAGTCCCAGACTGCACACAGGCTCTGCAATGGCAGGCCTGAGCTACATTTTACAAGCTGCTTCTGTGGGTGGCACAACCAGTGTTGCAAGCCCACCAGCAGCATTTGATTTACAGGCCCTGGGCACCCTTGGTGCACTATACTAGGGTCTGACAAGTAAATCAAATAATCCAATCATGGAGTCACTAATCAATACATCAATTTATCATATGGAGCACTTGCACTGTGGCACTGAATAGCAGTGGCACAGTGCCCAAAGCATCTAAACCAGCAAAACATCAAAAACAGAGGAGACAATCAGTGAAAAAATGGAAGGGAGACTTGCGCCAATGGTACCAGTTCTAACACGTGTCCCCTCCAGCTGAAATGTGGGGAGAACTACCCAACCCCTTGGGAGTTCTCTTCACTAAGGCGGAAAAATCTGGACAGACCATCAGCATTGGCGTGTTCTGTACCAGGGCGGTGTTCCACCATGAAGTCCATCCCCTGTAGGGAAATGGACCACCTCAACAGCTTTGGGTTCTCACCCTCATCTGCATCAACCATCTGAGGGGCCTGTGGTCTGTCTGAACCCGGAAATGAGTCCCAAACAGGTATGGTCTCAACTTCTTCAGTGCCCAGACCACAGCAAATGCCTCGCGCTCAATTGCACTCCACCTCTGTTCCCGTGGAAGTATCCTCCTACTGATGAAGGCTACAGGTTGGACTAGGCCCTCCTCAATCTGTGATAGAACAGCCCCCACACCATGCTCTGAAGCGTCTGTTTGGACAATGAATTCCTTTGAGAAGTTGGGCGCCTGAAGCACGGGTGCGGTGCACATGGCAGTCTTCAGGGCGTCAAAAGCCTTCTGACAGGTGTCAGTCCAGTTCACTTTCTTGGGCTGCTTCCTGGAAGTCAGCTCAGTCAAGGGTGCAACAATGTTGCCATACCCCTTGACAAACCTCCTGTAGTACCCTGTGAGTCCTAAAAAGGCTCTCACCTGTGTCTGGGTCTTGGGGGGTTCCCATGCCAGGATGGTATCAATCTTGGGTTGTAGGGGCGCCACCTGGCCGCTCCCTACGTGGTGCCCCAAGTACACCACAGAACTCTGCTCGATCTAGCACTTATTCGCCTTGATCGTGAGGCCGGCCTTTCGCAGTGCCATCAACACTTCCCAGAGGTGGCGCAGATGTTCTTCCCAACTGGCGCTGAACACTGCAATGTCATCCAGGTAGGCGGCACTGAAATCCTCCAGTCCAGCCAACACCTGGTTGACCAACCTCTGAAAGGTGGCAGGGGCATTCTTCATCCCAAAGGGCATAACCCGGAATTGGTAGTGCCCATCTGGTGTGGAGAATGCTGACCTCTCTTTGGCCCTATCAGTTAAGGCGATCTGCCAGTACCCAGATGTTAAATCAAACGTGCTGAGGTACCGGGCAGCCCCCAACCGATCAATGAGCTCATCAGCTCTGGGGATGGGGTGCGCGTCAGTCCTGGTGACTGAATTGAGTCCTCGGTAGTCCACACAGAACCGGAGTTTGGGTGTGGCACCAGGTGAGGAAGCTTTGGGACCAAGACCACTGGGCTGGCCCAAGGGCTGTGAGAGGACTCAATCACCCCTAAGGCAAACATCTTAGAGACCTCCTCCTTGATGTGAGCTCTGACCCTGTCAGTCACTCTGTAAGCCTGGTGCTTCACAGGAGGACTGTCCCCAGTATCCACGTCATGGACGCACCACTCAGTGACACCAGGAACCAGGGAGAACAAATCAGAGAATTGTCCCAACAATTGGCGACAATCTTGCTGCTGTTCAGGGGTCAGTGTGGCAGAGAGGCTGACACCCTCCACTGACCCATCTTGCTCGGTTGCAGACAGGAGGTCAGGAAGAGGCTCGGTCTCCTCCTCCATTCCATCATCTGTCGCTAGGAGCATGCCCACTTCGGACCTTTCTAAGTGGGGCTTCAGGCGGTTAACATACAGGACCCGCAAAGGGTTCCTAGGAGACCGCAAGTTCACCAGGTAGGTGACATCACTCTTGCGCTCCTCCACCTCAAATGGTCCGGTCCACCTGTCCTGGAGCGCACAGGGCTCTACAGGGGCCATGACCCAAACTTTCTGCCCAGGTTGAAGCTCAATCAGAGTGGCATTCTGATCGTACCACCGCTTCATTTCCTCCTGGCTGGCTTCCAGATTCGCCAGAGCGAGTTGTCTGAATCGCCTAGTCTGGTTCCTGAAGGCCAGCATGTAACTGTATACATCCTGGGGAGGTTTCCTGGGAGATTGCTCCCCACCTTCCTTGACCAGACTCAAAGGTCCTCTTACCGGGTGACCATACAGCAGTTCAAAGGGACTGAACCCTAGGGACTTCTGTGGCACCTCACGGTAAGCAAAAAGAAGGCATGGCAAGAGGACGTCCCACTTACGCCTCATAGGTTCCTCAAGACCCATTATCATACCTTTGAGGGTCCGGTTGAATCTCTTAACCAGCCCATTACCTTGGGGGTGGTAAGGAGTGGTGAACTTGTTTGTAACACCACACTCCTGCCACAGGGACTTCATATAGTGAGATATGAAGTTTGTATCACGGTCTGACACCACCTCTCTGGGGAATCCCACACTGGAGAAAATCCCCATCAGTGCACGTCCCACCACAGGGGTCGTCACTGTCCTGAGCGGGATGGCTTCCCGGTACCGGGTAGCATGGTCCACCAAGACCAGGATAAACCTGTTGCCCATGACTGTCTTGGGGTCCAGTAGCCCCACAATGTCAATGCCCACCCGTTCAAAGGGGGTACTGACTACAGGGAAAGGTTGGAGAGGAGCCTTGTGCTTCCTTCCACTTTTCCCACTTGCCTGACAAGTTTGACAAGTCCTACAATGAGTATCTGAACTCGTGCACATCTGGGGCCAATAAAAGTGGGTGACAAGCCTTTCAAAGGTCTTGTTCTGCCCCAGATGTCCAGCTAAAGGCACATCATGAGCCAAACCTAGTAGGAAGGCTCTGAAGCGCTGGGGTACCACCAGCACACGGGCTGACCCAGGCTCAGCAACCTTAGGCTCGCTATACAGGAGGTCGTTCTCCCAGTAGATCCAATGTGATCCAGACTGATCACCTGCTGCCTGGTTTGTGGCCTGTTGCCGCAAACCCACAAGAGAAGGGCACTTCTTCTGCTCCTCACAAAATTCCTCCCTGGAGGGGCCTCCTTCTTGCTGCCAATGGGTCAGCTCAGGCAGATCCCCCAGTTCGGCCACTTGTACCCCTGTAGGTTCCAGGGCATCCCCCTCAACGTCAGCCTCCTCCTGGACCGTGGGAACTATGGGGGCCGGTTTCCCGCACCCCTACCTCTTCTCTTTAAGGCAGGGGTCTGGGCCATATTTTCAGGCTCCAGAACCTTTTCAACACCCTTACTGGCTGCCATAGACCGAGTGATACAAAAGGGGATGATGGACGGAACGCTTGAGCCAATCAAACACTCACCCCCAGTCAACTGATCTGGGTTTAATCCATCATCATTCTGAGTGGGCGAGTGGTCACACACGCCCACTCAGGCAGACCCAACATCTCCAAATGAGACCTTCTCTCCGCCTTAGCCCAAGGGGAGCTTTCTAAATCATTGTCCAACAGACAATCAACAGGCATGGCTGGCCTCACAGCTACTTGGAGAGTACCTGAGACCCCCCACTCAAAGGGAACTTGAGCCACCTCACACTGGCTCTGCGAGTTGTCCGCGGCAACTACAGGGAAGAATGCATGGGGGATAACCTGCTCTCTGGACACCAGCCGGCAATTGACAGCTGTCACACTAGCCCCAGTGTCTCTGAGAGCTTCCACCCTATGGCCATTGATGGTCACCCACTGCCTGTACTTCTTAGTGTTATCAGGCAGCTGGGTCTCAGGGACCATCTCAAAGTCTCCTAGCGAGACAAGGGACATTTCTGCGGGACCCCACCCACCTTGGGCACCCATTTCCCCGCCCCCAGGGCTACACTCGCCATCTGATGGGGTGGTGCACATGGTGGTGCTTTGGAATCCTCATGGGACACTGTGCATCATACCAACGGTGGCCCATCCTGACCACACATAAAGCACTTAGAGGGGCCCCTGTGAACAGGTTTATCTGTCGGGGCCTCTTGCTTCCCTTCTCAGGGGAGGCAGGGAACCCTTCCCTTGGGAATTACTTTGGGGCCCTTTCTGGAACTCCTCTGTTTACCCTTGTCCCCGCCACTCTTCTGCTGGGGACCCTGCCCACCTTTGGCGAAGTCTCCCACATGACCCTTGTGGCCCCGGGTACTCACCCAGCGGTCCGCCTCCTCAGCAAGCTTCCTAGGGTTAGTTAACTTGCTATCAATAAGGTGCTGGCGTAGCTCTGGAAAACAATTACCAGACACGTGCTCCCATGCAAACAAATCATAGAGCTCCTCAAAAGTACTCACTTTGCTACCCTTCACCCAACCATCCATAGCTCTGCAGAAGAAAGATACATATTCTACCCAGGTGGTTGCCTCCAGCTTTTTACAATTCCTGAACCTCTGTCTATAGAGTTCTGGGGTCAACCCATACCTTGTCATCAGGGCTTCCTTCATGTGGGCATAAGACATCCTATTCTCAAAAGGCAGGTCTAACAACGTATCCCTCCCCTCACTCACAAAGCGGCCCCACAACCCCGCTCCCCAATCCTTCTCAGGGACCCGGTGGGCCAACATTGCTATCTCATAGGCTGCAAACCACTGCCCAATATCTTCATGCTTATGGAAATCTTTGATGACATCCTTGGGGATATATACCCTGCCTTCTGAAGGCCCAGATGGTGCGCTGCCACCAGAGGGATTAATTTCTAAGTTTTTAGCTTTGATTTCTAATTCCCTCAACATTCTCTCATGCTCTAATCTCATTCTCTCTCTCTCCAAGGCTAACTTGTTAATTTCAAACTCCAGCATCTTATTCTCTAGGTCCTTTTGACCCTCCATTTTGAGCCTGGCCAGCTCCATTCTATGCCTTCTATTTCTCTCCCTATCCTCCAGCTCTCATGGGGACAGGTCTTTGGAAGAAACACTGCTGCCTGGGGGGTAGGTACTTTCTGCCCTCCTGGGCCCACTGGCCCATCTTGCTGCTCTTCTGCCTCCTCTGCGTCCCCACAGGGTGCTCCATATTCTCAGAGGAATTTCTTGCTTCCACCCAGGCCCTCAGCGCCTTGTGGAACTCATCCTTTTGGTGAGGCCTGGAATAGCAACTTAAAATTTTCTACAGAAGGCTTTCAGCTGTTTTGCATTATAGGTATCCAGCCTATCTTCCTCAAAATCTAGATCCATAGATGCGTTGGATGCTGGTGGACTCATGGCAATAAGAATTGGCAGTTCTCAGAAAAAATAACAGTCCAAGGAGAAAAAAAATTCTTCCAAAAAAGTATGTGGTTGCGTTTGGTCTGCACTCAATAGTAGTGTACACCAATCACTGTATATGAGTCACAAATGCAAGTCCAGAATCCTGACCACCAATGTTAGAACTGGGGGTCTCTAGTTGGCAATGGTATACACCTTTGACCAAATAGGGACCCTTGCTTCTAAGTCAGGGAAAGGGGATTACACTACTGGATAACCCCTGCTCACCCCCTTGGTAGCTTGGCACGAGCAGACAGGCTTATCTCAGAGGCAGTGTGTTAAGCATTTGTGAACACATACAGTAAAACAGTGAAAACACTACAGATGGACACCACACAGGTTTTATAAAAATAAGTACTCTTTATATAGACTTAACACAAGACCACAAACAACAAAAATCCACAATACTGTACTCAAAATAGACTTAAAGATGGTAGAAGTAACTTAGTTCAAGTTGATGATAAATGCGACACGTTTCTCACAAAAGTACCTTAGATGCGTAAAGCAAAACAAACAAAGGGTCCGCAGGGAGGGCGATGCGGCGAGCAATCGCGCGATGCGATGATCCGGTGCGATGCGATTGCGCCCTTGATGCGATGTGAAGATGATGCGTGCACGCCCGATGGGCGTGCGGCGAACTCCTGTACCTTTGGAGCCGCCTCAGGCCCTGCGACACACTTCTCCGGTGATGCGACGGCGATACGCTTCTCCGGTGATGCGACGGCGACCCGGGCGGTGGCGACACGCTTCTCCGGTGATGCGACGGCAGGCAGTTGCGACGAAGACACGCTTCTCCGGGGATGCAACGGCTGGCAGCTGCGACAAAGGCACGCTTCTCTGGTGATGCGGCGGCGACACGCTTCTCCGGCGATGCGACGGCAACAGCTGCGACAGCGACACGCTTCTTCTCGTTGCGTCGCGCTTCCAGCTCCCAGCGACACACAGGCTTCTGCAGATAGAATTCCCAGCAAGGAAATTCAGAAGGGAGCTGGTGGTGAAGTCTTTTGTCCCTGAGACTTCAGCAGGAGGCAAGCACAAGTTCAAGCCCTTGGAGAAATATTCTGCAAGATGATGAAAGTTCCTTAAAAGTTCCTTCTCCTTTCCTTGGCAATAAAGAAACCACTGCAGGCCAACCCAGCAAACAGCACACTGGCAGAGGGGCAGTCCAAAACTCCTGCAGCTTCCTTGGTTCTTCTCCTTGGCACTCACTCACTCACAAGATTTGTAAAGCGCACTACTTACCCGCGAGGGTCTCAAGGCGCTGAGGGAGAGGAGGGGGGTTGTTGCCGCTACTGATCGAATAGCCAGGTCTTGAGTCGTCTCCTGAAGGTCAGCAGGTCTTGGGTCTGTCGTAGGTTGAGGGGAAGGGTGTTCCAGATCTTGGCGGCGCGGTGAGAGAAGGATCTGCCTCCGGTGGTGGTTCTCCGGATGCGCGAGATGGTGGCCAGGGAGAGGTCGGCGGAGCGGAGCTGACGGTTGGGAACGTAGAAGGAGAGTCGACTGTTGAGGTAGGCTGGGCCGGTTTTGTGGAGTGCCTTGTGTGCGTGGATCAGGAGTTTGAAGGAGATTCTCTTGTCGACGGGGAGCCAGTGCAGGTTTTTCAGGTGGGGGGTGATGTGGCTGTGGCGTGGAATGTCGAGGATCAGGTGTGCAGAGGCGTTTTGGATTCTTTGCAGTCGTTTGATGAGCTTGGTCGGGGCTCCTGCGTAGAGGGCGTTTCCGTAGTCGAGTCTGCTGCTGACGAGGGCCTGGGTGACTGTTCTTCTCGTGTCTGTCGGAATCCACCTGTAGATCTTGCGGAGCATGCGGAGGGTGTTGAAGCAGGAGGAGGAGACTGCGTTGACTTGCTTGGTCATGGGGAGCATTGAGTCGAGGATGACTCCCAGGTTGCGTGCGTGGTCGGTTGGTGTCGGGGGTGCCCCTAGTGACGAGGGCCACCAGGAGTCGTCTCAGGCTGATGGGTTGGAGCCGAGGATGAGGATCTCCGTCTTGTCTGTGTTCAGCTTAAGTCGGCTGCACTTCATCCAGTCGGCGACGGCTTTCATTCCTTCGTGGAGGTTGGATTTGGCGGTGAGGGGGTCCTTGGTGAGGGAGAGGATCAGTTGAGTGTCGTCGGCGTAGGAGATTATGTTGAGGTCGTGCTGTCGGGCGATGCGTGCGAGTGGAGCCATGTAGATGTTGAACAGTGTCGGGCTGAGGGAAGATCCCTGGGGTACGCCGCAGATGATCTCGGAGGCTTCGGATCGGAATGGGGGAGGCGGACGCTCTGGGTTCTGCCGGAAAGGAAGGAGGTGGTCCAATCCAGGGCCTTGTCTCGGATCCCTGCGTCGTGGAGGCGTGTGCGTAGTGTGCGGTGGCAGACAGTGTCGAAGGCGGCGGAGAGGTCCAGGAGGACGAGGGCCGCCGTCTCGCCGTTGTCCAGCAGGATCCTGATGTCGTCTGTGGCGGCGATGAGGGCAAAGGTTTGTCTTGTTGTTCCAGAAGTGATCTAAAGTTCTGGGGTCTGAGTCCCCCTTTTATACCCATAAATCCTTTGTCCTCTGAAGGCAGAGGGTCCTGTACCTAGTCCAAACCAGTTCTGGGTGCATTCTGCCAGTGCACACCTTCTTCCTTTGTCAATGTGGGCCAGGGACATCAGACGCACCACAGGAGGTGGAGCCAGCATTGTGGAAGGCAGGCACAGCCCTATTCAGGCCCAGGTGCTACTCCTCCCACCACTCTACATGCAGAGAGGTCTATTCAGCCCTGTGCTGACTCACCCTGTCTCCTGGAGTCCCCCAGCCCCTGTCACTCACAAACCAGACATACAATACACAAGCTAGCAGAGGCAAGAAAATACCTACTTTCTAAAAGTGGTATTTTCAAACACAGAATGTTAAAACCAACTTCACTAAAAGATGTATTTTATCATTCTGAGTTCAGGCATACTAAATTCGAATTTCTACCATGTTCCCTGGGTCAGTTAGGATTATAAGATGTTATAATCAAACTGCCCATTCTAACCTATGTGGACAGGTAGCCTTTCAATAGTGAAAAACGAAATTGGCTGTAATTGACTATCAGGACATGCTACACACACCAGGGCATGTCCTACCTTTTACATACAATGCACCCTGCCCTTGGGCCTACCTTAGGGGTGACTAATATGTAGAAAAGGGAAGGTTTAGGGACTGGCAAGTGGGTGTGTTGGACTTGGCCCTTTGTGCAGGGTCACCCTGAACTTTTTGCCTTTATCTCTGACATGGTGTTGGTGGTTTTAGGCCTCTGGGCACTTTAGCACTGTGGTCCAGTGTAAAGTGCGTGCGCTCTCTGTGTACATTTGGTAGGGTTGGCCTGCCCTCCCATAGGAATGCATTGGGGATTCCCTGGTAAAGTGTGTCAGTGATAATTCCTGGGATGGGAGGAGCAGCGTGGTTTAGTTTAGTATGTATGAAATTGTGAGAATAAATGCTGCGCAATGGTGTGCGCAGATTTATGATGACTGGTTGAGAAATGCCACTTTTAGAAGTTGGCATTTCTGTGTGCTATGTGTCTGCCTGCCTGATGTGAATTGCATGTCTGGCTTGTGAGTGGCACTGGCTGGGAGGTGTGTGTGGCTCAAGGACGGGCAGGGTGAGTCAGTGCTAGGCTGAATAGGAAATCTACATTTGGAGTAGTGGGAGGAGTAATCCCTGACCCGGAATAGGATTGTGCCTGCCCTGTACAATGCTGGCTCCGTCCCCTGTGGTGTGTGTGATCACCTAGCCCCCACCTGACAAAGGGGAAGAGGAGCTTGGAAAACAAAGTGCTCCAAATCCCCCGAACCAGTTGCATCTGGTTCCCCCAAACCCTACGCTGCAGACAAAGGAATACCTGGTATAAATATAGGGGCTGTGACCCCATGAAGTTGTTCTGTTCCTGTGCTTGCTGGGGGCTTGCTGATGCTGGGGGCCCAGGAGGAGGCGCCACGGGGCTTGCCTCCCTGCTGGAGGGCCCTGTGTGCTGGCCTCCCTGGGCCCAGCTACGCCCCATGGACCCTGAAGGACTCTTGCGCCAGGGAGCGCTTTGCTTATGATTCCAGGGAGAAGAGGAGCATCTTTGCATTGACCTACAGCGCTGAGCTGCAGCTTGTTGGGAGGGAATCCCGACGTGGGGACCCCCCCCTCGATGCCAGGAGAGCGGGTGACCACCCCGCTTTATGCCTGATTTCGCGGGTGCCTACCCCGCTTTATGTTTACTTCTGTAGCGGGTGCCCACCCCGTGTTATGTGCCTTTACGAGTGGGTGCCCAGCCCGCGGTTGCCGCCGAGATCCGAAAATCACTGCCGCGGCCCAGCCGACCCGGAAGACAGGCGCGTCCGCCTGACTGTGGGCGGGGCCTCGCGGGTGTTCCTTCCGCCTTCCCCTGTCCAGGAGAAGGCAACCCGGAAGACATCAGGTGATTAGCGGGGCTCCCGTGAGCGGAGGGAAGCCCCGCATGCAGGAAATGCTGGCGCTGGACAGCGGGGCTCTCGTAGTGAGAAGAAAGCCCCGCGGATTGGTGAGCGGCCAGGAGGGCCGTCCAGAGCCTTGCAGGCTCCGCCGTGAAGTCCCGGTCCCAGAAGGGGACCAGGCGAAGAGAGGAGTCCGGAGCAGAGAGTCCGGTGAGTGGAGCAGGTGGGGAGGGGGTGTGTGTCGAGGCACGCGATCGGGGTGTGTGTCGAGGCACGCGATCGGTGCCTGCCCCCACAGTTGCTCCCCCGAGGCACATAGGTGCCAGTGCCTCTTTTGCTCACAGCTGCACTGCACCAGTGCGGGCAGCTGCAACATTTTGCCATAGTTGTTTTAGGGCCCTCAGTGGGGGTCCCGAGGGCCCAGAGGGACCCGTGCTCTCCCCAGGTTGGCCATTTCACAGCTGCCCCGCTTGCTAGAGGGCAGCTGCACCGATGGGGGCAATTTGTTTAGAGAGTCCCAGAGAGGGGCTCAGGTGGCACGTTGGTGCCAGGGCTAATTTGTACACAGCTGCCCCACCGGACAGTGGGCAGCTGCAACGTTTTTGCACATCGGTTCAGAGGGCACCGTGAGTGCCAGGCCTTCCTTGCATCACAGCTGCACGGCAATTAGCGTCAGCTGCAACGTTTAGGCCATCAGTTCTTTTGGGGGCATTATTGAATGAGACAGGAGTGGTGAGATACACTCCTCTGCCCCAGCGCAATTGCGCACTTATGGATTCTGCTGCATTGGCAGCCGCCCTGACATTTTTTGGACATAGGGCATTTGAGCCCTCTGAGAAGGCCAGTTGGCCAGGGGGACTGTTAGGTTAATAGGGCGCCAGGCCCTAATGTGATTTATGTGGTGCGCAGGACATGTGATTCATGTACTGTGATTTATGCACCCTGATTTATGCCTCTAATGTGGTTTATGTTTATGAGGTGATTTGCATACTATGGTTTATGCTTGTGAGTTTATTCTCCCCTGTGATTTATGCCTAATGTGAGTTACGATTAGGAGGTTATGGTCTAATATGTTTAGGCTTATGAGGTTGGCGTATAATGTATTTTGCGCCTGATGTGATACTGTGCATAATGTGGTTTATGTTGCAGGATATGATGCTGAGTACAGTGTTTGCCAGTAATTACTGGTTGTGTTCTACGTTTGTTATATGTTCTACATTTACTATCTTTACTAAGTGATGGTTCTGACAGTGGCCCAATTGGCCCTGTCAGGTGTATATAGTCCCCAGTAAATATTGCCTAGTGGCAGTTGGCACAGTGTACATTGTGTGATTACTATTCTAATGTGTTTATGACAATACAAAGGCTATTTTTATATATAACCTTGTGTGGAGTTCCTTTTGTGGTGTGCCTAGTATGTTGTTGCTATGTGTGGTTGCGCAAACGCTTTACACGTTGCCTCCGGGATAAGCCTGACTGCTCGTGCCAAGCTACCAAGGGGGTGAGCAGGGGTTATCTTTGGCGTGTAACTCCCTTGCCCTGACTAGAGTGGTGGTCTCTGCCTGGCTTTGGCGCAAGCCTTAGCGAACCAGAGATCCCATTTCTAATAGGGTGCACTTGCCAAGTCGACATGGCAGTCCCAGACTGCACACAGGCTCTGCAATGGCAGGCCTGAGCTACATTTTACAAGCTGCTTCTGTGGGTGGCACAACCAGTGTTGCAAGCCCACCAGCAGCATTTGATTTACAGGCCCTGGGCACCCTTGGTGCACTATACTAGGGTCTGACAAGTAAATCAAATAATCCAATCATGGAGTCACTAATCAATACATCAATTTACCATAGGAAGCACTTGCACTGTGGCACTGAATAGCAGTGGCACAGTGCCCAAAGCATCTAAACCAGCAAAACATCAAAAACAGAGGAGGCAATCAGTGAAAAAATGGAAGGGAGACTCACGCCAATGGTACCAGGTCTAACAGAATGATAGTAGATAATAAGCTCACCTTTCATGATCAAGTCAATGCGGTCATCTCTGACTCTGGCTATACACTAAGGACTATAAAAAAAAAAATCCTCCCATATATTACTTCCGACTCACAGAAAACAGTAGTCACCTCACTAGTACTATCAAAAATAGACTACTGCAATGGCCTTAACCTAAATATGGTGCAGCAACTGTTGAATAAAGTTAAAACATTACAAAATGCGGTAGCACGACTTCTGCTAGGGATTCCCAAAATTCACTCAATCTCTCAAGCCATTCGGAAATTACATTGGCTACCAGTCAGACAAAGAATCAGTTTTAAGGCCTTATGCATTTCCTATAAAGCACTACATGACATGGGTCCGAAATATCTGAAACAGACCTTCAAATGGTACTGTCCAAGCAGGACCTTGCACTCCTCTGGGGTAAAAAATGCTATAATCCCCAAGTTCAAACGCTCAATGTGGGATGGAAGAAGTTTTGTTATCTGCACAGCTATGTCGTGGAACTCCTTACCTTTGCATGTCAAATCCATGACCAGCCTGCTATCCTTGAGGAACGCATTTAAAACATGGCTATTTGGGAACCTGTATGATTTCTCCTAATCTATACATGCAGAGCTAGCGCTAAGACACCTCTGTGTATTTGTGCGCTTTAGAAGTATATAAATATAACATACAGATGTCCTCTGGGTATTTGTGAAATAACTGTAAAAATGGGGTCAGGCACCACGTTTCCAGGCCTTCCACAATGATTTTGGGTCGTCTATGCACCCACTACATTAATTGTTCTTGGAGGCTTATGATAGCTGTGTTGATTTGTTGAAGCCAAATCCTGGCCTTGCCATCATTACATGTGTGTGGGTAGTGGGGCTCAAAGCTTTAAGCAATATCCCAGTGTGTCTCCGTTTGTGTGCACTCAGTAAGGTGAGGAGCGCTTGCACTAGGAGAGGAGAGGGTCTCTCCTCTGTAACTCATATCCCAACAAATTAGGCCGGAGCATTCGCGTTTGCCCTTTTTGGATTCATAACTTCTACGCTTATACCATGGAGATGCAGCAGGCGATCAAGGTGAGTTTGTGTAACGCATACTGTGGTGCCCGTGCCACCGCTTCTTTGTAGTTTTTTTTCTAGGACACTCACTCTGCATATTTCACTTGTCGTGTGCAGCCACAGGCCTTGCTTGGCTCTCACCGCTGGATGGATATGTGGGTCTCACTTCACTGATCAGCAGCAGATGCAAGGGGGGTACCAGGTACCTCCCGTCAACACCTCTGCGTAGCGGGTCAGTGGACATATTGCTATGTTCTAGCCATGGCCATGCCTAGCAGCATTGTGCATCGGTGGGCCCCTACTGTTGCTAGGGTACAGCCGCCATCTTTTCACCAGCTCCCTGCCGAGCACCAATCTCTCTTGATCGGGTCTGGCCATCCACTCGTCTCAAAATAGTGCCATATTCTAGTGCTGCTAGGTGTTTATTTTTAGGACTGTCTCAGGTGTATCAAGTTTAAGCGAGCATTTGAGCAAATTGTGGCGGATTTGGTTCCCCAGCCATAAGAGCCTCATAACTGTGCAGGCATTTTGTGCACTGGCTGCGAGGCACCCCCATAATGCTGGAATTTCAACTTGTTAAATTGCTAACTTAAGTTTGGTTTCTAAAATGCTGCCTGAATTCTTTGTTTAACTGACCATGTGCCTATTTTTTATTGTCTCAAGGGAAAAGTTTGTTTCTAAAAAAAAAAGAGGGGTCTGAGCGATTTTCTTAAAAGCTACTGAACTGCACTATTTTGTTGTCACCTTTATTTTTACAATATATCAGAAACTATTGTGTACTGTTTAGACTGCTATTAGTAAGATGAATGATTTATTTAGCTTTTACTGAGTACATCCTGGAACAAGAGGTTTTATATAATTCACCTTATACATTTCATTTGTTTCCCTCAGGTTGATAGCAGGAATGATCGCCAGAAAGAAAATGGCCACATTTGAGCGTTTGTTGTGGAGAGTCTCAAGGGGAAATGTCTGGATAAAATATATTGAAGAGACCTATATTGTTCTTGACCTAGCAACGGTATGTGTAAGAGCACCTAAGATTAGTCTGTAACTTTTAATTTACACAAATATAATTTTAAGAACATAAATCCAAGGTTCAGAGAGATATGGGTAGGGGAGAAGTGTTAGCAAGAAAGCAAGAGCAGTAAGGAAATAGGTTGTCCACTTTTTAGCTCTGGCAGCTTACAAAGAATAGTTTGAAAGCATTGGATCTTCTATATATTCACATGCTTGAATCCTTCCCCTTTGTCCGGCTGTAAATCCATAGACCTCAAAGCCAGTGTTTGTTTAGCAGCACTTCCACCTGATTTGATGCAATCCGAACTTAAAGCCAATGAGGTGTAAGTATTGTCTCTCCTCCTCCTCTTTTAGATGCCACCATTGCTCTGATTTCTACTGCACGTCGTGTGTGAAGGAGTCCCCAAGGAGAGCTCTGCTTTAACCTTTCATTGAATTATGTTCTACTGTAGGATTGAACCAGCCCTACCATCATCTTTCAGAGTACTGTGAGTTGTTTTTAGGGAGACCCTTTTCTCTGTCACCAACTGCCACCATGACTGAGAGAGATACAATCTCTGATCAAATCTTGTTCTACCTTTGGACAGAAAAGATTTATACTGAAGATTCACATGAACAATGCATTTATTGCATTTATCCTACTCACAAGTTTCAATGCTGTGATATATGTAAGCCTTTATCTTCCAAAACTTGAAAGGACAGGGAGAGGAGTTTGGTACTATATCTGTTGCAGAGTAAGAAGATGTACCATCCTTCTAAGGGCGATGCCCCTTATCTAGGGCTGATTTTATGAAAAGTGCCCTACCAAGCACTTCACTGAAGGTGGCACAGAAAAGACATATAGAGTTTTCGGAATTAGACTTGTTTCATAAAGTTCCTGCAGCCACCTCTTCACAGAAAAATAAATCTGCAGTCTCTTCAGAAAAAAACACTTCAGAAGAGAAGAACACCTCTCTTAGCAGACTGTGAAAAAATCCCATTCCTATGAGGAACAACCATCATTCAAAAAGAAAAGGCCTCTCCATTGACTGAAACCCAGTCGTCATAATGATGATAAAGAAAACCTCATTGATCCTGTCAATGACAGCAGCGCTGTCGACATCAGCACCGTTGAGAAGAGTTTTTCCTGCACCTACATTTCTTTCCCATCAAGGGAACAGCAAGTTTACCTACTCAAATACTAGATTCAGAAGTAGAGGAAAATCTCAGCGATCTCACCTTGGACATGTCTACAGTCCTACTCAACTGGATGTACATTACATGCCTGAATGTGAGGACGTAATAGATGAAGAAGAACCTTACAACGAGTATGAGTATCTGCCGCAGGCTTTCAGACCAGGCAATACATGGTCCTATGTACTTCCTTGTTGCTTTAGAGAACCAGAAGTTTTGCAGGTGCCGGTAGCATTTTTATCAACTTTGCAGCAGGTGATGTAAATATTTCAGAGATTGCTACCAAAGCACCCTAAGCACCAATCTACGCTTGTTCCACCTGTGCTGCTGGCTTTACTGACTATACTTCCCCACCTGAATCTTCCTCTACCACCTATGCCTCCTCAGTCACCTACGCCTCCAGCACCACTTCTTCCTCCAAAAGAACCATCCCCCAAAGTCGTCAAAAGGTCGCTTGTCCCACCAACTCTAATGGGCATGGGGAAAGAAGAATCATCTGACTGTATTCAGATTTGGATGAGGAAGAAGGTGAACGGTAGAATTGCATTGCTTCCTTCACAACTTTAATGAGCAATCACCCAAGACCATAAAATGTATACCCATGCTGAATTCCATCTGATCAGAAGGACTACAACTGATGAAAACACCGGCTCTGGTCCCGGCAGTGATACCACGACTACAGTAGAAGGATAGGGCTCCAGATTATCCCTTGCCTGCCTGATCGGCCATCCAAAATCAGGCCAAGTCATAACATCAGCATACAACGCAGATCAGAGAATCGTGTATTGTGTATTCCTCCAGATAGAGACAGCAGGCAACTAAATAATTTGAGCTGCAGGATAAGTTCTATGGCATCAACATCCACTGTTTTTGCAATCTTGGTCCATTATGATCACTTAGCAATCTTGGTCCATTATGGTCACCAAATGTGGCGCAATATCTCTCCACTATTTGGCCTAATACAAGAAGAGACTGCGAAAGCTCTTCTAAAAAAGAGAAATAACATCAGCAGTCATTATTGATGCCTTTTGATGGCCCTACCCTTTTTTGAGAAGCATATAGATAAGGCCCTCCAAAGCAATAAGACTGACACATATACAGCAAAATCACTAGAATTACTGCAGCACCGGAGATCCAACTAAACTATTTTTCGAGGCTCATGCAGATCCCAAGTCTACAGTGGAGGATTCAATCAACAAGGAGGTCGGGGACAACCATACCATCCCAACAGCAAACCGGTTATGACCAAGGATATACCATCTACTGCAACAAAAGACAAGGATGAACAGAGTAGGAGCGCCCCTCAATCGCGCTCCAATGACAAGAGGGCTTGAATCTCCACAGCTGCGCCCCCTTTCATCTTAGCAAGTAGGGGGAGAACTCCCCTTTTTTCCCCCTTGTGGGAGGTCATAACATTAGGCAAGTGGCTTCAACAGAGTGTACATTGAGGCCATACTATGGATTTTTGCAAAAAACTCCTGTCTGCCCACCCAAGAAGGAGCATCTTCATCATTTGAGGGAGCTACAACTGGAAATTCTCCTTCTTAAGGGAGCAATAAAGTCCCCAGATCACAAACAAACGAGGGATTTTACTCCAGTTTCTTTTTGATAAAAAAAGGGACAATAGAGAGAGATTCTAGATCTCAGAAAGCTGCACAAGTTTCTGAAGATCAACGCTTTTCGTATGGTAGCGCTCCAAGCTGTCCTCCTGATGATGCAGAGAGGATATTATCTAACTTCCCTGGTCCTTCAAGACTTGCACTTCAACATCCCTATCCACCGGAACCACAGAAAGTACCTTCACTTTTCAGTGGGAACTATCAATTCAAGGCACTCCCATTTGGCCACAAATCAGCAGCCTGGGTATTTACCAAGTGCCTGGCGCCAGTAGCTGCCTTCCTCAGATGACAGGGCCACCAAGTGTATCCATAATTAGACGACTGGCTTGTCAAGACTCTATCAAGGGAAGACTCTAAGTCTTCTACGACCACCTTTATCACTGTGTTCCACATTTTGGGTCTCGTGCTCAACACCAGGAAGTCTTCTTTGGAACTCCACACAAACATTCAGTTCTTGGGATCGACACACAATAGGGAAAGGCTTTCCCATCACCGGAGAGAGTGATGAAGCTACAAGCCATGGCAAAGACCTGATCTACTAAACAATAACTCATGGTCAGACAGTACAAATCTCTACTGTGCCTCATGTCATCCTGCATAGCCTTTATTCCCTTTTGAAGGCTTTGAATGGGATCTATCCAACAAGAGCTCGACATTCAATGGATTCAAATAGGTGGCTCATGGGATGACAGTCCGATTCACAAGACTGCTGAAACAAGCACTATTTCCCACAAACCTCAAGGCAGGTCTCCCTATCCAGCCTACATTAGACAGAGCAGTACTAACAATGGATGCATCCATGGACATCTGGGGAACTCACTTACAAGAGCTGTTGACCAGAGGCCTCTGGTCAGATGCAGAAAGGATGCTTCATATCAACGTATTGGAAATCTGAGCCATATGACAGGGCCTACAAATGTTCCTTCCAAGATTAGCAGGTTAAGCTGTTCTCATTAGGATGAACAATACAACATCAGTGTTTTACATTCTCAAGCAAGGGAGAAGAAGATTCTGACCTGTGTCAAAAGAGGCGCAATAGCTATGGCATAGGGCCATTTTTAGGTGGAGCCTACTGCACGCATGTGCTGTCTGCAAGACCTGTTGTAATCAGTAAAATTATGTTTTTCCCACCTGCTACTTACCATTGGTTCACTCCGCTGTCGCTCTTCTTTGCTGCCTACTAACTCATTCGCTTTGCTGATATGTCACTTCCATTTAAGGCTGAGGCGCACCGGTAAAGTACAGTTTCCTTACGCTTTCCTTCTTCAGCTGTTGTGTGGAAGAACTCTTTTTTTCTTTTGTTACTTTCTGCCACGCTCGTTACTGCTTGGATTTACTGTCCTTGTATCTGTGATTACGTTTTAATTTACAGAGTTTGCCAGTGAAGCGCTCCTGCTGTGCCGCTCGCAGCTCCCGCCAGCCCACCCCCCAGTCTCTTCTTCCTCTTCTTCCCTCTCTTTCTGTCTCTGTCTTGCTCCTCCACACTTGCTGGAAACCGTGACTTCAAGAAATGGCTCATACCCTCTCTCCCCTCCCCGTTCCTTCATTCGTTTCCCTGTGAAATGACTCTTGTATTTTGCTCAAGTCTTATTGATAAAGTGAGATTCTCTTTTATGTTGGAACACCGAGCACACCATGTGGCTGCTCTCCTGCTCAAACTGATTTGACACGATTGAAATGATGATGGCTCATTGCTGATCCAAATCGTTTTTTGCACAAAGTAACTTATGAATAAGGTGAGCAAGAGCAATGGAAACTAGAACTGAAGTAATCAAGGAAAGGTCACCAGAAACACTACTGCAAGCTCCTTCAGACCTGGCCAATGACGGTCACAAAAAAAGCTTCCTAAGTAAAGCATTTCTAAAAGCTGGGCTTTTAGAAACATTTGCACCACCATTTCACCACCTTGGTGACTTTACTGACAAGGCACATTTTCATGTTGAACAGATCACTCCTCATCCTCAGCAATATAGCTGGTAATGTACATACATTGCCTAATATGTCTATTTCAGGCTTTTGTGTACTACCTGCAGATCAAAAGTTCAAATGCTGGAGCACTTTCTCAGCGCTTCATCTTCCCAGTGTCGATAATATCTAGACCTGACAGATTAGCAATCTCCGTTTAAAACAAAACATAACAGTAGCATTATGGCATCAAGTTTCATTAACAAATAAATGCACCTCAGATAAACATTGAGTACGATACTGCCACGGTGCAAGGCCTCTATAAAAATCTGTGATTATTTCCTGTTCCTGTCCACTGCATTGCATGGCGGTATATCCACATAAGTCAGACATGCTGTCAATTCAACAAAGTAAAACATCTATTTCTTTTTTTTTGGTCTTGTGACATTTATCTTCAAAGAAACACTTTTACTGGAAATGTCATCTTTTTTGGAGGGGAAAAAAAAGTTCACAATACCAAAAAAATAATTAACTAAATATGCCCAGATCTGAAAGAGACAATTAGTTATGGATTCCTCACCTTAGAATTACCCCCATGCGTCAGACTGGATCCGGAGAATTTTTCTTCAGCAGTGCCCCTGCGCGCCAGTAGGCGGCATCGGTCATCTCCGCGTTCGTCGTTGGCGTCGTGGTCACTGGAATGACGTCGCGGTATGTAGTTAGACGCCGTTCCCTGCATGCTGACGTTAGTTCTTTCTTTTTCCACGCCAGCCAGCGCAGATCCAGAGAGAGCGGTACCTCAAGTCACTTTTTGACTCAATTTTTGCGACTTTTTGTCGACGTATTTTTGAGTTGTTACCACTCCTGGTGCACAGGGATGTCATCTCGGCGGACTGGCTTCAAACCTTGTGGCTCCTGCAACAAGCTGATGTCGGTAACGGACCCCCATCTTGTGTGCCTCTGGTGCCTGGAGCGCGACCACGACCCGAAGTCGAGCTACGACTGCGGGCCATGGCCCCGAAGTCTTTGCGGGAGCGGTCTCGAAAGCTTCTGGAGGCCCGGCAGTCGGCTCCGCGCCGCTCGAGGTCCCGGTCAAGAGGCAGGTCGCGGAGCCATCACCACCATTCCTCGTCAAATTCTTCATCTTCGGGTAAGTCGAAGCACAAAAAGAAGGCGAAGAAGCACTGTCGCTCTTTGCGTTCTCCCCGTCCGTCGGCCGACACGACGCAGGCTGCGAAAGGTAGTCGCCTGGCTCTGCCCGCAGAGCCTGTTGGGTCGACTCCGAGCTTTCCTCCCTTTCCGGGAGCCGGAGCGACTCCTGCCCAACTTTGTAGCTTTTACAAAGCCCTCCATTCTATTTCTGGGCAGCCGGACTCCGCCGGTGCGCCTTCGGGCCCCGTCAACTTGGCTGGGGGCTCTAAACCTTCGATGCCGGCGGATTCGGCGCCGCAGGGCCCTCAGGGATCCAAGCCTGGATCCGGATTGGCGCCGGTCGACCTCGTGACACCTCCTCCGGTGCCGAATCCATTGGCGACACCCCAGCCTCCTCCGACGCCAGTTGTGTCCCCAACCTACGTCGACTCCGTCCTCCCACTCAACGTGGATACGGAGGCGGACCGATGTCGCCCGACGTCGGGACCGGCGCCGACCGGTACTTTTGTACCCCTGTTCCTGTTCTCCCCTGGTGTTCCCTGTCGCCCTGAGTGGCTACCAGAGGAGTGTGAGGAGGACTGGGAGGGGGCTGTGGACCCTCTGGCAGACCAGTTGGAAGAACCAGACTGGAGAGAGGAGTTGGGTGAGGCCAGTGGTCTGGACACTTCCCCAGACCTTGGTATTCTTTCTCCCCCTACCGTGGCTACGGAGGAGGGTGCGTCATACACAGTTGTGTTGTGTAGGGCGGCTGAGGCCCTAAACCTCAAGCTTCCTACGGTGGCGGTCAGGATTAACCTCCTGACCGAGGTGCTTCAACCGGCAGCGGCCTCTTCGGAGCCACTGCTGCCGTTCAATGAGGCCCTCACGGACATCCTTTTGGGCACTTGGTTCAAGCCCAACACAGGGGCTCCTGTGGAGAGGATGATTGCCCGAAGCCACGGCCCGGCCTGATAGGGAATCAAAGAAGCTGGACCATCTTGGGAAGAAAATGTTTTCTTCCTCCAGCTTAGGACTGCGGTCCGTGAACACCGCATGTCTCTTGGGCCGTTACTCCCATTCTGTGTGGGACTCAGTCAAGCAGGTGCTGTCTCAGTGCCCGGAGGAGGCCTGGGCCGTGCTCTCCCGTGCAGTGGCTGAAGGCAGAGACGCAGCAAAGTTCGCCATACGGTGTGGGCTGGACACCGCCGACTCCCTAGGCAGGATGATTTCAACGTCAATAGTCCTACGACGCTACGCCTGGCTGAGGTCCACTGGCTTTTTGGGCGATGTCAAAGCTACACTTTTGGACATGCTCTTTGATGGCCGTCGCTTGTGTGTCGACAAAGCAGACAACGCGCTCAAGTTTTAAGGACTCCAGGGCTACTCCCAGGTCCTTGGGCCTCGCTTCTACCTCTCGCCCCACGCAGTCTGCTTTTCGCCCCTTTTGTGGCTACGGAAGGGGTGCCCCGCCACGTTCCGTCCACAGCCACAGGACTGCGCAAACTGTTCAGCCTCTGCGCGGCCGGGGACGTGGGACCCACCGTCTTGGGTCTGGGGGCCAGCGGGTGGGCCAGTCCACCAGCGCCCCCTCTGCAGCAGCCTCCAAGCCCTCCTAGTCCGACCTATCAGGGCCACCATTTGCCAGTGGGCGGCAGGATTCGCCATCACCTCCCCCACTGGCTCACCATCACGTCGTACAGGTAGGATTTTGCAGATAGTCCGAAGGGGCTACTCCCTCCCCTTTGAGACTACCCCTTCATCCATACCACCCCAATTTCATTGCATGTCAGAGGATCACTTGGCCCTTCTCCAACAGGAAGTTACGGCTCTCTTGGCCAAGGGAGCCATCGAGCGAGTTCCTGCTCCAGAAGTAGGTTGTGGTTGTTATTCCCACTACTTTCTGGTGCCCAAGAAGGACAAGGGCCTGTGTCCTATCTTGGATCTCAGGAACGTCAACCGTTCAAAATGTTGACACTGGCTCAGGTCCTGTCTGCCCTCGACCCTGTCGACTGGTTGGTAGCGTTGGACTTGCAGGACGCTTATTTTCACATCCCCGTCCTGCCGGCCCATTGGCGTTACCTGCGGTTCACGGTAGGCCACGAGCACTTTCAGTTTACCGTGCTCCCATTTGGCCTTACCAGCGCCCCTCGGGTGTTCACAAAAGTGATGGTGGTAGTCCCAGCTCATCTGCGCAGATCAGGGGTTCCAGTCTTCCCCTATCTCGACGACTGGCTGTTGAAAGCGGGCTCGCCCCAGGCTGTCGTCTCCCACCTCCAGACTACGGCCGACCTCCTGCATTCGCTGGGGTTCACCATCAACGTGCCAAAGTCACACCTGATTCCCTCTCAGAAGCTCCTTTTCATCGGAGCGGTTCTGGACACAGCGCAGTTTTTGGCTTATCCTCCCGAGCAGCGAGTCCGGAATATTCGGGCTATGATTCCGATCTTTCAGCCTCTATCCTGGGTTTCGGTCAGAATGACCCTGAGGCTACTGGGCCTCATGGCCTCTTGCATCCTGCTGGTGGACTATGCCAGGTGGCATATGCGGGCTCTGCAGTGGGACCTGAAGTTCCAGTGGACACAGCATCAGGGGAATCTTTCCTATTGCATCCAGATCTCGGAGGGCACTGCACACCAATTGCAGTGGTGGCTAACAAACCAGGATTGGGTCAACGGCAGATCCCTCTCCCTTCCCCAACCAGAGTTCACAGTGGTGACAGATGCATCACTTCTGGGGTGGGGCGGCCACTTGGGAGAGGCGGAGATCAGAGGCCTCTGGTCTCCGGCGGAGTCCGGGCTCCACATCAACCTTCTGGAACTTCAGGCGATCCATCTTGCACTGAAGGCATTCCTTCCTTCTGTCAAAGGGAGAGTAGTGCAGGTGTTCACGGACAACACCACCGCCATGTGGTACTGCAACAAACAGGGCAGGGTGGGGTTGTGGACCCTATGTCAGGAGGCTCTTTGTCTCTGGAAGTGGCTGGAACATCAGGACATGTCCCTGGTGGTTCAACACCTGGCAGGTTCTCTGAACGCCAGGGCGGATGAACTCAGCCGCCGGTGCATGATGGATCACGAATGGCGTCTTCACTCGGAGGTGGTGCAAGGTCTCTTTCAGTGGTGGGGAGAGCCTTGGTTAAATCTATTCGCCACTGAAGAGTGTGCGCCATGTCAGCAGTTCTGCGCGTTGGAATTTCCAAGGCGGCACTCGCTCGGCGACGCTTTTCGTTGCGAGTGGAGTTGCGGTCTTCTATACGCCTTTCCGCCTATACCACTTCTACCCAGAGTGCTGAAGAAGATCAAGCGCGACTGGGCCCAAGTCATTCTTGTGGCCCCGGACTGGGCACGAAGATCCTGGTATCCCGAGCTCTTGCACATGGCCATCGATCCTCCAATCAGACTGCCCCTTCTGGAGGATCTTCTGTCACAGCAGCAGGGGACGGTCCTCCACCTGCACCTGTCCAGCCTCCACCTCCTTGCTTGGAGACTGAGCAGCGACAGTTGACAGCTTTTGACCTTCCTCCCGAAGTCTGTAACGTTATCTTGGCAGCCAGGCGTCCCTCCACCAAAACGGTATACGCCTGTAGATGGAACAAGTTTATGGCATTGTGCGCAGCAAAGGCTGTGGATCCCCTTTCTGCTCCCCTTTCAGAGGGTCTCCTCTTCATTCTTTCTTGGCCCAGCAGGGCTCTGCTCTGGGCACTCTAAAAGGCTATCTTTCGGCCATTTCGGCCATTCTTCGGCTTCCTGACCAGCCTTCTCTTTTCAAGTCCGCTATTGTAAATCGCTTCCTTAAGGGCATTACTCACTTGTATCCTCCAATTCCCTTCGTAATGCCTCAGTGGGACTTGAACCTGGTTCTGACCTATCTTATGTGCGCTCCTTTCGAGCCGCTACATAACTGTCCTCTCAGACTTCTGACACTTAAAACTGCCTTTCTGGTCGCCATCACCTCTGCTCGCAGGGTGAGTGAGCTTCAGGCCCTTTCTTCAAAACCTTTCCTGGCTGTTCATCCAGACAAAGTTGTCCTTCGTACTAGGCGTTCTTTCCTGCCCAAAGTGGTTACCTCTTTCCACATAGGGGAGACCATCACTTTGCCCACCTTCTTCCCGCCCCGCATCCTTCTAAAGAGGAGGAGAGGCTCCACCGACTGGATCCAAAACGTGCACTTATCTTCTATCTGGATCGCTCAAAACAATTCCGGGGCGATGGCCAGCTCTTTGTTGGCTATGTGGGCGCCAAGAAAGGTCGGGCCATGCAGAAAAGAACCATCTCTCGATGGGTCGTTCTTTGCATCAAAATCTGCTACTCCTTAGCGAAAAAGGAACCTCCAGTGGGGTTGCGTGCCCATTCCACCAGGGCGATGGCAGCCACTACTGCTTTGGGACGTGGTCTCCCCCTTCATGACATCTGCCAGGCAGCTACGTGGGCTTCATTGCACACGTTTACCAAACACTAGTGCCTGGACAGCCAACTCCGGAGATATGGCTTCTTTGGCCGTTCGGTTTTCCAGGACTTTCTGGTGTGAACTTGGTTTGCAGACCCACCTCCGGGGTTGGTATTGCTGGGGTATCTATTCTAAGGTGAGGAATCCATAACTAATTGTCTCTTTCAGATGAACAAGTTACTAAACTTCGGTAACAATATATCTGAAAGAGACATAGATTAGTTATGGATTCCTCACCGCCCCACCCATCCTCCCCGTTCTGCAAACTGACTTCTAGGGTAAGGGACTTCCCTGCAGGGCCCTAGTTTTGTGCACCAGTGGTCAGTGTCTTGCATGGCTCTGCGCTTCTGGCATGGAATGTCATGTAAAGAACTGACGTCAGCGTGCAGGGGCGGCCTCTAAGTAGATACCGCAACGTCATTCCGGCGACCACGACGCCAACGGCGAACGCAGAGTCGACCAGCACCACCTACCGACGGTCAGGGGTACTGCTGAAGAAAAATTCTCCGGATCTAGTCTGACCCCTGGCTGGGGGTAATTCTAAGGTGAGGAATCCATAACTAATCTATGTCTCTTACAGATATATCGTTACCCAAGGTAAGTAACTTGTTCATTGGTTTTATTGACACCCAAACACATTACCGCCACTTAGAGAGTTTGCCACTGAAGCTCCACTTTCGCTTTGTTTGCATTTTATGATATCACCATAATATGAAGAACTGGAACGAGGGATGTACGGAGAGAAGACAGACGTCATCAAATTGTCAGCAGGAAATCTTAAAACGAACTGGCTTTGACCCTTGTGCTTTGCTCAAGTCTTATTAATAAAGTGAGATTCTACTTTTATGTCGGAACACATAGCACACCATGTGGCTGCTCTCCGGCTCAGAGAGCAATGAATAAAAAAACAATTTGGCATAGTTGAAATAATAACGGCTTATTGCTGCTCCATTGCCTAATGTGTTTATTTCAGGCTTTTGTGTGCTATCTGCAGAACAAAAGTTTAAATGCTGGAGGACTGTCTCGGCGTTTCATCTTCCTAGTGTCGATAATATCGCGACAACACATATCAGCAATCTTTTACTACAAAACATAGCAGCATTACGGCATCAAGTTTCATTGACAAATAATTGCACCTCAGATAAACATTGACTAGATACTGCCAAGGTGCAAGGCTTCTATAAAAAGATGTTATTATTTCCGGTTCCTGTCCACTGCCTGGCATGCCGGTATATCCGCATAAGTTAGAAATGCTGTCAAATCAACAAAGTAAAACAACTGTTTCTTGTTCTGTGTTTATTTTGGCCTTATGACATGTATCTTTAAAGAAACACTTTTACTGGAAATATCTTTTTCTGGCATTTTTCTGATCCGAAGTGAAGCCTCGGGACAGATGGAAAAAAGTTCACAATACCCAAAAAATAATTAACTAAATGAATCAAGACAGAGTGGTCGCAAAGTGCCCAGATTGGTTTTATTCTCACCCAGACACATAAGCGCCACTTTACAGAGTTTGCCACTGAAGCGCTACTTTCGTTTTGTTTAAATTTAATGATATCACTATAATGCGAGATAGGGAGAGGAGTTGGCCTAACGGCTTGGGCGGTCGACCTTGAATCTGGGGAACTGGGTTCGAGTCTCGGCAACGACGCTGAACATCCTGTGATTCTGGGCAAATCACTTAATCTCCCCGTGCCTAACAAAAAATGAATGTGTCCTCATGTAACGCAACTGGTGCTATGTAAAGCGCTCTGATACCCGATACCTTCAAGGGCCAAGTTCGCGCTATTTAAAACTCCGTAAAAAAAAAAAAATGTGAAGAACTGGAACAAGGGATGTACAGAGAGAAGAGAGACATCATCTAATTGCCGGCAGGAAGTCTTAAAATGAACTGACTTGGACCCTTGTATTTTGCTCAACTCTTAATAAAGTGAGATTCTACTTTTATGTTGGAACACCGAGCCCACCATATGGCTGCTCTTCAGCTCTGAGAGCAATGAATAAAAAAAAACGATTTGATACAATTAAAATAATAACGGCTCACTGCTGCTTCAAATCATTTTTTGCACAAAGTAACTTATGAATAAGGCGAGCAAGAGCAATGGAAACTAGAACTGAAGTAATCAAGGAAAGGTCACCGGAAATACTACTGCAAGCTCCTTAAGGCCTGGCCAATGACGGCCACAAAAAAAGCTTCTGAAGTAAAGCATTTCTGAAAGCTGGGCTTTTGGAAAAATGTACACTGCTATTTCAACACCTTTGTGACTTTACAGACAGCACATTTTCAAGATCAACAGATCACCCTCATCCTCCACAATATAGCTGGTAATGTACATACGTCTATTGCTGCTCAAAATTTAATAGTTTTTGTCGTACCCACTTCCTTCATTCCTAGCTGCCTTTTCTTACTGCATTAAATGAATAGTGTCAGCCTTGCCCTGCAGGATTGTTGTGATCCATTCACACCCATTTTAGTAACCAACCAAGAACACAAATCCACGCCACACCACACAATTCCACACAGCACAATTTCACAACTAACAATTCCAATGCAACACACATAATTCCACTCCATACCACATACATCCACTCCAAACCAAAACACATGGGTACAAGACATTTTCATTTACAACGCCAATAGCTTTGACTCTCACAAATGCGAGACCTATTCCATTGCAAATGTTTTTTCACCAAGTTAATATCGCAAGGCACACCTGCCAGGATGCAACAACGATATGGCGGATGCGCTCAGTCTACAACTCTCTGGCTGCCACCCGTGGGAACTCCACTAGGAATAAGTCAATTTAATCTTCCAGCAGTGTGGACAGCCCACACTAGATTTGTTTGCCTTCCACAGCAACAGAAAATGCTGGTGCTATGCAAGAAACATCCTTTACCCTGCTGTCAAAACAACAGCCTGCTTTTACAACGCAGTCACTACACCGACTGCGACGTTACCATGCAATCCTTTAACCTGCAAGTCATTACAACTTGCTTTAGGGGACACGTTGTTGGACTGCTGTTGGAGTTTTAAGTCGAACACCTTCCCTACTGTTGCCTTGACTGGAATTGTAATAGTAATTTATACTATTCCAAAGACCAGCGCCCCCTAAGGCAAGTGGTTTTAACGACTTGCGTGGTAAAGTAACGCGTGGTAATGTCGCAGTCAGGGTAGTGTCTGTGTTGTAAAGGCATGCAGACTAAATGCATTCGGGGTTCCATCATACAACTGAGCTGCACCAGCAGATTTTGGCAACCAGGAACCATGGGCAGTGCTCTTTTGATAAAATGGTCCAAAGTCTTTGTAAATGCTGTGTACCATTTCCCTGATTCTCAGGATTCTCATGAATGCAAAGGCAAGTCATTGCTCATTGATTCTCTTTGTTCTAGCATGGCCATGCCAGTACTAGTAGAAGGAACTCTTGCACCTTTCGGTAAATCCCTCAATATGACTGAAACCACACTCCAGACGCCTCTCCAGACACAATGGAGAGATACTCCACCACAACCCCAAGTCGCTGGACCTGAGAGCATGGAATCTGACCACCTAGAATTTGGACACGTGGTTTTATCGACAGAATGTAGGAACATCTTAGCACAGGCATGAGTACCAGCCACCAGAAAGATATACAACTACAAGTGGAAGCGTTTTCTGTCTGGTGGAAAAGCAAAGGTTTTCATTCACTTTTAATACAAACTCACCAAATACTCTCATACTTGTTGGAATTGTCCAAGAAGGGTTTGAAATATTCAACTGTGTGAGCCCATCAAGATTTTGAAGAACAGAAGTTGCATCGACCACTCTGTTCTCCCAAAGAATCATAAAAATGTTTATGAAAGGACTCTTTAGAGCATTTCCACCTGATGTTGCCCTCCGGAGTCATGGGTGCTCAACACTGCCCTGAATCAACTAATGTTACCTACCTTTTAGTTGAACCACCAAGTGCACCTAAAAATCATCTCTTGGAAGACAGCCCTTCTCATAGCGCTTAAACCATCCAGGAGAGTAGGGGAGATGCGACCGTCTCTCCAATTCACAAGGGAGAGTTATCTTGCAAACCAACCCTAATTTCATACCTAGAGGTCCTAATGACCTTCACTTGAATATGTCTACTTAAATCTTCCCAAATCCAACAACATCAGCAAAAAGGTCATTACATTTCTTAGACGTACGTAGATGCATCAAGTTCTACATTGACAAAGCAAAGGACATTTGTTCAGCAGACCAACTGTTTGTGTCTTTCACCAGCCAGGAAGGTGTCGAGCCCTGTCTCAGCCTGCATCGCCATCTGAAAAAGCAAAGCCTGGTGTCACTTGAAGGAAGAGTGAGGGCTCATTCCACCATGAGCATGGCTACCACTGCTGCACCATACACGGGTGTACCCTTGCAAAGACATTTGTTGTGCAGCTATCCATAGGAGGAGGCACGCAGTCACAAACCCTTGATTTGATCACAGAAGCTGACTCAGAGGTGGACAGGCAGACCTCAGAAACCTGTTTCAGTAAAGATGAGTCTGCTTTCTGCTTCCTTATGTTTATTATGATTGTCTTGTACTGCTTGCTATTGTGATTCAAGCTTGTGAATATATGAAAGATTCAGTTTGGGAGAAGAAGTGGAGAGCCAGCGCTTAAGTTTAGGTTGCTTCAAATAAGGTGGATGTGCTACTATATAAACGCTCCTTTTAAGGACTTTGACCCTTCAAATACAGATGTTGGAGAACTGGAGTTACAGGTAAGTAACTAATTTTTTTTCCCAAGAATATTACTTTTTAAACACTTGTATTTACTTGTGACTGGTAGTCCCTATGTATAGTAGGGTATCCCCAACTATTTTCATAACACTCAAGACATTTATTGTAAGTTGCAATGTTGACTCATTACTATAAACCAGCTTTGGTATATTTATTTATCCTACAGAAAAAATCCCAAGTCTTTATAGTAGCAAGAGTATATCTGTTAGTTTCTTGGATGAAGCCACACCATTTTAGCTTTCTAAAGGGCATTTGAACCACTAGTAGCTGACTTGAGAAGGATATATAGTAACCACTTCTCTCGTAGGGGATTTCATTATAGTCATAGGCACCGAATAGTCCTGCCCACGTGCAGGGACACTGGAGCACTTTTTCACAATATATCTTCTTAAGTGTAGATGTTCGCCTTTCTTTAGGAAGGCCTGCAGAGTCACTTAAGAAAGAAATATATTATGCAGCCTATAGGACTA
The DNA here is from genome assembly GCA_963921515.1 of Calotriton arnoldi. Taxonomy (NCBI): domain Eukaryota; kingdom Metazoa; phylum Chordata; class Amphibia; order Caudata; family Salamandridae; genus Calotriton; species Calotriton arnoldi. The sequence continues at coordinate 600,101 of CAWUFW010002690.1, read as the reverse complement.
GGCAACAATGGCCCAATTCTTCATCTTGTACTTAAAAAAGGGGCCAGGAGAATTAAATATGTGTATAATTTCATGATGTTTAAATATAACAGCATGAATCT